>CM076584.1:1107075906-1107459921 GCA_034641835.2 Pinus albicaulis
GCCACAACATGTGGAAAAAACCTCCTACATTGCTGGCTAGTGCCTAATGCCCCTGCATCAGGGGCCAAGGTATATAATAGAGTGGCAGGGTTTATTTATGTGTGGAGCTTTTATAAGGTGGGGCTTGGGGAAAGAATATAAGTGGAGGTGCTTAAAAAATAAGGGTGCAGGACAGGGTTATATGAGGAGATGGCAAGGGTTTTAGAGCAGGCGACTAAAAACTTTTAGAGTGGGTTTAAGGGCTCTAAAGAGAGGGCTTTAAGCGTATAAGAGGAGGTGTGGTTTAGCACATGGAAGGGGTCAGGTAGTTTAAATAAAACATAGTTTTATTTTAAAATAATGGGGCACGAATGATGAGATTTTAAGTTTTTAAAATAATGTAAAAATAGATTTTTACATTGTTTTGAGGCAAGAAGGGAAATGAGTGAAAAAGGGAGGGGTACAGAGGGGTTTTAGGTAGGGGAAAAATTGAATATGAGAGGATTAATCCCAAACATAATTTTTCAGGGTAGGAGGGTAATTTAGAGAAGGAAAAATGAGATATATTAAAAAAGGTTTAATGAAGATAATGAAGGCAGTGAGATTTCTGAAAATAGTTGATAGTCAAGGAATGATATTTTCAGCAGATTGTAGAAAATCCATAGTCACGTAGTGATACTGTAAAATACAGGAGGATAGTAGTGGCTCTAGCTGCGGAGAGCAGTTCTTTTAGGAGGTGTCAAGAACCTTAGAGTTCAGATATCTGCAATTTGTAGATCAGTGCCTTGTTTTTTCTTGTGTTAGGTCCCTATATTACTAGTATAGTCCCTTATTGTTGTTAGTGTAACCCATTTATTGTTATTATTGTACCCCTATAACACTGATATTGTTATTATTTTTCCCTTAAATTATTATTGTTAGGTCAACTAGGATTACATTGTGGCCCCATGGACTCCTATATATAGAAAGGAGGTTTTGTAATTTGTATCATCCAAGAATTTTTCATTCATGTAATGTATTGGAGGTTGCCCCCTCGAAGTGGCTTATTCCTAAGGCGTTGATATGTCTTTTCTCCTATTTTTGGAGCTGGTTTCACAACATTTGGTATCAGAGCTTTGGATTTTAAGGTTTCGCTACTCGAAACAGGTCATTGTGGAATTTTAACTATAACTATTTTTATACGAAGGGTCAGATGCTAAAATTTATAGAGTGCGAAGCCAAAATCCAGAGGAACATCATCGCAAAATTTTAGAGCTTGGTTCGCAAAATTTGTGGAGATATGATCTATGGAAGTTAGGGCTTTTTTGAGGCTCCTAAATTTAACTTAAAATGTTCATCACAGAATTTTCACTATAACTTGTTTTATACGAAGGTTCAGAAGCTGAAATTTTTAGAGCATGAAGAAAAATTTCGGCGAAACATCATCCCAAAATTTTAGAGCTTGGTTCGCAATGTTTTCAGAGATATGATCTGTGGAAGTTAGGTCTCTTTCAGGCTCTCGAATTTCATCTCAAAGAGGTGATCGTGGGAAAAAATTCATAACTCTCTCTCTAAGAATCAGATTGGAATTATGTAATAAGTGGCTAGAAGTACACAGACTGCTATTTCCTAGCTATATATTTCAGAGCCAAAGGAGAAAATAGTGATATGTGGAAAGTCGTACAAGTTCACTCTACTGAACCCGTCCATAATTAGGTCATTGTGGGAGATTGGACATAACTTTGTCGTGAAGAATCCAAATCAAGTCAGACTTGTGGCATTTGAAAGAAGCTTCATAGGACTACTACAGGGCTGAATTTTAGATATTCAAGATCTATAAGTATAGAGATAGGTCAATTTCAATTTCTAGCTCCTCCAAAGCAAATAAAAGGTGTGTATTTGTTTTTGCGAATTGCATAAGTCTTGTTTGAAGAATCAAGTTGAATTAATTCCAAGGGCATATTGTAGAATAAATATCAGTATTGTATTCTAAAATGGACCCTAAAAATAATTCAACACCCATTAAGCCTTTAGAAGGCTCTACTATGACTCATGAAGATGAAGAATGGAAATATGACATATCAAAATTACAAGAGCAAGTGCAACAAATTTTTCTCTCGCAAAGAGCAACAAAAAATGACATGGAAGTTTCGAATAAAGTCGTGGAATTTAAGATGGATGGTTTGAAGAATGGCATGGAAGCTAGCATGGAATCTAAGATGAATGACATGAAAGCTAAGATGGAAAACATGAAGAATGATCTAAAATCACACATGGAAGGTTTGAAAAAGTTTATACAATAAATGTTTCCTAATGGTGAAAAGATAGTAGAGGAAACTCATGATGAGAACAAAATAAATACTAATTTTGATTTCATAAACTCTAATGTTGGAGGGAGGAACCACCATATTCCAAAAATGGATATGAGGAAGTTTGATGGAAAGGATCCTGTAACATGGATACTACAGATGGAAAAATATTTTGATCTCAATAATGTGCAAAACACACAAAAGATATGCATTGCAACTTTACATTTAGAACAAAATACAATTGTATGGTATCGATGGCTTTTCTCCCATAAAAATATTGTCACTTAGTCAATTTTTATGGAGGAAATGATAGCAAAATATGAGGATACAAAGAGCAACACTTTCTTTAGCCAATTGATAAATCTCAAACAAAAGTGTTCAGTGGGGGAGCACATTGAGGACTTCCAAAAATTGAATATAAGGGTAACTGATATTCCAAAGGAACACAGGATTGATATCTTCATAGGTACTTTAAAGGATAACATCCAACATGAAGTTTGCGTTTTGGAACCTGATTCATTGGAGAAGGCATTTAGGTTGGCAAGAAAAATTGAATGTAAAATTATGGCGACAAGGAAGCCTACCACTCACTTCTATAAAGATGGAAGTGTTGCTACTCCTAGATTTCCACAACCTACAAGGTTGACACAACAAAAATTGGAAGAAAAAAGAGCAAAAGGGCTTTGCTACAGCTGTGATAGAAAATACACTAAAAGTCATAAGTGTGCTAAGACAAAATTATTTTACATATATTGTGAAAAGGAAGAAGAAAATGGAGAAAAATATTCAAAAGAAGAGGATATACACCAGGAACCATCCTTATAAGAGGAAGAAATGAGTCTGACCATATCGTGTAATGCAATGGCAGGAATTACCACTCCTCAAACTCTCAAGATAGAAGGACATATCAGGAAGAAAAATTTAATAGTGTTGATTGATTCAGGTAGTACCCATAATTTTACTCATTGTAAGGTAGCCAAGAAATTGAATTTTTTCCTATACCCATCACCAGAATTTTAAGTGAGGGTTGAAAATGGAGGAGCTATAAATTTCTCTAGAAAATGCCATAATATCAAGTTAACCATGGGGTGTAGAAATTTGCTGAATAATGATTAATTATCCACCGAGACTATCCTGATCACATACAATTCGAATTTATATGCAACACATAATCTCTTCCACTCAACTCAGATCATCACACATGCAGAAATAAAATCAAGCGATAACACATCAAATCATCATACACATTAACACAGTATGTATGGGGAAATCTTATAGCTTAAAACCCCGCAGCTATTGTGTATATTATAATGGAGAAATCATGTAACAACTCAATACAATACTCCTCACAAGTACTCAGTACTTTCTCATAAAGTTACCCACAATCTAGCTCAGTTTTGAACAGGTTACTGGTTCAAAACTCACCGCCAATTGCCTTGCATCTATTGCGCAATCATGGCCTTTCTATATAGATATCCAAGGTTTGAATCTCCTTGGCTTGACTGCGCAATTTTCATGGACAAATTCTCCAAGTGTGGTGCAAATCTCATGCACAACTGATGTCGCCACTGATAGCTAATTGCACCCTTTCATCTACCTCTTTCACTGGTCTCCACTGAACTGATCATGCACTGTAGTGAACTGATGTGTTCTTGAGTTGAATAATGAGTTACTAATTAATGAATTAAATAATATTTAATTCACTCCACTCATAACTAATTGATTAGCTAGTTAAACTAATCTCAACCAGTTCAACTAAGTTAAACCGAACACAACTCCACTAACTGTCTCATTAACTCCACCAAACTCCCCTTGCGAGTCTGCTTCGAAGTCAACCATGCATGAGCTCCAATACCCCATAATAAAAGTTTATTTCCGCCACGGTAGTTTCTGTGCCACATCAGTAGCTCAGGCGAAGTGCTCCAAGAGAGTAAAGTGAAGTTTATAGTCCAAATATTATTAAGGGTAAATAATATTTGACTTCCCTATTTTTAGGAGAGGCAGTCTAAAAATAGACTTCGACCTCTTCGACCTATAGGTCACAAAAATAGAGTCCCATCTATTTTTACCAACATTACCAATGCTCCAAGAATCTCAAACTGGAATCCCCGAACCATGCTCCATATGTCTAAAAATAGACATAGTCTAAAAATAGACTTTGCGCCAGAATTTGCCTGCGGGCCCACTTGGTGAAGGCGACTTCATTTCACCAAGCTCCATCATCTTGCTGCATTCTCAACACTCCATCTCAGCAAGATATGGATTATCTGCAACCCCTATCCTGCCTCTGTGGAATTCGAACTTGCTCCTAGTGAGCACCTTCGTCAGGATGTCGGCATCCTGATCCTCCGTGGGAACATATGAAAGCATCATGATTCTCCGCTGAACACAATCTCTGATATGATGGTACCTGATGTCGATGTGTTTGGACCTATCATGAAATACTGGATTGGCCGAGAGTTTAATGCAACTCTGGTTATCATAGTAGATCACTGTAGGCTCCAAATGCAACCTGAACAATCCTGCGAGGATCTTCCTCATCCAAATAGCCTCGCATGCAGCCAAGCTAGCTGCCATGTACTCGGCCTCTGCTGAACTGAGTGCCACGGATCTCTGGTTCCTGCTGTACCAGGAAACTGCTGTCGACCCAATTCTGAAAACTCCTCCAGATGTGCTCTTCCGGTCCGTTGGACTCCCTGCCCAATCTGCATCAGTGAAGCCAGAAAGCTTCGCTCCATCCTCTTGTCTGTACCATAGACCATATCCCGATGTGCCTCTGATATAGCGCAATACATGCTTGCCTGCCTTCCAAAAGAGCTTGGTAGGCTTAACCATAACTTGCGAAAGCTGGTTAACTGCATAGCATATATCGGGTCGTGTATTGACCAGATACATAAGCGACCCCACCAACTGTCGATAGACAGTGGCATCCACTACCTCTGCTGAAGTAGCATCCTCCTTCCTCCAACCACCGGAAGAGGAGTGTCAACAGGCTTGCAGCCTTGCATGTTGAACCTCTCCAGAATCTCCCGAGCATACTTGCCCTGAGAAACAAACAGTCATCCGCTGCGCTGCCAAATCTCCAATCCCAGGAAATAATGAAGGATGCCCAAGTCCTTCATCTCAAACTCTCATGCAAGATCCTCCTTGCATGACAGTATCAACTGCTCATCGCCAGTCAAAATCAGATCATCTACATACAGTACGATGATCAACAGCTTCCCCTCCACCACAATCCGGTACAGGTTTGGATCCGCCTCACTCTTGGAGAATCCAAGCCCGGTGAAGTAGCTGTCTATCCGAGTGTACCAAGCACGAGGTGCTTGCTTCAGCCCATACGGTGCTCTCTTGAGTCGGCACACATGCGACTCACTGCTGAAGATCTCAAAACCTTCAGGCTGCTCTATGTACACCTCTTCCTCAATAACTCCATTGAGGAACGCAGTCTTCACATCCATCTGATGAATGTGCCACCCCATCTGCGCTGAGAGAGCAAGGATCGTCCGTATGGAAGAGTGCCTTGCGACAGGTGCAAAAGTCTCCTCATAGTCAATCCCCTCGATCTGTGAGAAGCCACGGGCGACAAATCTCGCCTTGTACTTCTCCACACTCCCGTCAGCCGCCTGCTTCACCTTGTAGATCCATCGCGAACCCACCACTGATTTCCCCACCGGTCTTGGGACAATCTCCCATGCACTGTTCCTAACGATCGAATCATATTCTTCGATCATGGCATCAACCCATGCGGGTTCCTCCACAGCTTCCTCAAACGAGGATGGCTCCGTCACAACACATTGACTCACAAGAGCCATGTATCCAGTGTACCGATTCGGTGACTGTCTCTGTCTGCGTTGTGTTGTAGGTGGTCCTACAACCTTCTCTGCATCCCGAGCCAGTCGCTCAGCTTCTGTAGTGCACATGCGCCCTCTGATGGTTGGCGCTGCATGGGTGGTTTCTTCCACCTCCCGAACTTCATCTTGTGGCTGATCCACATCCAGAAGCTCCTCCTTAGGAACTAGTAGCTCCTCATCTACATGCAAGTGTAGCTCCCTCTCAAGCGAACACTGCATGGCTTTATCCTCCTGAAATTTTATATCTCGTCGCACAATAGTCTTGCGACTGTCTGACAAATACACCTAGTAGTTGTGAGATGTATCAGTGTACCCCACAAATATTCCAACCTCAGCAGTTGGATCCAGCTTCCTTCTCGCATCCTTCGTCACATGCATGTAGATAGGAGAACCAAAAATCTGCAAATGGGAAATATCAGGCCTCTTGCCAGAATAAGCCTCCTCCGGTGTACTCATGCCAAGAACCTTGTGAGGACAACGGTTCTGCACATACACTATTGTATTGCATGCCTCAGCCCACAAGTGAAGGGGTAGGCCCTGATCATGCAACATCGCCCGTGCAGCACCCACGATCGTTCTGTTCTTCCGCTCGGCCACCCCGTTCTGCTGTGGGTTATGGGGTGCGATGAGCTCTCTCCGAATCCCTTCTGCGCTGCAGAACTCCTTGAATTCAGCCGAGATGAATTCACCACCGTTATCACTCCTTAGAGAAATCACCTTCTTCCCCGACTCCTTCTCGACCAGTGCTTTAAACTCACAGAACTTCGCGAATGTATCACTCTTCTTCTGCATAAAGAAGATCCAACACTTTCGAGAGAAATCATCAACAAAGATCACATAATACTTGTGCTTTGCTGTCAAATCAACTGAGAAAGGACCACACACGTTTGTGTGAACTCTCTCAAGGATCGTCGTGGCACGACTATCCTTCTCGTGAAAGGTGGCTTTCACATACTTCCCTAAAGTACACCCCTTGCACTGATCTGACTGCGCAAGAGTGCCCTTAGGAAGACTAGTAGAAATCTGCTGCAGAATCTTCAAAGCTCCATGGTGAAGGTGGCCCAATCTCCTGTGCCACAGTTCGCCCTCATCATCTTGGCTCACCACTTCTCCTGCCTTGCATGCCATAGCTGCGCAGCCATCTACCTGCAACTGATAAAGGTTCTTGGTTCGAACCCCTATCTTCCGGGTCTCTCCAGTAGTCTTACTGCGCAGGAAGGCTTTTCCTTCGCTGAAGACCACATCATACCCCTTATCCTCCAACATCGCTACTGAAATCAGGTTCTTCTTCAATCCGAGTACATGCATGACATCCTTTAGTACAAAGGGTTTACCAGACTCCCTCTGAAAGGATACGGTACCGATACCAGTCGCACTGTATCTACCGTCATCGCCCATCTCGATGTGCATACCCAAATCCTTGTCCTCCAGATCTGAGAACAACTCCCGATCTTCCGTCATATGAAATGACGCACCGCTGTCCAAGAACCACACCGATCCCATCACACTTGAAACCAAGCATGCAATCAGTGAAAAGTCAAGCTCGAACTGTGAAGCAAAAGCTTCTCCATCTGCAGATCTTCCCGCTTGCTTGTTCTTCTTCTTCTTTGGACAATTGGTAGCATAATGTCCGTGATCATGGCAGTGAAAACACTTCACTTTCGCCATATCCTACTTCTTGCCCTTTGCACCAGAATGAGAGGTTTTCTTACCCTTCCCCTTCTTTGCTTTGGCAACCAAAGCGCAGTTTTCTTCATCAGCTCCCTTTGATGAAGATCCATCTTGAGTAGTCCTCCTTATCTCCTCCTGCATGAGATCCGCCCAAAGGTGCTCCCATCCCGGCAGCTTCTCCCGACCATTGAAACTATCTTGATATGAGTGCCAAGCCTTCAAAAGACCAAGGAGAGCCAGGTCGACCATGTCCTCGTCTTCGACAGTCACTCCCACACTTCCTAGCTCATCTTTGCATTGAGTGAACTTCGTGAGGTATTTGGCGATACTGTCGCCTTTCTCCATCTTGATGTTCCTGAGCTTATCTTTGAGTGCCAGCTTCCTTTGGTCGCTCTTACTCTGGAATAGATCTGTCAAAGCTTTCCACATTAAATATGGAGTAGCATTTCCATGCAGGCTGGATACAATATGATCCTTGACGCCCTCCAACAGGATCCTTCGACACTTCGCCATCTTCTTTTGCCATGCATCGACTTCAGCAGGATCAGTGGGCTTTTGGACATCCGTATCTACGAACTCCTTGAGACCATTATCTTCTAATATTGCTTCCATGCGATCCTTCCATGCAACATAATTCGAACTGCCTTCAAGAGCATATTCGAGTCGCAAACCGTTGAAAGACATTTTCAACACTGGCACCAAGAAAACAAAACTGCTGCAAAATTTAGAATTCCACCTCAAAGCTCAACCGCTCTAGATCGTGAGAACAAATTATTTCTAGCACAGAGATCGACTGCAAGGGGAATTTACCAGACCTTTCACTTTCCGAAGAAAGATGAATCCGGAGGCTACCTGGCCCGCATGCAGACTCTGTCTACCGAAATAAGTTTGTAATCACTGTGATGATCAATCTTTGCTTCAATAGCTTCGATACCATGTAGAAATTTGCTGAATAATGATTAATTATCCACCGAGACTATCCTGATCACATACAATTCGAATTTATATGCAACACATAATCTCTTCCACTCAACTCAGATCATCACACATGTGGAAATAAAATCAAGCGATAACACATCAAATCATCATACACATTAACACAGTATGTATGGGGAAAGATTATAGCTGAAAACCCCACATCTATTGTGTATATTATAATGGATAAATCATGTAACAACTCAGTACAATACTCCTCACAAGTACTCAGTACTTTCTCATAAAGTTACCCACAATCTAGCTTAGTTTTGAACAGGTTACTGGTTCAAAACTCACCGCCAATTGCCTTGCATCTATTGCGCAATCATGGCCTATCTATATATAGATTCAAGGTTCAAATCTCCTTGGCTTGACTGCGCAATTTTCATGGACAAATTCTCCAAGTGTGGTGCAAATCTCATGCACAACTGATGTCGCCACTGATAGCTAACTCCACCCTTTCATCTACCTGCTCCAGTCTCCTTCAGGCCCGATCTCATGCCTTAAGTGGCTTGATGTGTTCTTGGATTTAGATGTGGAAATTTTACTAATTAATGAATTAAACTAATATTTAATTCACTCCACTCATAACTAATTGATTAGCTAGTTAAACTAATCTCAACTAGTTCAACTAAAATAAATAGAACACAACTCCACTAGGCATGCCATTAACTCCACCAAAAATGACAAGATTCCCTGCTTGAAGTAAACCATGCACAGAGCTCAATACCCCATAAGAAAAGTGTATTTCACATGCAGCGAGTTTCATATGCCACATCCGTAGCTCAATGAAGTGCTCAAGAGGTAAACTCTTTTGTTTAGAGTCCAAATATTAATGAGGGTAAATAATATTTGACTTCCCTATTGGCCACAGGAGAGGCAGTCCCTAAAAATAGCCTTCGACCTCTTAAACCTAAGACCCTAAAAAATAGAGTCTCATCTATTTTTACCAACATGAACAATGCTCCAAGAATCTCAAACTGGAATCCCCGAACCATGCTCCATATGTCTAAAAATAGACTTTGCGCCAGAATTTTCCTGCGGGCCCACTTGGTGAAGGCGACTTCATTTCACCAAGCTCCATCATCTTGCTGCATTCTCAACATGGGGGAATATGTATTGAATATTCCAATGCTTTCCATTCTTATGGGAGGTGTTGATGTTGTACTAGGAGTACAATGGTTACAATCTTTGGGGACGAACAATCTTTAGGGACGATAGCTTTTAATTTTCAAGAAATTTTCTTGAAATTGTTTTTAGAAAGAAAGGAAGTCATATTACAGGGTATTGCAGGGAATTTGGGAAAGATAATAAGATCTAATGTCATGACAAATCTTCTAAATAAAGAACAATGAGGCATAATTTCACAATTATGCTCACTAGAAGTTCCAACATCAAAATCATCTATTTCTACAAATCTCCAAAACGTCTTGGACAATCATTCCAAGGTGTTTGAAACTCCCAAAGGACTCCCACCTATTCGTTATCATGATAATGCTATTCATTTGATTCCAGGAAGTGTTCCTCCAAACATCAGGCCTTATAGATATCCTTATGTCCAAAAGAGCGAAATTGAACGTATGATTGCAGAAATGTTAGAGGTGGGTATAATTCAACCTAGTCAAAGTTCTTTCTCTGCTCCTGTAGTATTGGTACACAAGAAGGATGGATCATGGTGCATGTTTCCAAATTATAGGGAGCTCAATAATCTCACCATTAAAGATAAATTTCCCATTCCTATGATTGATGAATTATTGGATGAATTACATGGAGAAATTTATTTTACCAAGTTGAATATTCTTTCAGGATATCATCAAATTAGAATGAAGACTGAAGATATTCCAAAAACAACATTTCAAACTCATGAGGGTCATTATGAATTTTTGGCCATGCCTTTTGGCCTTAACAATGCACCTTCTACATTTCAAGGGTTGATGAATTCCATTTTCAAACCCTTCCTTAGAAAATTTGTCCTAGTATTTTTTGATGATATACTAATCTACAGTAGGTATTGGAAGGATCATGTTCAACATGTTGACATGTTGCTCAAACTATTGCAAGAGAAACAATTATGTGCAAAAAAATCCAAATGTTTCTTTGGAGTACAAGAGGTGGAATATTTGGGTTATATTGTATCTCACGAGGGTGTTAAGGTAGACCCTAACAAAATTAAAGCCATTAAGGAATGGAAAGTACCCACAACCATAAAGCATTTGTGAGTATTTCTCAGGTTAACAAGGTATTATAGCAAGTTTATTAAGAATTATGGGAGAATAGCATCACCTCTAACAACATTATTGAAGAAATATGCCTTTTCATGGACTCCTGAAGCAACTAAGGCCTTTGAACATCTTAAAGAGGCAATGTGTCTAGCACCGGTATTAGCTACGCCAGACTTCACAAAAACCTTTATTGTGGAATGTGATGCCTCAGGAAATGGAATTGGTGTTGTTTTAATGTAAGAAGGAAGACCCATTGATTTTGAAAGTCATCCAATCAAAGGAAAGTATTTACAAAAAACTATTAATGAGAAGGAAATGTTAGCAATACTGAATGCACTAAAGAAATGGCGAACTTACCTAATGGGAAGACACTTCAAGGTAAAAATTGATCATGATAGTCATAAACACTTTTTGGAACAAAGACTATCTTCAGAAGAGCAGCAAAAATGGGTCGCAAAGATGTTGGGTTATGTATTTGAAATAATCTACAAAAAAGGGAAGCTAAATGTTGTTGCAGATGCACTCTCAAGAAAGAATGGAGAGGTGGAAGCATTGCTTTGTGCCATTTATATTATCCAACTAGAATGGATAACCAAAGCAAGAGATGAATGGAAGAAGAACGAAGAAGTGTGGACACTCATTCAAAAGTTGCAGCAAGATCCTAGTACATCCGATACATTTAGTTGAAAAAATGATTCCTTATGGTACAAAGATCGCTTATATATTTGTAAGAATTCCCAACTGAAACAAAATATTCTTTTGGAATTGCACACTTCTCCTTTAGGAGGACACTCAGGATTTTAAAAACTTACCACAGGGTGAAGAATTTTTTTTTTTGGGATGGCCTTAAATCTGATATTTAGAAGTTTGTGGCAGAATGTTTGGTTTTCCAGCAGAATAAAGTTAGGACAATTAAGACCCCGAGTCTTATACAACCTTTATCCATTCCTAGTCAACATTGGGAGGAGATTTCAATGGATTTTATCACAGGTTTACCTAATTCTAAAGGAAAGAGTGTCATCATGGTGGTTGTTGATAGACTTATCAAGTATGCACACTTTTGTGCATTATCTCATCCATTTAAAGCAAGTACAATTGCCACTACATTTATGGACACAATTCAAAAGCTACATGGAAACCCAAGGGTTATTGTGCGCAATAGAGATGCCATTTTTATTGGAAACTTTTGGACGAAGTTATTTTCTTGTTTGGGTACTCAATTAGCTCATAGCTCATCTTATCATCTTCAATCTGATGGTCAAACTGAGATAGTAAATAAATTTTTGGAAGGATATCTTCGTTTTTTTGTATCAAGTGGAAGAACTTACCCATAGAAGATTCTACATGGGAGGATGAGAATTTTATACAAAAGCACCCAGAGCTACTCAAGCATTGAGGAAAACACTATTTTGAAGGAGAGGGGCATGTTAGGTCCCTATATTACTAGTATATTCCCTTATTTTTGTTAGTGTAAACCCCTTATTGTTATTATTGTACCCCTGTAACACCCATATTGTTATTATTGTGCCCTTAAATTATTATTGTTAGGTCAGCTAGGATTACATTGTGGCCCCACTAGGATTAAATTTTGGCCCCATGGACTCCTATATATAGAAAGGAGGTTTTGTAATTTGTATCATCCAGTAATTGTTCATTGATGTAATATATTGGAGGTTTCCCCCTCGAAGTGGTTTATTTATAACACGTTGAAATCTCTTTTCTTCTATTTTTTGAGCTGGTTTCACAACATTTTGGCTGATTTTTCATTCTTCAATTTTTGGTCTATTACTGCTCTTTGTGACTATGACCTTTAAATATAGAAAATCATGCTTGCTGCAACTCAATTCTATCTACCCATCATACTCTTCTAGCATTTTTTCTTCATTTGGGTACATTTAGACTGGCAAACCCTTGACATCATTTTTCTTTTGAAAGAAAAAAGCTATCTATTTCTACCCTCATATCATCGAAAGGCTCATATTCGACTGATGGTATCTTTTATTCTCTACCTAATCTACTTATCTATCAAGGTTAAATAGTTTGATAGATTTTCATTCTCTAATCTATCAACGGGAAATTTAAAGCATGACCAAATCAAGATTAAGCAATTTGATTGTTATGAAATTGTGGCATTTTGGACAAGCTGCACACAATATTTACTCTACAAAAAGTAAATTTGAAACTGAGGGATTTGATCTAGAATTTTTCATTTGTCATTCATCCCTTTCTTTTATCTTTGGTTCATATTTAGCCTTTTGGAACCAATATATTTTTCCTATCTATCTACTAATAAGCCAAGTTTAAACAGTCTGGCAAATCTTCATTTTCTAACTTAGCAACAAAAATTCAAAATTTTGTTCAATCATGATTAGGTTGTATGTTTGAACAAGATCCTTTCAAAGGTAGTCGCATTTGGACTGTCATACTTTCAGAAATATCATTTTTTGGTATGGGGCTTTACCTCTTCTTTTATCTGACCTCTTTTCTCCTTTTCTTTCTTTCTTTTTGTAACAATTTTTTGGAAGTTTTTGTTTAAGCAATGTTATCTACAATGAATTAACACATAACACTAAGATTCTTAACTGAAATAATGTGTGAGCACCCTTCCATTGACAGGGCCTCCAAATAATTATGTTCCATCCATTTCTTGTAGGAAAAATGCATTTTTACCTCTGGAAGAATGGATGATGTATGGACCTTTCCATAGATTGTCAAATTTTCCATGCTTTCCTTTTTCCTCTCTTCTTGAATCCCACTTCAACAATTTGTCTCTAATATTGAAGTCATTTGCGTTGGTCCTTTTTTCAAAAATATTCTTGACATTTTCTTGTACTTGTTGTGTTATGTTGTACACTTCTTCTCTGGTTTGTTGCAGCTGGACAGTCTAGTTTATCCTCCTTTGCATATCATTTTCTTCAGACCGTACTTCTTGAATGAGCTTCATCATTGGAAATCCCAAGCTTGTTTGGAAGACTACATCTACTCCATACACTAACTGATAGGGTGACAAACCAATTGACTTTTTACTTGTTAAGCTATCTACCCATAGTGCATGTACTAGTTTGTTGTGCCATGACTTCTTATTTTCTTCTAGAAACTTTTTGATGATGTTTACCAAGATTTTGTTTGAGGATTCAACCAACCCATTACCTTGAAACAATGTTACCGATGAAACGAGAACTATTACCTCAAAATGGGAATTCTAGCCCAAAAAGACTCAAAAAACATGAAAAAACACCCTAAAAACAAAAATTGTGTATTCCAAAATGCATTTGTTTTTTTCTCATTGTCAAATTTCACCTTTTTATAAATTATGCTAAAAAAAAAATTGTTTCTTGAAAAAATGATTGAAAAAACACCCTCAAAATAAAATGACTTGATGCTGGAATAACAAAAAAAACATTATGTCAGACTTTTGACACATTGTAAAAATGGAATTAAATACAACATATTAGGACATTGAAAAATCATAAAGTTCTAAATTTTTTGATAGATGATGTTAAATATAAACAAAATCATGTCTGAAGGGCTTATAATTTCGAACAATTTTTATCCATCTTGTTAAACATAAAATATCTTGACTCCAAACAACCCTAAAATTGTAATTATCTTCAACCATAACATTAAAGATAAAATTTCACTGCACATAAAAACCTTAATGACAAGTTGTAAATCTCAAGTTTTTAAATCTTAAGTTTTCAAGATACTTGAACCATGAAATTATGGAGAAATTATATGACTTGAATTTTTTTTTAAAATGAACAAGTAAATGAAAAATTTATTATTCATATATTTGTTTGTTTATATATAAAAACATATTTTTTTTTTTTTTTTTATTGTGTTTCTATATTTTAAATTATAAATCTTTTAGTTTTAAGAAAATAAAAACCAAAAAATTAAAATCTTCTTATATATGTTTGTTTATATTTTAAAACATATTTTAATTTTTTTTTATTGTTTTTTTATATTTTAAATAATAATTGTTTTAATTTAAAAATAATTATTTTTTTTTTTTTTTTTTTTTTAATATCTGTTTGTTTATTTTTTAAAACATATTTTTCTAATTTGTTTTTATTTTTTTTTCATATTTTAAAATTTTAATTGAATATTTTTTTTTATTTATTAAACAATACATTTTTTTTATTATAATAGTTTTTGTTTAAAAAAAAATTAAAATTTTTTAAATAGTTTGTATTTGAAAAAAATAAAATAAAATAAAATAAATTATTTCCACTCGTTGGGGGCAGGAGGCAGGCTGAGCAGCGCTCGACGGCGTGCGGAGGGAGATTTCGAGAATCACCCCCATCTGGGCGGAGGGTGATTCTCGCAATCGCCCTCCGCCCAGCCCGGGACGATTCTCGGAATCGCCCTCCACCCAGCCGAGGGCTAGAGGCAAGCCGGGCGGTAGCGTCAAGGGTTACCCAGCCTATCTACTGCCGCCGATTGGGCAGAGGTAGGCTGGGCAACCCTCGATGGCACCACCCGGCTGGGCTCCGGTCCTTAACTAGGCAGAGGGAGATTCTCGGAATCACCCTCCAGCTGGCCGGGGGCTAGAGGCCGGCCGCGCGACATCATCGAGGGCTTCCCACCTTGCCTCCCACCACCAGCTAGGCGAAGGGCGATTCCAAGAATCGCCCTCCACCCAGCTGCCGGTCAGAGGCAGGTTGGGCAGCACTCAACAATGCCGCCTAGCTTGCCTCCGGCCCCTGGCTAGGTGGAGGGAGATTCCGAGAATCACCCTCCGCCCAGCCAGGGGTGATTCTCAGAATCATCCTCCACCCAGCTGAGTGCCGGAGGCAGGATGGGCAACCCTCGATGGTCTTGCCCGGCCGGGCAGAGGGTGATTTCGAGAATCTCCCTCTGCCTAGCCGAGGGTCAGAGGCCAGACAGGTGGCACCATTGAGGGCTGCCCTGCCTGCCTCTGCCTAGCCGGGGGCCAGATGCAAGCTGGGCAGGTTTCGACGGCACCGCCTGGCCTCCCTGCGGCCCCCGGATGGGCAGAGGGTGATTCCGAGAATCACCCTTGGCTGAGCGGAGGGCGATTCCGAGAATAGCTCCCAGCTGGGCAGAGGATGATTCTGAGAATCACCCCCAGTTAGGTGGAGGGCCATTCTCAGAATCACCCTCTGCCTAGCTGGGGGCCTGAGGAAAGCTAGGCGATGTCATCAAATGAAGGAGATTGGGTTTTGGATCTATTTTCAGGTTCAAGTAAGTTTTATTAGACAAATTTAAATTGAAATATTTTATTTTTTACTTTTTATGTCTTTATACTAGTTTTCTTACATATTTCTTTTGTACTTGATGATTAGGTACAACACTAGCATGTTGCCTACCAAAAGGAAGAAATTTCATTTCCATTGAGAAAGACCCAGTGCAATGCAAATTTATTCAACAAAGAATTAATGCTCTTGAATTCCTTCTAGATGCGAAGCAAGAAGTTGGTATGAGGAAAGGGGATTTTAATGAATCATGTGCGACAAAAAAAGCAAAGGAACCTCAACCACCATTATATGCAATGATTGGAAAGGGACACTTTGGAAGATTTGCAAACATGAAAGATCCATTAGAATATGACAATGACCAAAATTAAGTAGAAAATGTTGTGGAAGAAGCCGTTAATGATGTTCTAGATGATGTTGAACATGTATTAGTTGATATTGTTGAGGATATTTAAGTTATGCTTGCAAACAAAGCTCATTTTTTAATCTATTAATCAGTTTTACTTGTAATGTTTAGGCTTTGATATTTTGTGAGAAGAATCCTTATTTTTTGCAAAAAGCATGTGATTACTATTATTTTTTGACATAAAATTCAGTAAAAATGCTATTTTCTTAAGTTTTTTAGTTAAGATTTTCTCAAAAATTAGTTTATTTAACATGTTTTTTTTAACAAAAAGTCTCTAAAAGTGTATTTTTTGCATTCTATTTCTATTGAAAATTTGTATTTTTTTGTCATATCATTCAAAATATTGGGTTTTTAGTGACAATTATTTGATATGCATTGAAAAATTAATTAGCAATACATAAAATTGTATAAAATATTAACTTTATAAATTGACCCTTTTTTAATTTTTTATCTATGTGAAAAAGTGAACATATCATTACAAATTTTTATTTTAAAAGAATTTATTTTTTTCTTTTTTAAACACAAGTACATAAATGCACTTAAAAATACACATCTCATGGAAGAAGAAGACATTAGAAAATGTAGTGTCAAAATCAATCCTCTAAAAAAACACTGGTGATGATACACCACCATTATTCAAAATCGACATAAAAAGCATCATAGAAAAAAAAATAACATGCCAAAAACATGCTGAAAAAAAAATTTGATTCTGCATCATCGATTTTCAAAATCGGGTGTTTTTCTTGCTACATCAAAAAGTAGGTAGTAGTGCAGTTAACTATTTCATCGATAACAGTCTTTTGAGGGTAATAAACTGTAGAATGTCCCAATGTCATATGACATCTGTGGCAGAAGGCCACCATTTTCTTGGATCTAAAAGTAGCAGCATTATCAGTAATGATTTTTCTAGGACAACCAAATCTAGATAAAATGTAGTTTTCAAGGAATTTGATAATTATTGAGTGTGTGGGAGTTCTGTAAGGAATGGCTTCTATCCAATCTGTAAAACAGTCAGTTGCATTGAGGATCCATTTGTGTTGTGCAGAGGAGGCAGGGTGGATTTCTCCAATAAAATCAAGACCCATTTGTTGAAAAGGAGCTTCAACAGAGATAGGTTGTAATGGAAAAGGCAGTTGTTTTCTTTTGCCTTCAAAGATTTGGCAATTATGGTAGGAAATCACCATGTTATGGATGTCTTGGAAGAGGGTAGGCCAATACAAACCAGCCCTAAGGATTTTATTGACAATGGTTTTCCAATAGAGGTGACCTCCACATTCTCCTTCATGAAATTCATGCTTGATCCTACCTGCAACTTCCTCTGGAAAAAATTTAAGAAATAGACCACCAACAATTTTCCAATACAAAAATTTATCTAAAATGCAAAAATTAACAGCATTCAACTTCAAGAATCTTCCCTTTGTTTTGGAAAAACCAGGAGGAACATTTAGATTAAAAATCACATATAATATATCAGCATACCAAGATGAGTTCAGAAATGTTTCCTCAATAATTCGAGTTGCCAACTCCTCTTATTCATCCAATTCATTAATCATATTGATGTCAAGTGCTTGAAAATTTGTTTCAGCTATGATTTTAGCAAGTCCTCGCCCTTTGATTAGCTTGGTGGGCTTGATTTCTAGATCATATTCTAATATGACAACAATCCACTTACCTCTTTTACCATCAGGATCTTGTGTCAAAATGTCTTTGACCACTCTGTGAGGCACAAATGCAATAATGTGTGAGTGCAAAATGTATACTCTGAAATATTTTAGTGCCTTGATTAAGGCAAAAAATTGTTTTTCCATTATGTTATATTTCAAAGGTGCATCTCTTGATGATTTTCTAAAAAATGCTATGGGTTTCTCCTGTCCTTTTATATTTTTCTGCAGTAATACAACAGCAACTATGTGTTCTGATGCAAAAGAGAATATGAAGAAATCTTTGGTGAAGTCAAGGTTGATCAGAACTGGTGTTTGTGTAATTTCTTGCTTCACCAAGTCAAAGGAATTTTTTTCTTCTATGGTCCATTTGACACTTGTTTCTCTTTTCAGCATGTTAGTAATGTTTCTTAGGAGTTTTGCAAGGTTTCATATTAATCTTCTCAAGAAATTTATCTTTCCAATGAAATATTGCAGCTCTTTGGTGTTTCTTGGATGACTGATTTTTAATATACCTTCAATCCTCTTTGGGTCAATCTTGATTCCTTCTTCAAATATGATGTAGCCTAAAAGTTTCCCTTCTTGAAGGCCAAACAAGGTTTTCTTGGGATTCAAAGACAACCCATATTTTTTGCATTTTTCAAAGGCCTTTCTTAAGTGAGCTAGGTGTTCTTCATCAGTTTTGGAGTAGACTATGATGTCATCAAGATATATCATAATGAAGTAACCTATTACTTCCAAGAAATCAATGTCCATGGCTCTATGGAAAGTGGCCCTAACATTAATTAACCGAAAAGGCATTTTAATATACATGAAGGTGCCCCAAGGTGTGGTGAAAGTTGTCTTGTGTTGATCATCTGGGTGTACCAGCACCTGAATGTATCCTGAAAAGCCATCCAGCAGAGAAATTCTTTTGGAGCCTACTACCCTTTGTAAAATGTGATCCATTTTTGGTAAAGGGTAATTGTCTTTTAAGGAGGCTTTGTTTAAATTTCTGAAGTCAATGCATAGCCTAATTTCTCATATTTTCTTTCTCACTGATACAAGATTTGAAACCCATTCTGAATATCTCAGAGAGACTGTTATTCTAGCATCATACATTTTCTTTATTTTGTTCTCAACCAGTGGCAGTTATACTAGGTTTATTCTGTGCAATCTTTGTTTGAAGGGCTTCTGGTTTTCTTTGAGAGTGATCTTATGCTAGATGATCTCAATGTAATAGGATTTCAAGTCTTCATAGCTCCGAGAAAACATATCAGTAAATTTTTTAATAGCTCAATGTATTTCTGTTCTATATGACCTGGCAGTGTCTTGGACAGTTTTATCATTTTGGGTTCTTGTTCACTACCTATATTTCATTCTTTTACTTCAGATTCAGTGGATTCCATCTTTGGCTTATTAGAAACATCATTCAGGTCAAAAATTTCTTCTAGAGGAACCAGTCCCTTTGGAAAAGTATCATCTCTAGACTGCAGGACTTCAAAATTTTCTTTTTTTGAGTTTGCACACAGTTTTGTGTCATGTGGGTGTTCTTTTTCCAGCAGATTTATATCAGCCTGATCGGGAGGTTCTTCTTTGTAAGTTTGTTCCTCAACAGAGTAGTCTTCTTCATGATCTGAATATGAATTTGGCATTTCAAACTCATTTCTAGACTGCAGGAAATCTTCAATCTATTTATCTCCTTCAAAAACTTGTCAATATTTTATATTGTCAGGGACTGCTGGTCTATATTTGACTTGGACTACGTATTGTTTCTTATGATAAGGTTTTTGACAAGTAATGGATGAAAATGCCAAACCATTGGTAAGGATATTTTGATTTCTTAAGACAAAGGTAATATCATATTATTTTAATGTTTTTAAGAGGTCAAGGGCATCATTCCTATATTCTCTTAATCTAGGATGTTTAGTTGCATATTCTCCCTTAATCTGCCTGATGACTAGCTCAGAATCCCCATGGACATAAATCCTCTTGGCTCCTACTTTATTGAGTAATTGTAGCCCAAGGAGGAGTGCCTCATATTCTTCTATGTTACTTGTACATTTAAAATTCAGCTTATATGAGTGGCCTTCTGCATGGTTATTCTCAGTGTTGTTCACCCAAACACCTGCTCCTGAACCAGTTTTACCACAAGACCCATCAAAGCTTATACTCCAAAGAGGTTCAGTTTCATATTTTTCATTATGTTGGTCATTTTTTCTGCCACTATGTTGTTTATTATGCTGTTCATTTCCTATTTGGCCTAACTTTTCTGACTATACCTTATCGTTTCCTTCTTCTTCTTGAGCTATTTTCTCATTTTCTGCCACTTGTTCCTTAATGTTTTCATCATTGTAAAGGATAAAAGAATCAAGGTCAGTGTGAATAGAATAAAGAGGGGAGTTATCTAGCTTTTCTTGACTACTGATCATGTATTTCATGTGAGTCTCCCTATATAATCTTCTTGGTTGACTGAAGACAGGTATGGTAGCATAGGTCATGTCCATTTGGAGGGTGCCTTGAAGTTGAGCTCCCCATGCGCGTGAAAGGATCATTACATATTTAGGGGGAATGTTAGCCACTAAAATATCCATTACTAGGATCTTGGATGGTATTTGTGCTAAATTAACATAGAGATCTTTGATTATGTGTAGACATTTAACTCTACTGGAATCAAAAGAGTATAAATATTTGTATGGTCTAGTTATCTCAAGGCCTAGTATTTCCATTACTACCTTTGGCATGATGTTATGGGAAGTTCCTGAGTCTAACATGGCATTATGAAGGATCTTATCATGGATTTTTAAACTGACATAAAATGGAGGAACACCTCATTCTTGAAAATTTCCCTCTACTTCTGGTCCAAACAAAAGTCCAGGTATGTCATCATTTAAATTTACAGAGTAAACATTTTATCCTATGTTTAAATCTTTCATAACTTGGGATATATATAAATCTTGAGTAACGAATTCAGTAAGAGGTATGGATATTTTTATATTGGCAATTTCCTTCTCAATACTGAAAGGTGTCCGTGTTCTTGGAAGGTTCAAATCAGCCTTATCAGACACTGTTTTTACAGCAATTTCAGCTTGCTGATTTTTGTTAGCAGTCTTAGCTAAAACCGTTTTGTTAAGCCTACTAGCTAGATTGCTAGTGCTTCTTTGGTCACCACTATGCTGGTTGTTTGTGTTTTTACTTTTATTATAACTTTGAGCCACTATGTTTGAACTTTCTGCTATCTTTTTAGGAATATTTTAAGGGATCTTCCTAGAAGAAATTTTAGAGTCTTTCTCTTGGGAGTATCTTGGGTTTTCTTACTTCTGAGGTCATACTGTCTATGTACCTCCAGGATGGAATTTTCAAAGCCTTGCTTATAGTCTTCAGATTCTAGGCTTTCTTCCTTATTTGGTGCAAATATGCCTTGTTCTTCCTCAATGAGGAAAATTGTATCCTCATCATTTACTCCCATTAGATTGATGTGACTTTCCTCTATTTCTTCAATCACCCCCTTATCCTCATCAACATAGTTTTCTTGGAAAGGAGGCATGATTTGCTGATCAGGACCTCTCTGTATTATTTGAGGGGGATTTCTCCAAAAATTTTGGTTTTGGTTATGGTTCTGACTTCTTTTTTGAGGAGCTGTTGGTTTTCTCTAGAGGAATATCTCTCATTTATGTTTATTCTCTCCATCATCCTTTCCATGGTTCTGACTAAGTTATCAATCTTAGCATCAAATCATGAGGCCATAGGTTCTTCCTTATATGTGACCCTCTTTTCAGTCCTCATTCTAGCTCTTTTGGCAATCAGATTGCCTTCTACACTTACTGCTCCCCTCTGCATGTCTTCTAATGTAAGGGGTTCTCTTTCTCTTAATTGATAAGCTATCTCTGGATCAAAACCATCAATAAATTTCATTATATCTAGACCTTGTGGAGGTTTCGTGTGTGTAGGGATGGCATTGTATACACTATTGAACCTAGTGTATTATTCTTGGACACCCTCTCCAACATTCCTCTTAATGTTTTCATACTCTGATAATATTTGGAGAGGGTTCTTCTTGAATTCCCATTTGTTTAAGAATAATTGATGAAAATAAGGGAGGTCATGTATTCTATTAGGGGTTAGGCCTTTAAACCATTTTATTGCTTCTCCCCCTAAGCTTTGAGCAAACATTATTAGTTTGATAGTTTCATCATCTATTTCTTGTCTGTCAAAATAGTCATTCATCCTATCCACATGCTTTTGAGGAGTAGTAGAACTACTTGCATCACATAAAGGAATCTTGAATTGATAGTCTTGTGGTAGGACAACTAAAGGAAATGGTAGAAATAATGGGGCATACCATATCGCCATGATTTGTGGTTGGGGAAACAAAGGAGGGTTAACAAGTGGAGGGTTTATAAAAGGAGGTAAAGGGTTAAATGGAGGAAGGTGAAAAGTGAGGGATGAGGTTAGTACAACAGGATTCTTCTGTAAGGTGGATGGGTCTAAAAGTATCTAGGTTATCCAATTCTGAGATATAGTCCTAGATAAGCTTTGTTCTAGGGGTGAGTCATAGAGGATATTCTACAAGTCTTTAAGTTTTTCAGGTAGGGAACTTGCTTTGTGGATAGATCTGCTAACGGTTGGGTTTTTAGACCTAGGATATTTCTAAAGGATGCTTTCAGGATTGCCAAATATTGTAGGGGATTTGGGTCAGGATGGGATTTGGTACAGATTATTCTAGGAGCCAGAAATTAGACCCAAAATTCAGAGAGGTTGAGATTTTATAACAGTTTTGAAAAACAAACCAATCCATGAAAGAAATAATTAATCCACAAATTATTCTTGACTCAGTTCTATGAGGTTTAATGATATCACGGTTTCTTGATAACTTTCCCAGTGTAGTCTGTAGAAAAACAGTGGAGTCAGCGGGCCTACTGAAAACTAGTGGAGTCACCAGGTGGATGATATTTAATTATCTTTAGGCTGGCTGTTGTCCACCATTATCAACCAGGTACCATTCATGGCTAACACTTGATTCATCTATGTTTGGAAAGGGTCTTTCGAGTTCTTGAAATAATATTAAGCTATTTAATAACTCAGTTCCCCAGTATGGTTGCCACTATGTTGGATCCACATGATTTTCAATATTCGCAAGAAAAAATCTACAGGGAACCACATCAAAGCGCTTTGGATTCCAAGGACCTAGCCTTCTTGGACTCAAACAGCGCTCTCTCTATTTTTGTGTTTGTAAATTATATATCTTTATGTTTTTGTTTTCTGATTTTAGGCTAGTTATGAAGTTATAGGAATATTTGTTTTGTTTGGTTGATTGATTGATTGATTGTGTGATTAAGTGATTGAGTGTTATGGTTGAATATATTGACTATGAGAAGCATTAATCCATTGGGATATGGAGTCATAAAAGAATTTAATTGTTCATCAAATCTACAAGTGTTTTCATAGGGAAATATAACTATATCAAGTGGATCTCTTAGATTAGATGAAATATGAAATGACATTAAGTTGTGAAATCAGTAAGACTAAACAGAAATTAAGAATGCTTTAAATCTACTTCAATAAGAAAAATCCTTTTAGGTAACTGTTTAAGAAGAACCAAAGGACAGATCAAACCATAGACTTCCTTGGCCGGACTCTACTAAGTAAAACTTGAGACAACAATCCATCAATCCTAGAATTACTTTCAGACAAAGAAAACATTCAAGATAATAGCCAGTAAAACTAAAGAGCAAGATACACCTCAATTCTTTAATCAAACTATTAAAATACCTTCAAAGAAATAGTTTAAGACAAACCAAAGGATAGGGCAAACCATAGAATTCTTTGGCTAGACTCTACTAAGTAAACTTCAAAGAAGGCCTTGAAAATAGCATTTCAGGAAAAACCAAAGGACAGGGAAAACCATAGACTTCTTTGGTTGGACACTACTAAGTAAATTTTCGAGGCAAAAAGCTAGGTGGAACTAAAGAGTAGGACGACCCTGAATTCTCTAATCAGACCTTGCAGAAGAAAACATTTAGATGAAAGAAGCATAAAAAATTAAGGTTCCAATACAACATATCTTAATCTAAATTTTTTTTTCTTTTATCACATAAATTATGGAAAATATGGAAAACAGAAGGGAATCATTGACAAAGAAGGATAACATCACCATTAACATAGCTCAAGAATCCTGTGAACGTGCTTGTGTTATAGATTTCCAAAACAGTTACAATACTCCAGTGCAACAAATCTCTTCAACTCGGAGTCTAATAAAATCCAGCCTAGCAATCAATCCTCTAATCAAGCAGCCAACCAACTCACCAACCAACAATAAAAATGAATAATACATGCAATATTTATCTAAAAACTAAGGAGGTTACCCTAACCTAGGGTAACAGATTTGTATTAATTACAAAGTTAATGTATTTTTGACCTTTGAGATTGTGCAAGGCCCAAGGAAAAATATTTGTGACTGACTGATTGTAATAATAACTTCTAACTTAACTGTTGAGCTAACCTTAGGATATTTTTTACTTTTAAGGCTTTGTCTTAACTTCAAAATATCTTCTGAGTTGATTTAAAATATCTCCGACTACTTTAACAGCTGTACTTTCCTTTATTGAAGTGAAATGAGGTTTTAGGTGTCCAAAGTATTTATGAGAAGTAATTGATGTTTTTCTTTAGCATTCATATCTATCTTCTGTGTTAATTTTCCTTTGATTTGTCTTTAAACATTTGATTTGGTATTTATCTTGGATCTGTCTCTTTCAATTCCTTTAATCTGCTTTATGTGTTTAATTCTTTTTGATTTGCTTTCTGCCTTCATCCTATCCTTTATCATTAACCTTCAACTGATCTTCATCATTTGTATTTTTCCATGCCTTTTGATTTAACCTTGATATTTTTGTGTTTTGCCTTTAGTTTTGTCGTCTAATCTTGCTTTCATCTCTGATATTTTTACTTTAATCCTACTTTCCTGCCTTTGAACTTTGATTAATTTTAAACCCTCTTACTGTTTCGTGACTATATCTCTTTATTTGTCTTTATCTGCTACACAATGAAGCACCTTTGTTGCTTTGGTGTGTTTAAATGACCATCAATGGTCATGATCCTTTGATGTTAAAGCTTTGATCTGGCATTCCTATTCCCTTTGATGAAAAAAAATTGCTGGATGGTCACCCAAGGAGTCTGTTTGGACATTTTTAGGACCTTGAAAATGAAAATCATGTATTTATAACTTGGTCACCTGCACATTTAAAATAAATTTATTAATTAAAAACCTGTGTTTTCGGATTTCTGTGTTCATTTGGGCTTTTCAGGCTTTTTGGAATATTTTCAGAGGCTTCATGGTTGTTGCAGGGCTTATTGCATTAACACAGGGCTTTCAGAATGTTTGAATGGAGAAGTGGTTTTAAGTTATGTCGGGGAGGCGATATGATGGTTTTCACACACGATGAGGGTGGTGAGACGGTATTGGCGGAGGGTGTGTGATGCCATAGAAAGGGTGACGCGTGGCAGGGAGGGTTGGCAGTAATACCACCCATTTCGCAGGGTTTGGATGTTTTAACCCTGGCACACTTATGTTTACGATAACGACTATGAGCCATTGGATCAGAAGGGGCGAGATCAACGGTGGTCAGGCGTATGGACCGATGGGATAGTTTGAAAGGCGAGGCCTGGGAGTAATATGAAGCATAGGGCTTAATGTATGGTGGGTCCAAGGTATATAATAGAGCGGTGAGGCTTATTTATATGCGTGGCTTTTATAAGGTGGGGCCCGGGACAAGAATATAAGCAGGGGCACTTAAAAAATAAAGGTGGAGGGCAGGGTTATATGAGTGGATGGCAAGGGTTTTAGAGCGAGGGGCTAAAAACTCTTAGAGCGGGTTTAAGGGCTCTAAAGAGAGGTATTTAAGCATATAAGAGGAAGTGGGGTTTAGCACATAGAAGGGGTCCAGTAGATTAAATAAAATAGAGTTTTATTTTAAAATAAATGGGCCCAAATGATGAGATTTTATGTTTTTAAAACAATTTGAAAAGGGATTTTTACATTGTTTTGAGGGAAGAAGGGAAATGAGTGAAAAAGGTAGGGGCAAAGAGGGGTTTTAGGTAGGGTAAAAAGTAAATATGAGGGGATTAAGCCCAGACATAAGTTATTAGGGCAGGAGGGTAATTTAGAGAAGGCAAAATGAGATATAGTGAAAAAGGTTTAATGAAGATAATGAATGTAGTGAGATTTATAAAAATAGTTGATAGTCAAGGAATGATATTTTCAGCAGATTGTAGAAATCCCATAGTCACCTAGTGATATTGTAAAATACAGGAGGATAACACCAAATACATTAGATTTTAAATATGATATGGTGCACACTAGGCTTCAGGACAACATATTCGTTAGTGATTTCATGTTGGGAAACCTCCAAATCTGTGCCCAGGAAAACTCAAGTTAAATGGAAATATTTTTGTATGATGGTTTTGATTCATATGGATGCACATTAATATATATGTGTTTTCCTAAATTTGAATCATTTATGTATTTTTGGACAACCAGTTTTTTGACCTGGTTTTTGTCTAGCTCTGATTTGATTCACATTTTTAAGGTTAACCATTTGATGACTGGTCCACTTCATGTAATTAAATAAGGTATAAAATATAATGTGGTGTTTTTATATTCAAAAGAGTGTTGCATGCACAAGTAAGATGGGAGTTACAAAAATCTTCAGCTATGCCCAACTGGAAAATTGGAGTGTCGTAGATGTAAGAAAATGTGTAACAGAATATCCTAAATTTAGAAATAAGAATATTGTGATATGTGATTAGGGAAAAAACTCAATTTTATCATGCATAAATAAAACTCCAAGTTGAATATAATATCACAAAGCATTGTTCCAACAAATTTAGAATGTATTTCATATTGTTGCTCCTCTTCTTCATGTGGAAGGCATAAGAATTTTATAAAAATAATGAAAATCTAAACTAGGGACATGTTGGAACTAAAAATTTTTCCTTTCCTATATATAGTAAGAGAGGAATCACAATTCATGAGGATATTAATTATGTGCTTGTGAAATCATTATAGTTCTTGGAATGACAAGCAAGCCACTAATAGTGATTTGTGATAATTGTAAATAGTCATAAAAATATAAATGGAAGTTTGTATTGAAGTATTTTAACAATCATTATTTGTTGCTAATTGCGAAAGTTTGAGTCCAATAAAGAGATAAATTATCAAAAATCCTTAGTGATTGATTACGATAATACACATGTTTCTTGGTGTATCTTAGGAACTTGAGAGGATAAATTAATATCCTCTCCAACCAAGTTCAATTTCCACTTGTGACATGATGATTTTTCTTCGTGACACAATTATTGATTAGTAGAACAAATGTATATATTTTTGGAATATGATATAACTATGAATATGGAAGAATTCAACTATCTTATTGAGGACATTTTATTTATGAAAATATGGAAGTCAAATCTTTGAAATAACATAATTTATGGTAGTGACAAGGTATGCAAGGCAGTGGTAAGTTGAAAGTCAAATATGAAATAACACAATTCCAACATAACCTAGGGTTTACAGTGGCTCCACCAAAGATAATCTGACACAGAGGTTTTTCTCATGGTGATTTTCGATTGTTGGAGTATCTTTGGTGGAGCTAAGGTTTGTCTTAGTTTTCCATATCTAGGGTTTTCGAAAGCATGGATAATTATGTGATAGGTTTTGATTGCGTTCATGGGTTTCATTTCTTCTTTATATACATATATGAAGTTTTCGGGTGAATGCTCCAAGAAATCCTAAAACCTTAAGGAAAAAACATATAAAGTACAAATAAGATTGAATGAGAGAGAGAGAGAGAGAGAGAGAGAGAGAGAGAGAGAGAGAGAGAGATTAGCACCGCTCTTACATCCCTAACCCAAGTATGAAAAGGAATTTGCACAAGTGCATGATCAACTATAATAACAACTGACTCCCTCCTCTATTCATGTGAGAGGTAAAGGGTCTTTACAATAACAGGTGGACCTAGTCCACTACAAGCACACTGGCAAGACACAAGTAGGTCCACCCATGTGAAGCACTCTACTCTAAGTGACATGTGTCGGGATCAAAGGTGAGAGTGATTAACAAGTAAGGCCTCCATGGCATGATAACTACTCCCCAAGGTCCAACAATCCTCCAAAGGTCCTAATGTCCAATTCATAACCAAGGTCATGTGTCTCCTTAAGGACAATACATATCTAAGGTATTGTGTCACCTTAAGGACTCCCACACCTACATATACACTCCCTCAACCCAAGAGTTCACATGTCAAGGGAGTTTATGTGCTCATGGTGATTTTGGGAGTTTTTTCTCATGTGAAATAGCCAACTCTACTCCAAGCACACATACTCCCTTAATGCATCAAAAACATGAAGTCACCAAGCTCCATACTTATCCAACACTTCTAGGAAGAATGTATTTCAAACATCCAAACAAGGCCTATCAACAAATAGTAAACCACCTCCAATGTCCAAGTCCATCATAGAAGAGCACGATCCAACCATACACTATGCACCCCACATCTTTCTTTCCCATTGTATGAGAATTTCCAGTCCTAATGAAAAGAGTGGTTGTGGACGTTGAAGATACAACATATGACAAAATTGTGGTCGTTGGAAGTTCAAGGTCTTTCAAATCTGTTTTATTTTTGATATTTAATGCCATTGGATTGCACGATGTAATCAAGTGAATGGTATGCATGTTGTCCATGCTGACTAAAATATATGCATAGTAAAGAAATAATAGAAAAATACAATCTTCTTTGTCTCGTTGAACATGTAGGATGTCGATATGTAATAAAGGGTATTGTAATTAAATCTTGGGCATTGATTTGAATCATGGAAGAGATTTATCTTCTTGCAACTGATGTTACATGGATGCAAAGTAACCTTTGATCCAATTAAAATTTAGGGGGTGCATCCAATATTTAAATAATGGCTCCTCCATATTTTTAATATTGGTCTTGATTTTTCCATACTTTCTATATTCATCAACTGTAACACTCTCTTAGCCTAGGACTTCTGATATGCCATAAGAAGCACTTTGTCTTTTAGCACAAAGAATTCTTCAAGCACAAAAGCAAGTAAAAAAATGGAGTGATACAAGTTCATATTGTTTTAATTCAAAAGTATCAAAAACATTTTCATTATGATTAATTTTGTCAATAGTTTCATTTCATTAATATTATGATATAGTTCATGAATTTATCTTCTTTGATATATTTATATAATCTTCCTTCCTTCCTTTTTCCCGCCTAAAAAAGAAACTGAATTTTCACATCGAGCTAACTGGAGAAAAATATGTAATCAGATATTTTCAACACTTGAATCACAAGTAATGATACGACTATACACAATCAAATAAGAATCACAAGATCATGTTAAGGATGTTGGAAAATGTAACAAATTTCAGTCTTCATAATTTTCATTTGACTCCTATCTGTATCAAAAGATGAAAAAGAAGATTATTTTGTAAAGCATGGGTTTCATGTTCAAGTCTTTTGTCAATTAGGTTAAGCATTCTATTAATGCTTCTAGGACATACATAAGTCAAAGAGTAAAATTTTGTAGAAGACCCTATTAAGCACTTGTGTCAAGAAAATAATTATTATTTTTTCTGTAGAATAGTCTAGAGAACTCCCAAGACCAATTCGGTCAGATATGATGAAGTCGGCCTAGAGAGGGCTATTTGAAACTCTTAGAAAGGATAGTTAAATGAGGAAATTCAACCACATTTGGTACACACATCTAACATTCGATTTGCAATTTTAAATGATGTGAGAAGGCATTGGAAGCAAAGGAAACCCCTAAAAAGGGAGAAAAAAACCCTAGTGATGATCGATTTTTGAAATTTTTTCTATTACAGTGCACATGTGTGAAGTAATTAGAGTTTCTAGATACTCTACAATTCTGAGAATTGCAAGAAAACTAGCAAATAATTTTTCAAAGGTTGAAAGGCTAGTCTGGCCTTGATTTGAAGATATTTTTCTTTGTTATCTTAAGAGAATCTATTTTTTATTGGCAAAGACCTGTTTGATTGTTGGCTTGGTTCATGGTGTATGTCCTATTTTGGTCTCGAGTCCTGGAAGTATTATTTGAATTGATTCTATAAGAAGAGAATTTTTTTTGGGTTTTCTACTTGGAGGAGTTTTGCCCTGGCTTGGAGCCTATGTCTTGTGTCCTTATTTATTTTTTGTGATCTTAAAGTGTTTGGAAAATTATTTGATGATAAAAACATAATAATAGTAAGAAAGAAGAAAAGATAAATGAATATCACAAGTAATTTTTCAAGGTAAGAGAAGTTTGTATTCTTGTTTCCATAATAAATTTATCAACATGGTATTAGAGCTAAGGTCAAGGTCATAGGAAGATGGAATATCGCTGTTGTTTTAATTCAAAAGGGTTTCCAAGTCAAGAAAAAGAGGTTTTTTGTGAAATATTTGAAGGTTTAATTAATCAAGATCGAAGCAAAGTAAGAGCAGAAGAATGAGCGTGGGATCAAAGGCAAGTTTGGGCACTCGAATACCTCTATGAAAAATACTGATTGTTTTGTCAGATCTACCTCGGGAGGGTCTAATGGCTAGTATATGGCTATAAAAGTAGCTAACAAATCTGAAACTTTGTGCTACAAATTTGAGGGTTCTAGATTATTTTAAGAGGCCTAGAAACCTCTAGAGGCAGTTTGAGAAGAGGCCTAACCTAGGTCGCAGGTTCTGCCTCACTTGTCAAGAAAGGCGAGTAATGTAGTCTTATGTTTGGAAGGGTTGCAGTGGCTTTAGAAGCAAAAATTCAAGTCATGGAAGAAGTCACCTGGAAATTAAAAGGATATCACAGGTTGGAGTGGAATTTTAAGCCTAGTCTTAAGATTTTTGCAGTGAGTGTTGTAAGCCCTAACCAGAGGGCCGAAGCTGCAGAGTATTTGAACATATTAATAGCCTTAATATAAGTACCAAATATATTTTAAAGCAGTGAATTACATATATTTTGATGAGAAGTAATCCACAATTATTTTGAATAGAATAAGGTTGAGTTAGAAAGACTGTAGTGGTAACTACAATATACCCTAACTAGAAGACAAAAGGAGCATCACCTTGGCATCTTAGTCTTGGGACCATTTAAAACAAGCCTACAATTGAATTGAACCTTAAAGGCATCATCAAATTCAAGTAATTTTTGTATTCTCTCTATGTCTCAAGCATATAATACTATGTCTTCATTCTGCAAAGAAATCAATAATCTTGATGGGACATCCAACTTCAAATCATGGAAGAATAGGATAGATCTTATCCTCATATAAAATTATGTCATGGACCATGTCCTAGACAAAGTTGCAGAACTAGATAAGAGAAATACCAAAGAATGGAACAAAAACTTCAAGGATGAAACAAGCGATCAAATAATCCTTATTGAATCAATCAAGGACCACCTTATTCCATTTGTTGTAGAATTGGATAAGGAAAAAGAAATCTATGACAGGTTGACTAAGTTATATGTAGTAAGCACTTCACGACAGAAAATATCTTTTAGGAATCACTTGTACAAGGCAAGGATATCCTTTGATGAAGACATTTCCTCATACCTGGTGATGACATCTCAATTGAGGGATCAACTCCAAGCTCTTGTAGAAATTGTTTCAGATGCAAAATTGACAAACTATGTTCTCAATGCTCGACCTCCAAAATGGAACACTTTTATGACTAGTATCTACTCATGGAAAGACACTCCAAGCTTATTTTTGGTCTCAATGCATCTCGGAAGAGACTAAATTGAAGGAAAAGGACAACATCAATCCCAATGGTAAGTCTCAAGCCTTTGCTACTAAAGTAAAGAAGTTGAAGAAAAGGAAGTTCATGAAGTTTGAACCTCGTCAAAAGAAGATTAATATATCCAAAATAAAATTATTTGAATGTAATGCTTATGGAAAATTCAAGAGAGATTGTCATAAGAATCCTTAAAGGAAAGGGATGGAGCTCACGTGATTGAAGAAGGAAAAGAACCTAGAAAGAAGCCTAAGGTTGAAGATCCCAAAGATCTCTTCTATTAGCTCCATCATAATGAGGTTTGTAGTTTTGAGAGTAGATCTTGTAGAAGTATTAATTTTGGAATCATAGATAGCATCATTTGAATATAAGTAATTTAGGTATTCATAAAAGAATCCATCTATCAATAGGACCAATGCATGCATAAACTCTTTGTATAATGTCATAGCAAGAGAGGATCTCAAAGATACTCCACAAGAAAGAAATCATGAGAGACTCTTCAATTTGTAGAAGAAAAATCATGATGACATTGTAGGAATATTCTATACTTTTAGATTTTGAGAGCAAGTTTCCTAACAATTTGCAGGTACAATTCATCATGTAGGAAATATCATCTTCAAGATAAGAAGAAATTTTGGACTAGATGGCTAGCTGAAGAAAGAGGTATGCATGAATTTGAATTATTTTTTAGTAAATTTGATTCATGCTTTTAGATTATTATGGGAAGAGCAAGTTGCGGGAATATTCCTTGTTGCATAAGCATGATTTACTTTGAAATTGAGAATTTGTCGGTTGAAGACATGATAGTTGAGCATGAAGATCAACATTTGATATGGTCTCTTAAGGTATGGAATACTACTAAATTTAGATGAAATTCTATAAACTCTGATAGATGTGACTTGTTTGAAATCCACGTTGATAAGTGGATGGCTAGGAGTATGTAAAGCTTAGAAACAATTGCAAATTTGGTTGTTAATTTATTCAATTCAATAATGAAATGCATTCAATATTATGAAACAACAGGAGTATTATGTCTAAGGAAATTATGTTTACTGAATGCTGAAATAACTATGCTCATTTGTACACATAAATCATTTTAATTATTGTAAAAATGAAAGGCATCATATTAACCTCACCTTCAACCCAACCTTTTTTTCTAGGAAAACATGCCAATTATCTTTTGATTCCTTGAGAGTAACCTGATCATGAGGTCTAAATCAACATGAGGGATAAAACACAATATTCCATATAAGCCTTTTATAACACAAAATATACATTTTCCATTTTTGAAATATGTAGATTAAGAAAAACAACTTGTTTGGTGAAACTCTTCAGTAGTCAATTAGCAAAGCCGAATAATAAATGAAATCACTATTATGAACATGGAAATCAATCAAAAGAGTTCACGGTGAAGGTTGTTCTCATGCTTAAGATATTATCTCATAAAGGCTAAAAAAAATCCAAAAACAAAAATAAAACTATTATTCATTTTACTGTGTACAATGTTAAGAGTAGAATCCACTTATGTGATTGTAATAAAAGAAGATTATTAATTTAATCAGTTTACATTCATTTTCTCAATCCGAGTCTCTCTAATTTCTGTATTGATTTCATGCTCAAGACATTACATTACATTCAAATGTAAAACCATGTTAAATACAATCACTACACCCTAATGAGTTGTGCATCGCTACGTGGCATACTGTAGGGACAAAAAAGTAATAAACCAAGTGGACCTTTTAACAAACTCCGGACTTTAAAAAGTCACCCATGGTTTTATAGAGGAGGCTTGAGAAGCATTGGATGAGAGAAACCTATCTCTCAAAAACACCCAAATGTTTTAAGTATTGTTCCTGTACATCCCTATTATTTATAGAAAATGGGTGTGATTTCGTTGAAGATTTCCCTAGGGTTAAGGATTGGGACAGAAATGTTTCACTCGGCACTACCTCAAGGTTTTACATTGTCAAACAATACTAAAGAATTTTCTAAGGTTCTAGGTTGTTGTAATATGTGATTTAATTTCCATATCTAGTGTGGTAATAAAATTTATATATCATTATAAAGTTTCTTTATGCAATAACCAAATACTTGAATTAGACTTTACTCAGAAAATAGTTTAGTGCTATAAGCTGACCTGAGAAACTTATTGAATTGTCGCTCTTGACCATCTAGTCCTGCTCTCAAATTTCAATATGATATCTTCAATTTTCCAGGGAGCAACAAAGCTACATGTCCAAAACACCCAAGCCAATCAAACATCAAGGATTTCTCTTATGTGAGATTAAGCAACAATTTGCAAGAATAAGCCTGGGGTAATGGCGAGGGAAAGGATGAAAATGTATTACCTGAGTGATGAGACATCAACATGCCCATTGTCAATTTATTCCAAGCATGTAATTCCTCCATTCAAATAGATGGATCATGGAACAAAGCCAAGCCACCATTCCATTTTCTTGGGAAACCATATAGAATGGTGGCAGGAGGAACGAATATGAGAAATCAGTTGACGTAGATGAAACTGTGATGCAATCAATAAATGCAGGATGAGTGGAAAATATGATAAGGTCTCGCCACATTGGAAAATTTAGGCTTTTCCAAGCCCATCACAAAGCCCTTCGAGCGTTGAAAAACAATGAGGGAATCGAAGTGATAGTGGGATTTGGGAATGATGAGCTTCATAAGATTGCATCCGATCAAGTTGTAGCAAATGGGTGGGTTAACAACGAAATTTTACAAGTATTTATGGCCACCAAAATGAAATACATCACAGTTGATAATGAAGTTTTATCAGCTGAAAATCACCAACATCTTGCCTATCTCATTCCCACCATAAGAACCATTCAAACTGCATTCCAAAGTTCCAATCTGCAAAATGCCTTAAATTTTTCCACCACCCATACCATGTCTACTATAGGAAATTGATATCCTCCCTCTTAGGTAGAATTCTCTAATGAATTGAAGAGAAACATGAGAAATGCACTTAACTTTCTCACAGAGAGTAGGACTCCTATCATGACTAATGTGTATCCCTACTTCAGTTACATTTACAACAAGGACCAAATATCCAACTCTACAAAAAAATTTTTGATGCACTGGTGGATTCTCTAATTTTTGCCGCGGAGAGAGAAATACATATGGATATCCCCATCATCATAACTAAGATTGGGTGGCCTTCAACGAGAAATGAACAAAGACAACATTGAACAAAGCCAAGCCACCATTCTATATGCTACATTTTCCTGGTCAAAAACTCCGATATTTTTTGAAGTCAGTGAACACTATTACGCCATGCAATCGTGGCTTCTATATGGGAGCATGAATGTGGAAGAGGAGGTGGAGACTCTACCATTTGTGCTAATAGAGAGGATGGTGCAGCAGGCTGTCAAGTGGTGGGCCCAAACCATAAATTGATAGTCATTTTTCACTACCAGTGTTTATCCACGATGATGAGCTCGAGTTCTGCGGCCTCACCCTCCCTTCGGATTAGAAATAAAGGAAGATTTCAATAAATTGGAATATTAAATTTTGTCAATTTCACTTATAAGTTGAATAATTGGGTGAGGAGGCCCAAACACAATAAAAACATGGATGAAATCCCTCTTAGTATGAAAGGGCATCATCATGGAACTATATTTCACACCCTCATGTGTGAAAGGAGACATTTGCAAGAAGGCTAGGTCATGTTTGACCAAGTCAAACGACGAAGAAGTATGAGGTGGAGAGCATCTTGTGGGACAACGTAGAGAAAGAGGATGGAAGTTTCCTTGATGAAGGAAACCCTAAAGAGTGGGACCCATGGAGAGGAAGCTCTCATTTTTTAAAAGGAGGGAAAGGCAGCCATTGTTACACATGCATATGATTATTGAATTTGTGTCTGCTTAGACTATTTGCAGTCTCTAGCTGTTTAGCTGAGTTGCATTGTTGTTTAGCATGAGGAATTCATGTTTAGGATTTCCTCTCCTTCTTGAGAGGCCTCTTGAGGGATTGCACTTCATTTCTCCACATCCAAGATCAAGGCTAAAGCCGCTCCTCCAGCTACAACATTATTTCTGTTAGAGTATAACGTTGTCATTGCAGGGTGTTGCAGTGGAGATCCCACAACACCATTCCTTGGCTTGTTTTTTAGAGGAGGGGGCCTTGTTTCCTTTAGGATATCAGTAAGGAAGGATTCTGAGCATATTGCAGATCTTGGCACTTGGCCAAAGCATTCTATTCCACCTACAACACAGTATCCCTGAGTGTCTGTGTTATTTTCAGAGCACACTTGCAGTGAGGGTTTGCAATGTTGATTGTAGGGTGAGATCTTCAGTGTTAGGATCAGCCTTTCACTTAGAAGATCCATTGGAGGAGGTTTAATTCATATCATTCATCATCTTCATACTTCTCTATTCAGTTCCATTTTTGAGTTGCAGTTGTTTCCCAACAACTCTGGCATTTTTCCATTTTTGTACATTTTAGCCTCCTTCTAAGAATTGTTGTACTATTGTTTTCAGGGGTTTAGAGCTTTCTCCCCCAATTATTTGAGCCATACATTGTCACATCATTGTATTGATATCATCTCTGCAGCAGTACCTCTTATAAACTGCACAGTCATAGCTTGGGTTTATACATATACATCAGTATTCTCCAATTCCTTGTAAATGTGTTGTTGAGGATTGCATTGCCTTGCTTGGGAGATTGTTTCCTCAAGGAATTGTACTCATTTTACTGCTATAACACCATTTTTTGGCTATCTATATCTTATTTTCTCATAGCTAATAAAAATAACGTTGTTGCTGCACTATATGTTCTTGCATTTGCTACAGTGCCTTCATCGGGCATTATTCCAAGACAACTAGGTGTGGGAGACCTGTTTAACCCACCTAGAGGGATTTATTTTGAGCCACCTCTTGGATTTGAGTCTTATATGCATAAATATAAGGGATCCAGGTCTTGGTTTCAAATCCTATAGCAGCCATTTCTGGAAAATGAGTTTTCCACTCATGCCTTGCTAGCAGTTCCCATTTTGGGATATTACAGTGGTATCAAAGCATAGTCTTGGCTCAGCCTGTGATTTCTAGCCATCAGAGGGAGAAATATCATAATGATGAAGAGGATGAGCTTGATCTCATCACTTTTCAGATCCAAGAAGGACCTCTCCAAGGAGGTCAAGAAGATGGAAGAAGGAGAAGAGGAAGGACCATGCACTTCCTATTCTCATGAAGAAGAAAGAGACAAGCATGAAAGATACTTGGATCATTTCATTCTAAGTAATTACCTTGTTGAGTACAAATATCAACCTAGAGCCTTCAAGGAGACTCTATTTTTTCTGCAATTCATCCAGTTGAAGGAAGAGAAGAGACCCTGTAGCAGAAGAGAAATCAGAGGCAATATATTTTTGTTGTCTACTTTTAATGGGTCATCTACAGCAAGAGCTTGGGTGAGGAAGTTGGAGGAATTTTTCCTACTACATCCTGTAGCAGGGGAAGAAGCTGTTGAAATCCCAACGCTACACTTCGAGGTTGGAGCCTATGTTTGGTGGTACAGCCACTTGAGCCATGCAAGGGTGAAATATTTTGCAGAGTTCACTCAGAGGTTGATCCAAACCTTTGATGGAGAAAGAAAAAATGAGGAAAAGCTCACACCACCACTTGTGGAACCTGGTAATAACGCTGTCACACTCATAGAGGACAGCCACATGCAGCAACAGTTGGGGCAACGAACACATTGGAGGAAGGGAATCTTCCAGCCCTACAAGAGATTCCCAAATCTCATCAAGGTATGGAGAAATTCCCACTATCTATTGTTACAGCAAATTATTTTGATAGTTGTGGAAATTTGCTTTTGCATGACCAAGGGTCAAATCACACTGCTAACCTAGAGCAGCAAGATTGCACTACACTGTGCAACATGGAAACATTCAAGGAGGAGATAAACCATCATCCTCATGAGAAATTGTTGGATTACATGTCACATTTGAGGGTTGGTTTTGATGACTTGGAGAGAAGGATGGAAGATAGTAGACATATTGAAGTGAGAAGCCCTTTCTCCTTTCTAGATGACCCTTTCTCAATGAGCACTTCTCAGCTCAAAGAGAAACTTCTACTTTCAGCAGATCCAAGACCTCATTGGTTTTGGAGGACTATTGATGAGAGGGAAATCTCATGGAGAGATTTCATTAGATGTGCACTTCAACACATCATGGAGTACAAGGATTTTCTTCCTTTCTCACACTTGAATCTACATGGATTCAAGGAGGAGAAGTTAGAAGATGGAGGAAATATTAGGATGGATAACATCTCTCATGCTTGTGTTGGGCATTCCTTGAGCCATACACATCATGATGGGAAGTTTTTTCCTACCACCTATTTGGATCCTTATGGGATCAAATTTATCCTTGAGAAGATTGCATTTTGAATTCCCATGAAGTGCAAAGAGAGAAATTTGATCTGGGAGGATGGTAGCCCTCATGGGAGGAGTACCAAGATGAAGAGAAGAAGGAGGCATCCAAAAGTGATTGAGTGGATTTGGTTGATAAGCAAGGAGCTGGGAGTCTACTTGCAAATATATGACACCGGGCAACAAGAGGCTTGGCTGCGCTGGCTCCTTTTGAAGGAGTTTGGCCATCACTTGGAATATCCTCTTGCTAAGGGGATGGGGATGTAGAAGAGGTGGTAGGATGCTTGCATCATTGGGCAACATGAAGTATGGATGCATGGTGTTGATGTGACATTCATATCATTCATGGTGTCTCCACCACATGAATTGTATGATGGGAGCACAAGGAGGCAGCAAGCACTTGGATTTCTTGTGTAGTAATTGAGAGAGCAAGGGAAAATTTTCTCTCACATATTGTGTGATGTTGCAGGAGTAGAAGAGAGCACTCTCATGGTGCAAAGGGGATACTCCTTGGCCTTGGATGATTTGGAAGCACTTCCATCTTGGGAGGTATTTCATATTTGCAGCAGCATTACTAGAGGAGTCTTTGACAAGGATCATGTCAAAGAACAGAGCTTTGTATTGACTAGAGCTTATTTGCATGAGCTCACAGTGGTGTCACTTTGGAGCAAGAACTTATGGATGGAGTGTCCCTAGGATCACTTCACATTATATGCACTTGGTGAACAAGGAGGAGGTGAGGATGATAGAGTAGTGGATAGAGACATCTATCACTATGACATATTCTTCTTTATTTGGATTTCCAAGCATGAGAAGGATGATTTTCTTGTAGCACATGGTTCATTCCTCTTCATAGCATGCCCAAACACTATGAAGGACTCACTCATGGATCCATGCACCATCTTACTTCTGGCATATGATAATGAGTTTGTTTTTACATTCATTAATTTGCATACTCTTACCATTACTATGCAGTGCATTTCTCCACAAGAGGGCAAGATTTTCATATTGCTCCATGATCTCAAATGGGCCAACCTACATGATGGAGGCAACCATATTTTATGTGGCCTTGGGAAAATGTTTTCTCATTACATGTATGTTCAGTTTTTATATCCAACTATTTGCCATATGATGACATACATGATTCACTATGTATCAAGGAACATTTTGCCTTGTAATTTTCTGAAGCAGCAGTTTGGAAAACTGCGCTGTCACTATTGGGAAAAATGTTGGTACCTTCTTGCACCACATGAAACCTTCATCATTTTCCTCATTTTGTTGTTGATCATGATTTCATTTGCTTATATGGATCTAATTTGTATTGGAAGCATGATTGGTAGAAAGAAACATGAGTTGGATGTGTCCTTGATGGGAGAGAATTCCCACATTTTCTGCACTACATGTTCTAATGGGAGCATGGGAGGAGATATGGCCACCATGGCCACCTATTTTTTTTATTTTGGGGTGGGCCATGAGTTTGATATCCATCCATTGTATAGCCATGGGAAAGTATTTGGTCATGTATTGTTGACACATTCAGCCATTTACTATTCATTAGTAAATGTGATGACTCTTGCAGGTTACTTGCCATACTATTTTCTAAAGATGCAATGGATGAGACTACACTGTGTCCTCTTGAGATATTGTTTGTATTATTCATCATCATGTAAAACTTGCAGCAAAATTCTCACTAGGATACTCTATGATGACCATTTCCTATTCATCATGGATGGATTGTTTTGAGCTAACTTGTTCTTCATTGTTGGAGGAGAGATCATTGGAGGATTGCTCCTCATTTTGCCACTTAAGGGAAATAATTTTGCAGCCTAGGATCAGCACATAATCTACACTCATCATGAGTGGAGAGAAGGACAACATGGGGTAGACTATGATGCTTACCATATTCATATTTTCAGTCGACCTTCATTTCCAGAGCTTGAGGTGGAAGGAGAATGCCATGAGTTGCCATGTAGGGAGGTGACTCATTTTGTTTGGATGATTGCTTGGGGATGGAAGATCCATTTGGAGAAGAATTTTTCCAAACACTTTTCAGTCTCCATACCTTGGGGAAAAATTCGCAGTTCTATCCTTGCAATTGCTTGAGGACAAGCAACATTTGGGAGGGGAGGACTGTAATATTCCAAATTTTTCCTTGAATAAATTGTAATATTAAATTTTGTCAATTTCACTTATAAGTTGAATAATTGGGTGAGGATGCCCAAACACAATAAAAAAATGGATGAAATCCCTCTTAGTATGAAAGGGTATCATCATGGAACTAGATTTCACACCCTCATGTGTGAAAGGAGACATTTGCAAGAAGGCTAGGTCAATTTTGACCAAGTCAAACAGCGCAAAAGTATGAGGTGGAGAGAATCTTGTGGGACAGTGTAGAGAAAGAGGAGGGAAGTTTCCTTGATGAAGGAAACCCTTAAGAGTGGTAGCCATGGAGAGGGAGCTATCATTTTTTAAGAGGAGGGAAAGGAATCCATTGTTACACATGCATATGATTATTGAATTTGTGTCTACTTAGACTATTTGCAGTCTCCAATTGTTTAGCTGAGTTGCAGTGTTGTTTAGCATGAGGGATTCATGTTTAGGTTTTCCCCTCATTCTTGAGAGGCATATTGAGGGGTTTCACTTCATTTCTCCACATCCAGGCTCAAGGGTAAAGCCACTCCTCCAGCTACAACATTATTTATGCTGAAGTATAATGTTGTGATTGCAGGGTGTTGCAGTGGAGATCCCACAACACCATTCCTTGGCTTGTTTTCCAGAGGAGGAAGGATTATTTCCTTTGGGATATAAGTAAGGAAGGATTCTGAGCATATTGTAGATCTTGGCACTCAACCAAAGCATTCTATTCCACCTACAACGTAGTATCCCTTAGTGACTATGTTATTTTCAGAGCACACTTGCAGTGAGGATTTGCAGTGTTGATTGGAGGGTGATATCTTCAGTGTTAGGATCAGCCTTTCACTTAGAAGATCCATTAGAGGATTTTTAATTCATATCATTCATCATCTTCAGCCTTCTCTATTCAGTTCCAGTTTTGAGTCGCAACTGCTGCCCAACAACTCCGTCATTTTTCCATTTTTGTACATTTCAGCCAATCCTTATAAGGATTCTTGTACTATTGTTTTCATGGGTTTAGATCCTTCTCCCCCATTTACTTGAGCCATACATTGTAACATCATTGTATTGATATCATCTTTGCAGCAATACCTCTTATAAACTGCATATTCATAGCCTGGGTTTATACATATACAACAGTATTCTCTAATTCCCTGTACATGTGTTTTTTAGGCTTGCATTACCTTGCTTGAGAGATTGTTTCCTCAAGGAATTGTACTCTTTTTACTATTATAACATCATTTTTTGGCTATATATATCTTCTTGTCTCACAACTAATAAAAATAACGCTGTTGGTGCATTATATGTTCTTGCATTTGCTACAGTCCCTTCATCGAGCATTATTCCAAGACAACTAGGTGTGGGAGACCTGTTTAACCCACCTAGAGGGATTTATTTTGAGCCACCTCTTGGATTTAAGTCTTAGATGCATCAATCTAAGGGATCCAGGTCTTGGTTTAAAATCCCGTAGCAGCCATTCCTGGAAAACGCATTTTCCATTCATGCCTTGCTAGTAGTTCCCATTTTGGGACATTAAAAATGGACAGAGAAACTTACCTACAGACCTGAAACCCACCAAGGAAAGGAAGGCACTTTGATCCTTTCCAATATACCTGCCCCACCCCACACACACACAATTCTATTATGTATATATTAAGCATTCAAAGAACCCATAGTTCCAATAAACCCTGAATTCCAATCAAAGATGTATTTAGCTTATGCTGGGCTCAATATTGACCTGGTTATGGAACAAAAGGGGATGTTGGGATCGATCCACCCACTTCCAATGTTTTTAATTAAATTGAATTCTATTTTCTTGTCGCTACTACATAATCCTTTTCCTTTGTAAATGAATCTATGACTCCCTCCACCTATTTAACTACCACCTATGATGTAGGTCGAATTAAACTAATGAGCCTCCAATTTTCTAGGAATTAGGTCCTGCTAGCCTCCGCTTCCTCAGCTTAGCTTCTAGTCTTCTCTCTACTCCTATAATAAACCTTAAAACCTATAGAAAAGCTAACATAAATAGACCCTTGGGTTAATACGGTGATTGACATTGACTGTTGGTCCTCTGCCACATTTTGGATTGGTATTTGTTGCTCCCCAAATCCCTTATGCCTGCTAGGTTCTCCAGAAAGATGGCCTCAATGGAGAAAATGTTTAACCAATAGTTACATATTTTTGGAAAAAATTAAATAATTTTTATGAAGTAGTGGGAAATGGTCTGGAAATAGGGCTTTGGTCACAACTCCTTGTTCTGCAGCATTGAGAGCCAGAAATAACACGCTACTCTTTTATTTTTACTTCTAAAAATAAATTTGGTCTCTCCACATTCTACCTTAACGTTGAGACTAGGTCATTAACGGAGTCAAGGGAAAGGAAATTTCATTGAAAATAATCATTCTTAATATAAAAATTAGTTTTTTAATTTTTTAGGTTTTTAATTTATTAAGAGAAATTTATCTCTTCCACTTTTAATTTTGGCTAGATGTTGTCATGTATAGTTAAAAGTGTAATGCTTCTTTAAATATTTTGAATCCGTAAAAATAAACAAAACAAAATATAAGTATAAATAGAATCCCAACATAATACACATATTATAATGTTTTGTTAAACGTTTTGACCCAATAAAAATAAAATAAAATTTATAATTAATTATAATTAATAATTAAACTATCTTAGATCCTTCTTAACTCCATATCTACCAAGAAGTGAGATGAATAAAATATCTTTAGATGCAAATATTTTTTAGAGTGAAAAGAAATTTGATCCCCCTAAGTGCTTGGTAGATATGTAGTTGAGGTGCTTGGTAGATCTGCATTTGAGGTGGATCTAGGTTGGTATAAAATGAAGTTATGATTATTTTAAAAAAAAGAGAGTAAGAGAGGGGTGTCACAATGTTAAACTTTGTATTTTATTTTAAAAAATTCCTATATAATTATAAAAATTTAGTGATTATTTAAGCATGTTATATAATTATAAAAATTTAGTCATTGCATAGAAGTAGTAAACTTTGCTAGTTAAGCATATCGATCTATTCTTAACCAACATGTTTTAATTGAACCCAAGGGAAACTCCTTAAATTATAAAAATTGTTGAAATTTCCATTAGTGGTAAGTAATGCTATATCATCACCACCCAACTATAGGAAACATTCTACCACCTCCTCTAATCCAAGCAATGTTAGGTCCTTATTTTTGGAGCTAGTTTCACAAAAAGCACTCTTGAACAACTAACCACCCAATATAGAAATATGTTGTCTCCATCAAGGCTCAATGATCAGGTACCTAATGGAAACAAGATTCCACTTACATTTCACTCATCAATGATGTTGTCTTTTCATGCTAACATGTTATTCAACACATTGCCAATTTACACATTCCTCCCCTAAGCTTGTGTTACAATGTTTTGTCAATGATCAAACCTCGTTAAGGGCATCTCCTAGTCCACACCAAACTAGTACATCATCCTAATTGTCTCATGAAACAACCTAAGTCACTCACAAAGTATACCAAACATATAAATTCATTGTCCACTCTTAGTCTTTTTTACTGGACATGACATCCATTGTGCCATTGCTAATGGCACCGCAAGTAAGATCCTTTCATTCTCCCCTCACTTTAATTATTAGCATATTCTTCAACATGGCTCCATTGGCTTCTCTAATGGACAAGGCATTGATGGTGAACATACACTTTGTAATTTTTTCATTTAAATGTGGTGTTGATACCATTTGTCATGAGGGTAAACTTTTCAATCGAATTAAGCATATAATATGTCTCAAGAAGCCTAGTATTTTTATGGCATTGACATGGAATTACTAGTTGTGCATGACCATCAACCTCTTGTATCACTCCAACTATGCCTAGCCAACATGCCCTAACTGAACCAAAGTTAGGCTTATTAAAATATAGGAAATGTTGCAGTGCTTGTTTCATTATAAGTGATATTTTGTCATCACCACCTAGACATAAAAAACCTCTCACTGCCTCCCTCAATCCAACACAGTTGAATAACTAACCACCTATTATAAGACTATGTTTCTCCATCTAGACCAACTTATTGTAATTCTATTAAGGTCATGTACATAGTGGCAACAAGCTTCCACTTACCTTCAATACACTCATCAAATATGTTGCCTTGCCATGACTAACACACTATCAAACACATTGCTATATTGTGTTATCCTTCGGTGAATTTGTGTTGCAACACTTCATTTATCATCAACTAATCATATAATCCATACTCTTTAATATATCAAAGAGTTATAAATTGATTCTTATTTTCCCCTTAGACCCTACAAATGCTATATTCTCCTTGAAAACCTTAGCATCTATAATAAAAGCAACAAAGTTCCTACATAATTTACAATGTCTTGAATTTGAGAATTCCACCAATTCAGTGACACTCCAAAAAAAAATTAGAAAAATAAATGCCTAGCTGAAAAGACTCCATGTGTAGAATTGATCACCGTAGGCACACATCAATGATTTTGGAATTTCACAGTTAATCGATCCATAGCTTCGCGACAGCACGATTTCAACCACACTGAGAGGCTCCATATGTTACATCGCACCTAGTAATGCAAGCATGATTATTATTTGATTGTACATTTTTCAGAGAATTTATTGGAAGGACAGATCCCTCTTGAGATTGGGTTAATGAGAAACCTTTCAATATTGTCTCTCTCAGCTAACTACCTCACAGGAACTCTTCCAACTTCATTTGGAAATATGAGTAGCTTATTGTATCTTAACTTGGGCCACAACAGTTTAATTGGTACAATACCTGCAAGTTGGAAGGGCATCATCATATTTTGCACTTGTTATCATTGGAATACAACTTCTAAAATACAATGTTAAGGCTCCAAATTAAGGATTGTTAGCACTAACGTCCGCCTAGGTGAAACGCAAGTCTGTATGGATGCTTATAATGCTCAGAATGCTGAGGTATATACAAGGATTGTCTGTTCACTATTAAAAATCTTGGCAAGATGCATTCCTTTGGTGATTTATGTGTGAAAGTAGCAGAAGTGGAAGAAAATTATCAAAATATATTGAGTCTACGTATAACGTCAGGCACATGAATGTTGTTGATTAGCCACTAGTTTACAGAAACGAAAACACATTAAAAAAATGGGATGATACTTTAACCATGAAGCTTTTCCCTCTAGTTCACTTAGCCTTTAGTTATATAGATCTTCATTATCTTCAACTAGTCGAGGAATCCAAGGTAGGAGAATTAGCGACCATCTCCAAAAATCACCAATATTCATCGTTGGATGGCACCATTTAAGCAGTCCCTTTGACAGTTTCCATGGGCAACATCAGAATATGGTGGCACGGGGAATCAACTTATTCTTGTTGCTACTACGTTAAGACCAAGATTGATATGTCAGCCATTCCTCATGGTGTAAAATCTAATTTAGCTCATTCATATGCTAGAGATTTTGAACACATAAGTTGCAGTTGTGAAAAAATATCTTCGAGCAGTCTTGTAGCAATGCTGGCCAGAGCTTCGTGTGACCCATGGTACCCTTGATAAGTGAAACTGCCTACATACCCCACTTGCAATCAGTGCACAGGTTGCAGAGTTGCATCTTAGATCTCTAGGGACAAGCTCAGAAGTGCGACCAATCTATGTTGCGACTCTCCGACTTCTAGAGAGTTGTACTCCCATCCAGCTTTCCAAGTAACAAAATAATATTAGGAGTAAGCAAGCGACCAATGTGAATGGTGTGACCATGCAAAATCTTTAGTTGTGGATGCAACCAATGCATTGGAGAATGCAAGCCGTGGGAAATGAGTTTATGATCGTACACCAGCTTTTTGGGCTTGAATATGAATCAAAATATTCAAGATTAATGTAAGCAGTGTTATAGTGGTTGCACTGGGTTCTGGAATGTGAATAGTAGTTATCATTATGCACATGTCAAAATCATATTTCAGATGAGGCATGTTCTACTACAGTATTTCCCATGATGCCTTGTGTCCTACGATGGGGGGGTATACTCCAAGTTATCAGGTTTTGTTTTCAACTGTGTTGGCAGGATTATCGAGTTACTTACTTCTAGATGTGTAATTGATCGAATACTACATTTATGTAAAATAGAACTAGTTCATAATCATTTCAATGCCTTGAGAACATTGATTCTATCTCTAAAGGTGGTCCTCGACGAGCTATCACATATTTTCAAAATGTTGCTTTCCTGTGTGGATCACCTAGTTCCAACACTGATCTCATTAGCATTTTAAGGATAGTACAAAAGGAGGTGATCCAGTCACTATTTCAGGAATGCCAAAGTGGTCAAGTAAATTTGGCACGTAAGGATGCCTCACACATTATAGTTGAAACCATTCGAGACTCACATTGATGGCATTGAATTCATGGCCAAGACTACGGATCAATCATTGAGTCACAACCTCAAGTAAAAATTGGGAGGTGTGACCTCTATCCAGTTACGATCAGTTGCTGAGTCGTAGCCTCAATAAGTAGGGGTCGGTGTGGCCAACCCAACCTGGTGACCAATGCAACCTCCACTAGTCGTACTACAGAATCACATATGAATGCCCCAAGAAATGTGACCAGTGTGACTAGTGCAACTCTCCCTTTGTTTTGATGTTGTGTGGAGGCCATCTATATTGATTACATCAATGAGAGTGAATTTCTTACTATTGCAAGTGACATACACCATATCAAGAGACATAATTCACGTATGCCTTTTGTCTATGGCTATTGGAACCTTAGTGAGGCTCTAAGAGGGATTGTTGAAGGAGTTGTTGTGATCAAGGCCAAAGGAGAAGTTGGTACTTGGAATGTATTGAAGCAATAGGACATGCAAGGTTTGCGTTGGGTAATATATGTGAGTTTTAGAGCTTGGATGATGATACATCTCTACATTCGTTAAGAAAATTGTTGCTCCCACTGAGATTGGGAGGAAAACACAAATAGTTTTAAAGGTTGCATGTTGTAATTTTTGCAACAAGAGGCATCCCTATACATTCTAATGTTTCCTTGGTGGTGGATGCTAAAGAGTGTTAGGGAGTTCCAAGGAATCACAAGGGATAACTAGGTGAAAATTCAAGGAAGTGAACAAATAAGAGTGTGTGCCAAGGGGTGTCAACGAATTCCATGTGTCTCAAGGAAAAAGTGTGTTAGGAGAAGGTCATAATACAACTTGTGGAAGGGAATCCTATGGTTACAAGAAGGGGTTGGTCAAAAAAATTTCAGATAAAGAGAGACTTTGGGTTGGGTACAACATTGTTTTTCCAATGACTTGGTTGGGTTCCCAAGTCGCAAAAAAAGTAAGGCTATATATGAGGGCATGACAACTAGGGAGTGCTAAGGTGTGCCAAAGAATGCCAAGAAATACTAACACATCCTAGAAAATTCTAAGGCATGCCAGGCATGCCAAGACAAGGAAAATGTTAAGGCATGACAAGATGTGCCAGGTGCTAAGGTGTGGTGGGAACACATGCTAGGGAGTGTTAGGTCCAAGTGCTAGGGAAACATAAGGGAGAAATAGTTTAAAATGCATGGAAATTAAGTGTAACGAGTTCCAGGTGTGCTAAGGAGGCAGTGACAAGGTATTTTATGTAGTTCCAAGGCATGCTAGAGTCTTAGGGAAGCATACCAATATGTTTCAAGTGTTAGTTTGTGCCAATGCGTGCTAAGGAGTGTTAGGGAGTGATATGGAAACACAAGGGAGCACTAGGTTAAAATGCATGGAAACGAATGAATAAGAGTGTGTGATAGGGAATGCCGGTGAGTTCCAGGTGTGCTAAGGAGAGAGTGGCAAGGTGTTACAAGAAGTGCTAAGTCATTCTAGAGTTCTAGGGTGGCATGCGACCAAAGTGTGTCAAGTTCTAGGGTGTGCCAACATGTTCTAAGAAGTGTTAGGGAGTGCCAGGGAAACAAAATGGAGCACTAGGTAAACTTAGTGCATGAAAATGAAAAAATAATAGTTTGTGACAGGAAGTGTCAGTGAGTTCCAAGTGTGCTAAGGATGGAGTGACAAGGTATGATAGAGGTCAGGGAAACATGCCAATATGTGCTAGGTTATAAGGTGTGCAATGCATGTCAAGGAGTGTTATGGAGTGCCAAGGAAAGTTAAGGGAGAACTAGTTTCAAATGCATGTAAATGAATAAGAGTGTGTGAAAGGGTGTGTCACTGAATTATAGGTGTGCTAAGGAGGGAGTGACATCATATGCTAGGTAGTTCCAAGGAATGCTAGAGTGTCAACGCGACATACCAAAATGTGTCAGGTGTCAGGGTGTGCCAATGTGTACCAAGGAGTGTTAGGGAGTTCCACAGGAAGTTCATAGGTGGACAAGGCATAGTATAGTTGTAGTAATTGTAACTTGGTTAAGCTATTATATTCAAGGAAGCACTTGGTTGGATTCCCAAGTCTAAAAAAAGGTAAGGGTAGTTGTGAGTGAATGATAGCTAAGGAGTGCCAAGGAATGAAAAGGTGTGCTAACACATTGTAGAAAATGTCAATGCATGTTGAGGATTGTTAGGGAGTTCTAGGGAAACAAAATGGAGAATTAGGTCAAAATTATTGGTAATGAATGAATAAGAGTGTGTGCCAAGGAGTGTCAGTGAATTCCAGGTGTCCCAAGTATGAAGTGTTTTAGGGGAAGTTCAGAATAATAATTGCAAGAGGGTATTCTATGGTTGTGATAAGGTGTGGAAAGATTAATTTCGGATAAAGGGAGAATTTGGGTTAGGCACAACATTGTTTTGCTAATTACTTGGTTGGGTTCCCAAGTTGAAAAAAAAGTAAGGCTATCTATGAGGGTGTGACAACTAGGGAGTGCCAAGGTGTTACACGGAATGTAAGGTTCCCAAGTAAGGCTAGTTGTGTGGGCATGAATGCCAAGCCATGCTTGAGAATTCTAATATGTGACATATATTGCGAAGGCATGTCAAACATGCTATGATGTTCCAAGTGTTAAGGCATGCCAATATGTGCAAGGCTGTGACAATGCGTGTCACGGAAAGTCAAGGAAACAAACAGAGAAACAAGTTAAAATAAAAATATATGAACACATAAGAGGGTTAATAAGTCATAAATTTTCCTTTTTTGTGGTGGACATGCTAGGCACACCAACACTCGGTGCGAATATGTGCCAAGTGCCAAGTGTTAGTGCATTCTATGTGCAAAATATTCCTCTATTTCTTTTCATCTAGTTTCCAATAATTTATCTCAAATAAATTTAATATTAAAACATGCCAAGGCATACCAAGTCATCTCATGAATGCATGTCATACATGCTAATATTTTCCAAGTGCTAACATGTGCTAAGTTCCAATGTGTTCCTAGGAGTGTTATGCATGTTATTAAGTGGCAGGGCATGTAGAAAAGTGCTAAGTAGAGAGTTCCAATGCATGTTGAGGAGTGCTAAGGAGTACTAGGACAACACAAGGGAGCACTAGGTCAAAATACATGGAAGTGAATTTATATGAGGGTGTGTCAGGGAGTGGCAATGAGTGATAATTGTCATGCTGAAGAGGGAGTGAGAAGGTATTCTAAGAATTCGCACACCTTATTGACCACTCAATTCTTACCATTCTCACACCATAACAAAAAACCATAAAAATGTCATTCTTAAAATCTACTGTGTATTTTCCTAATGTCATTCAAGTAGAATCTTTCAATTACTTATCTCAGTAATGGTGAGATCATTTTGTATTCTCTTAAAGTAACTCTTTCTAGACATGCACCCCACCAAACATAAATCATCAAGTGAAAAATAATGGAAATGAATGAATAAGAGGGTGTGTTGGGGGTGTCAGGGAGTGTCAGGCGTGGCAAAGGGGGAGTGACAAGGCATACTAGGGAATTCTATGTAATTTCAAGAAGTGTCACCGTGTGCTAATATGTGCCAGATAGTGCCAAGGCATGCCAAGACATGCGATGTGTTAAGGAGGGAGTGTTAGCAAGTTCTAGGTGTGCTAATGAGGGATTGACAAGGTATGCTAGGAAATTCCAAGGCATTATAGAGTGCTAGGAAAGCATGCCAATATGTGCCAAGTTCTAGGGTGTGCCATTGTGTGCCAAGGAGTGTTAGGGATTGCTAGAGAAACACAAGGGAGCATTATGTCATAATGCATGGAAATGAATGAATAAGAGTGTTTGAGAAGGAGTTTCAACGAGTTCCATGTGTGATAAGGAAGAGTGAAAATTAATGCTTAGCAGTGATAAGGAATGATAGAGTGCTAGGGAGGGATGCAACCAACATGTTCTAATGCATGCAAGGAAGTGTTAACTAGGAGTGTCAGGGAAACAGAAGGGAGCACTATGTCAAAATGCATGGAAATGAACAAATAAGAGTTTGTGATTGGAAGTGTCAGTAAATTCTAGGTGTGCTAAGGAGTGATTGACAATGTATGCTAGGTAGTGTTAAGGCATGCTAGAGGTCAGGGGTGACATGCCAATATGTCCTAGGTGTTAGGGTGTGCCAACACGTGCCAATGAGTGTTAAGGAATGCTATGGAAACACAAGGGATCAGTAGGTAAAAATGCATGGAAATGAATGAATAAGATTTTGTGACTGGGAATTTCAATGAGCTCTAGGTGTGCTAAGGAGAGAGTGAAAAGGTATTCTAGGTAGTGCCAATGAATGCTAGAGTGCTAGGGTGGCATGCCAAGATGTGCCAAGTGTTAGGGTGTTCCAATGCATGTTAGGGATTGTTATGGAGTGTTAGGTAAACACAAGGAAGCATTAGATCAAAATGCGTGGAAATGAATGAATAAGAGTGTGTGATAGGGAGTGTTAATGATTTCTAGGTGTGTTAAGGAGGGAGTGATAAGGTTATATGCTAAGCAATGACAAGGTATGTTAAACTACCAAGGTGTGTCAGGAAGTGCTACAGTGTGTTAGGGAGTGTAAAATCATGTCAAGGAATGTATGGGATGCTAACACATGCCACATAATTTCAAGCCATTTAAGACATGTCAGGTGCTATGGCATGTCAAAATATAAACTTTGTTTCTTAGTTTTTTTACGACCACAGTTAGATGCGATGAGCCTTGTCTTGGTAACTTGTTAAGTGGGATAAATTGAGGTTGGACATGAGTAGTCTAAGATGAGTTACATGTAGTTCTTAGGTGAACAAGGCATATGTTGAATTTCCATGACACATGAGAATTTGGGTTTGGTCTTAGAATATTTGATGCAAACACACTCAAGTTCCACAACACATCAACTTTTCACAATGAAATCTACACACATCAGGGAATCGATTAGTGCACATGAAACTTTTTAAAATTTTCAAACCTTTCTTCATTAAATTACAAATTGTAATAGAATAGGCTAGAGCTCTTGTACCAGGGATTATGGCCCTTTACAATCACATTGATACAAGGAATACAACTAGGGCTTGGTGTTAGTCGTTTGACAACTAATACACCTTGAACAAGACAACACTAGACCCAATTTTTTATGGTGGACACACATAGGCCTTTCAATCCACATGTCTTGAAAACATCTGGCAGGTCCTCTTTCCTCCCATTATGCAACTCCTAAATCTACCACTATCAATGAACCCAACTCCTTTATGTTACTGAACTAGGCTCAAAAAAATTTTCCCTCTATCCACCTCTTTTTCCTTTAAGGTCTGAAAAACTTACGTTTTATATTAGTCGTTCACAACTCCGTTATGAACAACTATTTGGTCTGCATGTTAGGGTCCTATAAATATAGGATTGATAATTTTGAATTGACTTTTGACAGTCTTGTAAAATATGTACATACCTTGCTTTATGCAAGGTGTTTTCCCATATTATGAAAAAATAAAAATAAAAAAATAAAATAAAAAGAAAAATAATAAAATATAAAATAAGAGTATAAAAAGTCCTAAAAGAAAGATCAAAGGACTTGAAAAATATAGACCCCAAAAAGAAAAAAGATGAAAATAAAACCTGAAAGTGAGCAAGTCAAAATGCCACTACTTTTTACTTTTCTGCAAAATAAATGATTATGGACAGTGTCAATAAATTCCATAATCCATGATAAGTTAAATTGTTTAATCTTAACTTGTCGTGTTTTGAATTTCATGTTTTAGATAGTGAATAAAGATTTGTTAAACAATTTAATCCTGACAAATCAATAGATAGGTAGAGAATAATGAGGAACTCAACAGTTTAGTCTGAGCCCTCGGATGAAATAAGGTAGATCTAGTTAGTTTTTCTTTAAAAGAATAAATATTTCAAGGTTGGAAGCCTAAATGCACTTGTTAAATGAAGAAAAAATGTTAGAATGAGACTGGGTAGGTAGAAAGAAGTGGAGAAAGCATGTAATAAATGATTATCAGGAAAAATTACTAATTTCCCTTCCCTTATAGTTATTTAGTTTTCTAAACTAATATTCAAATGGGCTCAGAGCATTTCTCTGACTTTTTTGGGACCAAACCCAAGGCTCGATGACTAGCTAGTTGAAAATATCAAATTTTTATGTTAAATCCTCATTTATCATTATTTCATCTCTCACTCATACATTATAACTCCTTTCATAAGTAAAGACTCCTTCTTACTTAATGAAGTAGATAAGCCCATCTAATTAACTTCCATTAATTCAGAAACATACAAAAACCCTCAAAAATACTTTATACTAACTATTGGTGAAATGATAAAAAGACAAGCTTTGCTTTACTTTTACACTTAGTCATTTTATGTATTTTTGTGTACCTTCCATTGCCCTTTTCATATTAACTTTTAACTTAGTTTATTAAATCCCTAAATAATACCTTATCCTACTTATTTAATTTCTTATATCTAAATACCCCCAAAACCCACTATTCTAAAGATTTTAGACCAAAGTTATTACCCATGTGTTAAATTAAAACCCAAATAAAATCCCCTTTGGTCTAAAACTATCACTAAATAAATATCTTGCCCCTATCATCATTCAACCATTCAAAAGGTTTAAAAATTGTATAAATAAAGTAAATACTGCACCCGTATGTGTTTTATTAAAACATTCCACAATGTTTAAATAATAATACATTACAACACCCCCCCCCCCCCCAAACATAATTTTGTAACCCAAGGCATTTTTTGAATTAAAACTAAGGTTTAATTTTCATAAAGATTAAAAATATCACTGCTTATACATATAAGCCAATGTATATAATTAACCCTTATCGCTTCTATATATAAAACCTTTCACCCGCATCCATTTTATAAAGGTTTTAAACCATTTGTTAAGCCGACAACCCCTGTATAAACCCTGGTCCTGCCTTTCCTTAAAGACACAGCTTTCCTTTTGATCTTGACCCTTCGCACCTGATATCAAGATCCAACGGTCCAAATGTGATATCGCGCACACAAAGTAATCGAATGACCAAATCCAAAATGCATGTGAAATGGGTAGTTTTGCTCATTTCTCTCTCCTTGACATTTCGAGATTGTATTGGATCACGTTCATTTGGTTCTAAACCACTTACTACCCAATGTGAATGTGATAAACACTCTTTGGTTTCATTTCAAATTCTGAATACACCTCCCGCCATTGACGATATCTACATTTAATGACAATTATGGTGATTGAATCAAAGGTTAAAACCTTTGGTTAAGATTTTTTATGTTATCCACGCATTTGCACTCTGATATAACTCTTCCTAAGCCCTGTTTAAAGCCATTTGAGCCCTTATTCTCAATTTTTTTTCCCAAAAACCTTTGTAGTTATCAAAATTAAACCTTTGAAGATAGATTGACAGGCAATGCACCGCTCCAGACAAACCGTTGAAACCCAAGTTTCAATTGAAAACCTCAGAAAATCGTTTCAGAGCCAGATACCTGCAAAAAGGTATTTTACTCAAAATTGAAACCTATAAATCAAGTTTAAAACCATATTTAATAGAACCAGACCTTTCATTAAGAAGTTCATTGAACCAAACTTCCTAAAAATACCAAAAAAGAGGCCAAACCCTGGCAAAATTTTCCCAGGGAACCTTGTTTTCCATTTCAAGCCTTTTTAAATCCAAATTCCTCAAATTTCACAATATAAAGATCAAAGTTAAGGATTTAAACTGCTAAAACCTATGAATTACCTTGAAAAACCATTTTTTCAAACAAACCGACTCAAAAAACCCTTGTTTTCTGTTTTAACCCAGTTTTCACATCCTCAGATGAGCTTAATTGAGAAAAAATCCCAAAAGAAGCCATTCTTAATCTAAATTGCTCAGTTTCCTCTCTGTTAAAATAAAAAACTCATGCAAACAGTCTAATCTTGCAGCAGTTACTCAAAATGCCTAAGAAACAAAGCACAAGCAGACCTGTAGGATCCAAAACACCTAAATCTAAGGGATCCAAAGCCCCTAAGCCTACCTCAGTCACCACTGCCAAATCTGTTGTAACAGTAAACCCACTTCAACCACCTATGGTTGCTGCTGAAATCATTCCTTTGACTGATCTTGATTATAAAACTGTAGACCCTGTTATTGAGTTTAATCTTCTAGATATACACAATTGGTGTTATGAAAAATATCTAGACAAAGATGATATTCCAATTTGGGAAACCCATTTGCCTAAGTATATAGTCCCATTGACTCATCCTAGTCAAGAACTCATCAGAATTTGTAAAAAATACTATGAACCAGATCAAAGGGCTATATTAAATCCAGAAAAATAAATAATTTTTAACATTACAGCCCAATCAATTAATCAAATGCTTCAATTACACCTAATCCCTAGGCACTCCCCTTGTCTATAGAGGCATTAAATTAGTTATAACTTGGCATAGATTTCCCTAAAAATTTAATGATCTTTCAGAATTTTATGCCTTCTCATGTTTACATTCCAAAGATAAATACTCCATACTCTACAGCTAAATTTCCTGAAGGTTCTAGACAGATTATCTCTATGCTATCTTATATCTTTTGATATTTTATAGATGAGTATACTAATGAATCTATTCTTGGTTTCTTGTCCACCATGTCTCTTGGTCAACCTCCAGCAGTCATCTTTGACTATGCTGGTTTCGTAGCAGATGCCATCCATTACCAGTTGACTACATTACCCACAGAAGGAGTTTTTATATATTCATCTTATCTTTTCCATTTGTTTTTATTCTCTCAAGCAGAAAAATTTCCAGTTTCTTTGCAAAATATGGATGTAGAGGGAAAACCTATATAAATTATCTTTTGGACTTCTTTACTGAGAAAAGAATGCAGTGATTCCACTTATTTAGAGTTTTCAGAACTATTTCTTCATCCAGCAATGAGCATATTAAAAAAATCAGAACAACCTAGGATCAGTGAAGAAATGAAAATAATATTACAGCTTTCAGAGAAACACAAAGTTGGAGATTGGTACCTCTATGAAAAACACACTGAATTAAGTATTTTTGGGTCAGAATTTTTACCCTACAAGTTGCCCAAGCATGTGTGTATGATAATTTTTGCACTTGAATATCTTAGACAAATTCTCAATGCAGTTTCAATTAACTTTATGGTAGCCAAAAAGAAGACCCAGTTTAAGTTAAAGAATGAATTTGGGCCATTAATAATCAACCACAGAGATGCAGAAAAGGAAATAGCAAAGACATTATCAGAATTTAGATTTGATGAGAGTTTTCCATGGAATTATGATCCACAAGGGATCTTAAGCAAGCTAAGGGTGAAGTGTTAGTTAACACCCTTTATCCATGAGTCCAAGCATGAAATAGAAAATTTTCCAAATCAAATTGAATGGAGTGAAAACACCTTGGTAAAGGCAAGAAGCCAAACAGGAACAACATCAACTTTGGAAGTTGTCAAACAACCAGAAACATCAATAAAGAGAGTTAGAGAGGAAGGAGGTTATACAATAGAGACAACATCTGAGACCAAATTTAAAATAATCTATAACAAAAGGCTTAAATTCATTTTAGTTGATAAGGAGAAAGTAACAATTGATGTTGATGAGACAGATGATCCAGTAACCAATGATGATATAGCCACAACCATAATCAATGAAACACTTATGGAAATAGAAAAAGAAACAACAGCCAATCAGAATGACACACAAATGATTAAGAAGAAACAAAGCATGGAAGCCTCTTCCTCACAGCCAGTTGAGGAAAAGGACTTGGACATCAAGAAAAGGTATAAGCTAATTAAGCGGAAGAATGAGGAGATAAAGACAGAAATATATTCTCAATTCCTGAAGCAGAAGCCTGAAAATAAGAGTAGGTTATTATCAGCAATTGATTATTCTAGCAATAAAATGATGATGTCATTTTTACAGCCTACTACCTCAGCACCCAAAACAATATTAGACTATAAAAAGGTGCACCTTGAGGTAGAAACAGAGAATATTCATGAGCTGGATCACATTGAGTTCCACAGGAAGACCTCTGAAATGTTGTATTCTATAGTTGAAACCAAAGCAATGAGTGTCAATAAAGTTCAAAATACCATACTTAATATGCAAGATCAGATGAATATGGATAAAGCATCACTTTATGCCAAGGACCTAAGGATCAAAGCCTTAGAGGAACTAGTCTTACAGATGGGATATGATCCCTCAAATATCTAATAAACAGAACTATTAATCAAGAAAAATAATGAAGACATAATAGCTTTGACGAAACAGCTCAAGCTTTCTCAAAGTGAGCATCCATAAACAAAGGAAATCCTCTAGGATCAAAGTGAAAAAGAAGAGATGATGGAGCTCATACTTAAATTAACAGCACAAATCAAGGAGATGGAAACAGAAATTCCTACAGTGATGCTAGTGATTAGTACAGCTCTACCTTCTACTTTAGGAGAGAAATTAGCACCAAAGGGCCCACTTCCAACTGTAGTGCTAGTGACTTCAGCCACCATTTCAGCTACAAACTCTTCTACTACAAATGTACAGCACACAGATGAAGCCATCTAGATTGTCAAAGCCATGGAAGAGATGTCTTTAAAGACAGATGATATAAATAGACTGCACAAGATAATTGAAAATATTGAGAGGAAAAATAAGATAGCCGAGATCAATGTCAGAACTCATGAGAAAAAAGCAATCATATTGGGAGAGCAGCTCAAGAATTTACAAAAAAAATTGACTTTCACAGAGCAGATCTCATATATTAAAAATCATCTTTGGACAAACATAATTGAAGCCATTCATAATAAATGGCCTTCATTTCAGGTTATATATGAGCAAAAATAATTGTTATTGGTAGCCCAAACAGAGATACAAAAGACAAAAGATGAGTTGACTGATAAGCCTACACAGGATTTAAAACTCATTACATTTCTAAACAGCAAGAACAGGGAGGAACTGGAAGAATTGCAGGTATCAGACAAGACAGAGACAATCTTGAAAATCAAGAAGGTTGTCACTAAAAAGACCTTAATAAAAAATCTTGAAGAAAAATGTGAAACAATGAACCTTGCCATTACTAGATTTATGGTAAAGTACACAAATCTCAGACAAAAGGGCTCACTAGACATACATGTGTTCAATGAAAAGATTATGCCACAAAAGGACTATGACAACAAGATTAGGGATTGCTAAAGAGCAAGAAAATAAGCAGCTAGCACAAGGCACCCCTACAGGAAAAGTTTTACTTCAGTATTTCGAGGATTTATTCTTTCTACAACATGAAATTAAGCACCTCTTTTTCATCAAACCTACTTTTGCAAGATATACAGAGGCTGATGAAAACTTCAGGAAGTTGAAAAATGTCCAAATTCCAAAAGCAGAAGAGTGGAAAATTTTGACAGGTTTGATGTAAAGATAAAAGGAAAAAACATTGAAAATTTACCTAGAGACAGACAGTCAAAAGAGAGATAAAATGAAAAGACAGTTTGTTGATCTTTACTGTTAAAAAGATAATTTACAGCAGTAAAACAATAAAAATAATGGTTAAAGAGTATCAGCATTAAAGAGCATCAGGTTAAAGAGTATTAGCAAAGGCAAGTTAAGTCCATAATAATATCTAGCAGCCAGCAAGCAGGACACATAGGTAGTTAAAAGCTCCTCGTTAGCAAAATAGTTCTATTTATTTTGGATAAAAGAAGACAACTTGCTAGTTTGTTAAGAAGTTGTCCCTTTTATTATGTAATGATATTTTCTTTATCCTAAATTTATTCCTAGAACTCTTCTAGGATATTTGTAATTCTTTTTGTATAAATACTTCAATTTCAGAAGTATTCAGGGTGGAATAAAATTGCTAGACTTATTATAGACATTTTGTTGAACATTGGAGGTTATTATGTGCTTAAATTCAAAGTAGCAGACTGGACAAGCTAACTAGCATCATAATTCGGGATCCCTATGATAAGTTGATGAGTGAATTACTTCCTACTTGTCACTGTTTCCTTTTCTAAGTTTCATGCATTCATTTTATGTTTTTTCTGTCTAAATGTGTAACTAGGAGTATTACTACACGATTAGTCAAGTGCTTCTTGTCTTTAATTAGTTTCCATTTTCATTTTGTATTCTAATTTATGGTGCAAGGAATCCTTAATTTCTCCTTTTCCCATTTGACCTCTGCCTTCTACTTCCATTTTCCAGATCAAAGGATCCTTAAGTGCCCTTTATTCTGATCATACCACCTCACAAAAAACCACTTTCCCAAATCTCTGAGGGTTATTTATCTTGCTTTGAATATATTTGTACCTTTTTGGCCTTGATTTCTAGTGCTGCTAGCTTGATTTAGACTCCATAGCCCAATGGACAAGTAGATTTATCTCTATCTTACCTCCAAGTGATTTTTCCCCACCAAACCCTTTAAACCAAAACCAAATTGTACTTTCATAACTAGCCTAACACTTATAAATTAAGCAAAGATAAATTTTAAAGAGAGAGCCCTCTCTAAACCCTAGGAAGGCTAGAACCTAGAGTTTGAAGTAGGTTTGTGGTTACCTCTAGAGTTCTTTGACTTAAACCCAAAATCCCACAACTTAAGAATTTACTAGAGTGATAACATATTGGTGACCATACTGGGGAACTAACCAATACTCATTCATATAAATTGTCTTGGAAGAAAATTATTTTATTTATATTTTTATTTCAAGATTATTTTTATAGGTTGTGGGTATTGAAAAATAGTAATTATGGCTTCTAGGAAATCCTACTATACCAGGTCTAACACAGATCATAAACCTACTGTCATAGTAGATAATCCAGAACGAATTATAAAAAAGATAAAACAAACATAAAACTTAGAAGTTGAAGTATCATTAATAAGAGTCAATTCATTACCTCAAGAATTAGTTAGTTTGCAATATATTGATTTTGATCTGAAATTTGAGCATTCCTTATTTAAAAGAAAATCTGAAAATGATTTAAAAACTACTGTTGTAGACCCTTCTTTTATTTCATTCTTGAATACAAAAATTGAATATTTATTAAAGCAAGATCTAAATCAAAGAAGGTTGAATATCAGACTAAATTTGAAGAAATTAATGTTACAATTCTTAAGGATATTAATGAGCCTATTGAATTAGCTAATTTTTTTACTTATACAAACAAACCTCATGTTTCTCAGTTACACACCACAATAATACCAACTTCAGATTCATCTCTGTATGCTTTTAAATCATATATAAATACCACTCCCAACTCATCCACATATTGATTTATCCCTGGACTACCTTTGTAGCCTATAATAAATTTTCCACCATCCACTCAATCCACTGGTTTACCTTTTGATTTTGCAAATTCATCATTCTCATTTCCTAGTACTTCCACTCATATCTCAATATCATTTCCCAACATTTCTAGTACAGTTTTCAGTTCATCTGCTATCTTTTCCAGCACAGCTCCAAGTTCTTCTACTATATCTTCTATTCAAACTAAGCTTTTAGCCATGGCTGCTAGATATGCTCCCCTTGTCTTACCCCAACAGTTGCATGACATGCCTCAAGATTATCAAAATGAAATACCATTTTTTTATGGTACTACATAATATACTGATCAGAAACATGTAACTAAAGTCACAAACTTCTTTCAAATTTATGAAATAGATGAATCAGACATTACAATGAGATTGTTTGCTCAGAGTTTGACTGGAGAAGTAAAGAAATGGTTTAAAGATCAAGCTGCTAGTAGCATAACTGATTTAGCTATATTTCATAGGAAATTTTTGAATAAATGGGAAAAGAAGAAGAACCCCCTTCAAATATTATCTGAATTTGATGCATTAAAAAGATCCCCAAATGAATCAGTTCAAGATTACTGCACTAGGTATAATATTATCTATAATTCTATCCCTGCAACTCTTAAACCTACTCCTTATTCTTTTCTGCTCAAATTCCCTGATGGATTTGATGCATATATGGCTTATCAATTAAGGGAAAGAGATGCAGACACCTTAGAAAAATGCAATTAGATGTTTTTAGTGTAGAAATAAACATATTAGCTAAAAAAGCTAGACTCATAAATGAAAGAAGGGTGACTATCAAAGAATAAAATTCAAATTCTGATGCAAAAATAGATATTTTAGCCAAAACCTTAGAAAGAATGATGGATAGAATAGATAATATAGAAAAAATACCCCATTGGGATAATCAACAACTGATTAGAAATCCCAACTTTAGAAAAAACATAAATCAGGGAAAAGCAAAAGAAACAGGCCCAGACCAAACAATTAGGCCCCCATTCCAGGAGAACTATGTTGAAATTTCTCAAAATAATGATGAAGACAAGGATGACATCAATCATCTAATGGGAATATATAAAAACAATACCATTTTCCTCACTCAGTAAGATCGGGAACTATTTGAGATTCAACAACTCAAATTATACTCCAGTGAATCCTTTGACTATAAACAAGATTATGACTTTGCCATAAATGAAATACATAGTTCGTATAACCTTAGACACAAGAAAAACAATGAGTCTTCTACCCAAAGAATTCCCAAAATCAAAATAAGAAAAATGTAGAAGCACCAAAAACAAAAGTTTTGCAAATTCTCCCAAGGGAAAATAAGAAAAGTTCCCATTCTTCCCAACCCATTTCTAGTCCTAAAACGTCATCAAGTCCCAAATTTTTTGACATTAATGATGAAGTGGCTTGAGCCTCAAAAGACACACAAAAATATGTTGTAGCAAAAGCCTCTAACTCTATTAAATCAACAAATTTAGATCCAAAAACACCTTCTTCTTATCCTAAACCAGCAGATCCAAAAATTGATAATTCAAAAACATCTATTGATATTTCTAAGCCTAATAAAACTTCTATTGCTACACAAACAGTCCCTGAAAAGAAGGTTAAAAGTAGTAAAATTTAGGAAATGCAGACAGATAATTTGGAAACAATTGAAGATAGAAATACAACTGTAGAAACTCAAGAAAAACCAAGTCAAATTATAGTTACTAAAGATGAATTAGTTCAAATTAGTAAATCTCAACCCTGATTTAATATTCAGACTGAAATTTCTAAGTTAAAAATACCCATTCTTTTAATAGAATTGGTAAAAAATGACTTATACAAATCAACCACAACTGAAACACTGAATATGAATGATGGTGAAGATGCAATTAATTTGAATGATGATTAACCAGAGTTGATATTTGGCCCTGATGTAAATGGAAATCATGCAGATGGATTAGTCCATCCCTTTTATATCAGTCTTACCATTCATGATCAAATTCTCCATAACACTATGCTAGACTCAGGAGCTTCCCATAATTTAATGCCTAAAGCTACAATGGAAACTCTTAATATATAAATAACTAGGCCTTACAAATATTTGTTTTCATTTGAATCTAGCAAATTTAAGTGCTTAGGATTAATCAAAGACTTATGTGTGACATTAGTTCAGTACTGTGGTAAGAGTATATTAATGGACATTTTAGTAGCTGATATCCCACCTAAGTATGTTATGCTACTTTCTCACTCATGGGGAGCAAAGTTGCAGAGATCTCTAAAATTCGACATGAGTTATGCTATTATATCAGTGTTTGGTCAACCTAAAAAACAATATAGGGAAACATTGATTAAATTCATGGTCAGTAGTGCTGAAAGATCTATAAATTATCCTATTCATTCTACACCAACTAACCTAGACTCTTTTATCTTATGTAACTCTGAGAATAATGAAATCCAAACTGAAATGATTTATAAAAGGCCAACAAAAAACAATAATAACATATTTCATGAATCCCTTTAGCACTTAGACTTTGATGGCTCAGTTAACAAATTAGGAGCAGGAGCATAAGTATGGATTACAAACATGGAGACTAATCACTCAGAAGGACATACCTTCAAACTCAACTTCAAATGCACCAACAATATGGCTGAGTATGAGGCACTCATTCTAGGCCTCCAAATCATTAAAAACTTAGGAGGAAAAAGAATACTAATCATGGGAGATTCAAAATTAATCATAAAGAAAATAAATGCAGTATATTATGTTTATAACCCTAGACTAGCCAGATATAGAGGCACTGTGACAGATTTAACTGATGATTTATTGGAATGCAAATTTGTTGCTACACCTAGGAAACAAAATATTCAAGCACATTGCCTAGCAAATTTTGCTAGTACATGAAATTTACCATTCCAACCAACACACAGGTACACTACTGAGGTTAAATATAGACCAATTATTCTAGATAACCTCAAGTATTGGAATATTTTCTCTGAAGATGAACATATTTACCATTTCCTAAACAATGAAGAAGAATTTTAGAACTGTAAAATAGATACAAACTGTAATATAGATTAGGATTTGGATTATGAAATAGATAACATAGATGTACATAAATTTGATAAACCTATTGTATTTAGTCAATCTGACATAGATAGCTTAGAAAAAATAGATATTGAAGAAATCATTGAAGAAGAAATTGACATGTTAGATCTCAAAGATAATTTTTTACCTAAAGGTTTAGCCCCTTTAGAAGATCACTTTGACTCCAATGATATGCCTAAAAAGCCAAAAATGGAGCCAGTTAGGTATGATATTGAGGAATGTAATATTGGGACAGAATTAAAACCAAAGATGATAAAACTGTCTAAATATTTACCTCTACAAGAAAAGGAAAAATACATTGATCTTTTTAAGGAATACCAAGATGTTTTTTCTTGGAGTTATGAGGATCTCAAATCTTATGATACAAATATAATCCAACACAAAATTCCAATAAAAGAGGATAAAAAACCATTCAAACAATAATTGAGAAGAATTAATCATGTTCTATTACCTTTGATAGAAAAGGAACTAAAACGAATGTATGATGCCCAGATCATTGCACCAATCAGATACTCTGATTTGGTTTCAAACCTAGTTCCCACTAGAAAGAAAACAGGTGAAATTAGATTATGTGTCGACTTTAGAAATCTTAACAAAGTGTCTTTAAAGGTTAATTACCCTTTACCAAAGATGGATCATATATTACAAAGGTTAGTTGGATCCTCTAGGATTTCTTTGTTAGATGGTTTTTCAGGATACAACCAGATCCTAGTCCAAAAGGAAGATCAGGCTAAAACAACTTTCACCACTCCTTGGGGCACTTTCATGTATGTGAAAATGCCCTTTGGTCTGATGAATGTAGGAGAAACCTTTGAGAGAGCTATGGACATAGCCTTTGCAAAGGAAAATCATGATTTTCTAGAAATTTATTTAGATGACATCGTTGTTTTTTCCAAAACAAATAATGAACATTTGGATCATTTGAAACAAGTTTTCATTAAATGTAGGAAATTTGGCATCTCTCTAAATCCCAAGAAAAGTCTATTTGGATTAGAGTAAGGTAAGTTACTAGGACATATAATCTCAAAAGAAGGAATTAGAATTGATCCTGCTAGGGTAGAAGCAATTCTGAACATCAATCCACCTAGAAATATCGAAGAATTACAAGATTTCTTAGGTAAGATAAATTTTTTAAGAAGATTTATTTCAAAATTAGCTGAAATAATTAGAGAACTGAACAACATGCTCAAAAAATACTCAATTCTAAAATGTATTGTTGAAGCCAAACAGTCATTTGAATCCATAAAGCAGGCTTTAACTAAAACACCAGTCTTAATCAGTACAGATTTCAAAAAAGATTTCAGAATTTTTTCATTTGATTATGAGCATACCATTGCTGTAGTTTTACTGTAGAGGAATGATCAAGGATTTGAAAAACATGTAGCTTTTTTCAGTAAAAACCTTAGAGATGCCCCTCTGAAATATAACATAATGGAGAAACAAGCCTTAGCTTTGGTTAAGGCCATCAAAGACTTCAGATTTTATATTCTCTATTCCCACATAATTTCCTATGTCCCTAATTCTGTAGTAAAAGACATTCTTACTCAGGATGGTCCTGATGGAAGAAGAGGTAAGTGGATTTCCACTATCCTAAAATATTACATAGAAATTAGACCCGCAAACTCATTAAAGGACAAGTATTATCTAGGTTAATGGCTGAATCTAATTGCAATGCACTAGATATAAATTTTATTGCTCAGGTTGATGACCGGGAAGAGATGGTGACTCCAATGATCAGTGAAGCCTTTCTAGATTCACCTTGGTACTCAGATATCATCTTTGTACTTAAAAAATTACAAGCTCCTCCTGAATTGTCAAGGACTAAAGCTAGATTTCTAAAACTTAAAGCAATGAGATTTTGTATCTTAGATAATGTAATTTTTTAGAGAAATCATAGTGGGATATTATTGAATTGTTTACTAAAGGAAGAAGCTAATAAAATACTTGAATAATTTCATGTAGGTGACTGTGGAGGGAATTTATATTGGAAAACTATTGCTGACAAGATCCCTAGAGCTAGTTTTTACTGGCCTACATTGTTTGCTGATGTTAAAAACTTTGTTACTTCATGTCACAAATGTCAAATTTTTTAAGGCAAAAAGAAATTGTTACCTTTACCCTTAAAGCCTATTTTAAATGAAATACCATTTCAAAAATGGGGTTTATACTTCATTGGAGAAATTCACCTCCCATCCTTTGGCCAACATAAGTGGATTTTGATTGCCACTAATTACTTCACAAAGTGGATTGAAGCTATTCCTACTAGACAAGCCACTGATGCAATCATTATTTCTTTCATAGAAAATAATATTTTTTCAAGATTTGGATACCCTCACAAGATAATTACTGATAATGCAGCAACATTTAAATCTAAAAAGATGATTTCCTTTTGTCATAAATATCATATTACCCTATGTCACTCTACTGCATATTACCCCTAGGGTAATGGCCTAGCTAAATCATTAAACAAAAGTCTTGTAAATATCATAAAAAAGTTACTTGAAGACAACAAAAAGTGTTGGATTAAAAATTTAATCTATGCCTTATGGGAAGATGGGCTTACTATCAAAAATTCAATTGGTACTTCCCCCTACCAACTTGTATATGGAACGGATGCAATTTTTCCATCATCCTTAGGTGTTATAGTAATGAAAATCATTCAAGAATCACATGTGGAAATAAATGATATGCAAAGGAGAATTAATCAAACTATTCATCTACAACAAACAAGGGAAGAGGTCTATAAGAAATCCCATGTCATTAAGGATAAAATCAAGAAATTTTTTGATAGAAGAAGTAAATAAGATGATTTTTACATTGGATATCAAGTGTTAAAGTGGGATTCTAGAAGAGAATACAAAGGCAAACATGGAAATTTTGACTTTCTGCGGAAAGGACCTTATGTAATTTATGGATATAGGGGTAGTAATGCTTTATTTATCAAAGATTTGGATGGAACAGATATACAATAAGGACCAGTAAATGGTAGAATGCTCAAGCACTACTATTCATATGATCTAACCAATAGTTAGTCCCATTTACTTTTACATAATTTTAAATATCCATTGAAGTTTTTAGATTGGATTGGATATTTTCTTTACAAAGTTGAAGCTCAGAGAAAAGGCCCTAAGATTTGCAGGGTAAAATGTCATAAATATGAGTTTTTTATGCAGAAAACAGAAGAAAATTACTGGATCATCATGGTCAAAGTTGAAGGCTACTAGTCAATGGTGTTCTTGACATTTCACCAGGAAATTCCATCCCCATGTGAAGCCATTGTTAGGGTCCTATAAATATAGGACTCATAATTTTTAATTGACTTTTGATAGTCTTGTAAAATATGTAAATACCTTGCTTTCTGCAAGTTTTTTTCCCATATTATGAAAAAATAAAAAATAAAAATAAAAGAAAAAGATAAATAATAAAAAATAAAAAAAGAGGGTAAAAAGTCCTAAAAGAAAGATCAAAGGACTTGGAAAATACAGACCCCAGAAATAAAAAAGATGAAAATAAAACCTGAAAGTGAGCAAGTCCAAATGCCACTATGTTTTACTTTTTTGCAAAATAATTGATTAGGGGCAGAGTGTCAATAAATGCCATAACCCATGATAAGTTAAATTTTTTAATCTTAACTTGTCATGTCTTAATCCTGAAAAATTAGTAGATAGGTAGAGAATAATTTGGAGCTCAAAAGTTTAATCTGAGCCCTCAGATGCAATAAGGTAGATATATTTAGTTTATGCTTTAAAAGAATAAATATTTCAAGGTTGCAAGCCTAAATGCACCTAGCAAATGAAGAAAAAATGTTAGAATGAGAAAGAAGTGGATAAAGCATGTAATAAATGATTATCAGACAAAATTACTAATTTACCTACCCTTATAGATATTTAGTGTTCTAAACTATCATTCAAACAAGCTCAGAGCATTTCTCTGACTTTTTTTAGGACCAAACCCAAGGCTCGATGACTGGCTAGTTGAAAATATTAAATTCTTATATTAAATCCCCATTTATCATTATTTCATCTCTCATTCATACATTATAACTCCTTTCATAAGTAAAGACTCCTTATTAGTTAATGAAGTAGATAAACCCATCTAATTAACTTCCTTTCATTCAGAAACATACAAAACCCCTCAAAAATACTTTATACTAAGTATTGGTGAAATGATAAAAAGACAAGCTTTGCTTTACTTTTACACTTAGTCATTTTATGTATTTTTGTGTACCTTCCATTACCCTTTCATATTAAATTCTAACTTAGTTTATTAAATCCATAAATAATACCTTATCCTACTTATTTAATTTCCTATATCTAAATAACCCCAAAACCCACTATTCTAAATATTTTAGACCAAAGTTATTACCCATGTGTTAAATTAAAACCCAAATAAAATCCCCTTTGATCTAAAACTATCACTAAATAAATATCTCGCCCCTATGGTCGTTAAATCATTAAAAAGGTTTAAAAACTATATAAATAAAGTAGATACTGCACCCATATGTGTTTTATTAAAACATTCCAATGTTTCAATAATAATACATTGCAACACTCCCCCGCATAATTCTATAACCCAAGGTCTTTTTTGAATTAAAAATAAGATTTATTTTTCATAAAGATTAAAACCCTCACCGCTTATACATATAAGACAATGTATATAATTAACCCTTTCCGCTTCTATATATAAAACCTTTCACCCGCATCCATTTTATAAAGGTTTTAAACCATTTGTTAAGCCAACAACCCCCGTATAAACCCCAATCCCACCTCTCCTAAAAGGTGCAACTTTCCTTTTGATCTCAACCCTTCGCACCTGATATTAAGATCCAACGGTCCAAATGTGATATCGCGCGCACAAAGAAATCAAATGACCAAATCCAAAATGCATGGGAAATGGGCAATTTTTCTCATTTCTCTCTCCTTGACATGTCGAGATTGTATTGGATCGCATTCATTTGGTTCTAAACCACTTACTTCCAAATGTGCATGCAATATTCACTCTCCGGCTTCATTTCAAATTCTGAATACACCTCCCACCATTGATGAGACCTGCATTTAATGATAATTATGGTGATTGAATCAAAGGTTAAAACCTTTGGTTAAGTTTTTTTATGTTATCTGCGCATTTTCACTCTGATATAACTCTTCCTGAGCCCTGTTTAAAGACATTTGAGCCCTAATTATCAACTTTTTTGCTCAAAAACCTTTCCAGTTATCAAAATTAAACCTCTAAAGACTTATTGAGAAGCTGTGCATTGTCCAAAGAGACCCCTGAAACCCGAGTTTCAACTAAAAACCTTAGAAATCCGTTTCAGAGCCAGATACCTGCAAAAAAGGTATTTTTCTCAAAATTTAAGCCTATAAATCAAGTTTAAAACCACCTTTAATAGAACCAGGCCTTTCATTAAGAAATTCACTGAACCAAACTTCCTAAAAATACCAAAAAATAGGCGAAACCCTAGCAAAATTTTCCTAGGAAATCTTATTTTCCATTTCAAGCCTTTTTAAAGCCAAATTCCTCAAATTTCACGGTATAAAGATCAAATTTAAGGATTTAAATGGCTAAAACCTCTGAATGACCCTGAAAACCCATTTTCTCAAACAAACCAATGCAAAAAACCCGTTTTTTTCTATTTTATGCCAGTTTTCACATCCTTAGATAGACTTAATTGAGCAAAAAGCACAAAAGAAGCTATCCCTAATATAAATTGCTTAGTTTCCTCTCTGTTAAAATAAAAAAGCTCCTGCAAGCAGTCTAATATTGCAGAAGTTACTCAAAATGCCTAAGAAACATAGCACAAGCAGACCTGTAGGATCCAAAACACCTAAATCTGAGGGATCCAAAGCCCCTAAGCCTACCCTGGTCATCACTGCCAAATCTGTTGTAACAGTAAACCCCCTTCAACCACCTGTGGCTGCTGCTGAAGGCATTCCTTTGACTGATCTTGATTATAAAATTGTAGACCCTGCTATTGAGTTTAATTTGCTATATATACATAATTGATGTTATGAAAAATATCTAGACAAAGATGATATTCCAATTTAGGAAACCCATTTGCCTAAGTATATAGTCCCATTGACTCATCCTATTCAAGAACTCATCAGAATTTGTTAAAAATACTATGAACCAGATCAAAGGGCTATAGTAAATGTAGAAAAAGAAATACTTTTTACCATTACAACCTAGTCAATTAATCAAATGCTTCAATTACAACCTGATCCCTAGGCAGTCCCCTTGTCTATAGAGGAATTAACTTAGTTATAATTTGGCATAGATTTCCCTAAAAGGTTCATGATATTTCAGAATTTTGTGCCTTCTCATGTTGACATTCCAAAGATAAATCCTCCATACTCCACAGTTAAATTTCCTGAAGGTTCTAGAAAGATTATCTCTATGCTATCTTTTATCTTTGGATATTTTACAAATGAGTATATTGATGAATCTATTCTTGATTTCTTGTCCACCATGTCTCTTGGTCAACCTCCAGTAGTCATCTTTGACTATGTTAGTTTCATAGCAGATGTCATCCATTACCAATTAACTAAATTACCCACAGAAGGAGTTTTTAGATATCCATCTTATCTTTTCCATTTTTTTTTATTCTCTGAAGTAGAAAAATTTCTAGTTTCTTTGTAGAAGATGGATGTAGAGGGAGAACCTCTATCAATTATATTTTGGACTTATTTACTGAGAAAAGAATCCAGCAATTCCACTTATTCAAAGTTTTCAGAACTATTTTTGCATCCAACATTGAGCACATTAAACAAATCAGAACAGCCTAGGATCAGTGAAGAAATGAAAAGAATATTACAGCTTTCATAGCAGAAAAAAGTTGGAGATTGGTACTGCTATGAAAAACACATTGAATTAAGGATTTTTGGGTCAAACTTGTTACCCTACAGGTTGCCCAAATATGTGTGTATGAGATATTTTTCACTTGAATATCTTAGACAAATTCTCAATGCAGATTCAATTAACTTTATGTCAGCCAAAAAGAAGACCCAGTTTAAGTTAAAGAATCAAGTTGGGCCATTCATAATCAACCACAGAGATGCAAAGAAGGAAATAGAAAAGACATTATTAGAATTTAGATTTGATGAGAGTTTTCCATGGAATTATGATCCACAAGGGATCTTAAGAAAGCCAAGGGTGAAGTGTAAGTTAATACCCTTTATCCATGATTCCAAGACTAAAATAGAAAAGTTTGCAAATAAAATTGAATGGAGTGGAAACACCTTGGTAGAGGCAGCAAGCCAAACAGGAACAACACCAATTTTGGAAGTTTTAAAACAACCAAAAACATCAATAAAGAGAGTCAGAGAGGAAGGAGGTTATCCAACAAAGACAACAACTGAGACCAAATTTAAAATAATCTATAACAAATGGCTTAAACTCAGTTCAGTTGATAAGGAGAAGGTAACAATTGATGTTGATGAGACATATGATCTGGTAACCAATGATGATATAGCCACAACCATAATCAATGAAACACTTATGGAAATAGAAAAGGAAACAATAGCCAATCAGAATGACACACAGATGATTAAGAAGCAACACAACATGGGAGCCTCTTCCTCATAGCCAGTTGAGGAAAATGACTTGGATATCAAGGAAAGGTATAAGCTAATTAAGTAGAAGAATGACGAGATAAAGACATAAATATATTCTCAATTCCTGAAGCAGAAGCCTGGAAATCAGAATAGTTTATTATCAGCATTTGATTATTCTAGCAATAAAATGATGATGCCATTTTTATAGCCTACTACCTCAGCACCCATAATAGTATCAGACTATAAAAGGTGGACCTTGAGGTAGACACAGAGAATATTCGTGAGCTAGATCAAATTGAGTTCCACAGGTGGACCTCTAAAATGTTGTATTCTATAGTGGCAACCAGAGCAATGAGTACCAATAAACTTCAAAATGCCATAATTAATATGCAAGATTAGATGAATATGGATAAAGCATCACTTTATTCCAAGGACCTAAGGATCAAAGCCTTAGAGGAACTAGTCTTACAGGTGGGATATGATCCCTCAAATATCGAAGCAGCAGAACTATTAATCAAGAAAAAATAAAGAAGACATAGCAGCTTTGAGGAAACAACTCAAGCTTCCTCAAAGTGAGCATCCACGAACAAAGGAAATCCTCCAAGATCAAAGTGAAAAATAAGAGATGATGGAGCTCATACTTAAATTAACAGCACAAATCAAGGAGATGGAAACACAAATGGACAAACTTGTCTAAGAGAGAGAAACTGTAAAAGAACCAGAAATTCCTACAATTCCTACAGCCATCCCAATGATTACTACAGCTATACCTTCTACTTTGGGAGAGAAATTGTTAGCCATCAGTATTTTTTACATGTTAGTGATGACTATATCTACAGCTGAGTTTTCTAGAAACTGATTTCCGTATGTCAATATGTCATCCAGAAAACCCTCCTAAAACTTTTTCACCTTTCTACCTTTTCAGTTCGCCCATGTCGAAATCAAAACCTCATATCACAATCCTATCTAGCTTCAGCCTTCTTGATCTGCCCATCAGCTTTAAAAGGCAAATCCACATCTGTTTCGAAAGTCTCCCCTATGTTAGGAAGTGGCGCTTTAAGACATTTCACCCTTGGCAATCATCAAAAAGCCAAAAAGCCTCCATCTGCAACAGGCCTACCATGACTGACCTCTTACTTTGCAAATGAAATTGACAAGCAGCCCTAAGTCGCGCCACTCACACCCCCTAGATCTCAACACTACATAAAACCCAATCTCAAGCTGACTATTAGGTTTTTCACAGTGTTCTATGGTTTCTACAAAGGCAGGAAATATATTTCATCTCATGGAGTAAATGCTTGAGTTTACAGTTAGAGGAACAGCTTCTTCTAAATGTAACTTGAGCCTGAGATGAAGCTGCAAAACAAAAGTCACTATCAGGACCTTACAGCTCTTTCCAGCATGAAAATCACAGTAAGAAAAGGTCACCACTGTCTCAGCAAACTGGTAAATTGTCAAGGCCCAGAACCTCCTTCAATTACAAGCAGAGGGTTAGGGCGCCTCCTTCATACATAAGCAGAGGGCGCGGGCCAGTATTGACTCAGAAGGTTGCAAAAGTCCAGGTTTGCCTTTACTGAAACAATGAAACAATATCTTTAGGTTTTATGAATGTAATTGATGATCATAACAGGAATGGAGCTTGAAATATGCTAGCTCAAAGGAAGGGAGAGTCTGATTTGATAAAAGAGATCATCTGAAACTTTCAAGTCATGTGAATTATTGAACTTCAGAAAGGCCTGTCATCAGTAAAACATTCCAATCATAAGAAGCCTATTTATCCACAAGATTAAATAGAACAGATGCTGACAACAAATGCCATTTACAGGCAGGAGGAAAGTTCTTGGTTTTTAAAAAGAGCACTGACCTTCATAGTCACAAAGGTTATTTGTCAAGTAATCTATCATGAGATGAAAAAACCAAATGATAAATATCTCAGTCACCCTTAGAACATTGCAGAGGAACAGTGTCACTGTGGCTAGGGTTTCTTCTGAAATACGGTGATGCTTGCAGGTAAAGATGCCAAGATTGATGTTTTTCAAGTGGTTTATTTACCATCACCTTCAGAGAAAGGATGTGTCAGACATAGTTGTCAAAAAACCTTCAGATACCTTACCTGATGAAGAGCCTCCTCCATTTATGAGCAGATGGCCAAGGCATTTAGTGTTGTTGAAAACTGATTAGTGAGAAAGATGCAATGGGAAGATGCAAAGGGAGAGAGCAGTAGGTCTTTTACATAGGTAAAAAGTGGTGGTTATGCTTCAAAATGCCTTGCCCATAGTAAAATATCTCTCAAAATACACATCATGATGGATCGGGAACATTATGATTATATATGCTATTGATGTCAAAAAGAGGCAGTTTCCTTAAGGGAAGGAAACAAAAACAATACACGGTCACATGCCCAAAGTCCAGAAGGCGCTTTTTCAAGAAAGCAGAGAATTATGATTTAAAGGGAAATAGCCAAAGGATAGCACCAACATTGTTAAAAACAATAGCAGAGATAATATAGATGTGCTTGGGTTATTTTTTCAAAGTTTAAAGGCTCGGAGTCAGTGTAAATATTCGGGTTTATATATTAAAATGACAAACCCACTGTTTTAAAACAAAACAGAGTCAAAGGCCAACATTTATTTTCCAAAGTTAATGACCGTTGGAAATTTATTATGGCATAACATCAAAGGGTAAGTATGATGTAAAGTTTTCATTTTCAAAACTAAAACCACCCCCGTGCCTCCCTAGCACCGAGACAAGGCGTTTTTAGTCAAAATAACACAGTCTGCACCTTTTTTGCACTGCGCGACGTGCCTGGAATTGTGCGCGACGTGCCTGGGCGGAATTTTACACAGCGCCCTTTGTCGGCGCGACGTGCCTGTAGGCTGGCGCGACGCGCCTATAGGAGGCCGCCCGACCACCCGACAGGCCGACCCGACAAGCATTGTATGAGTGACGTGTTTTCTCCAGAGGGTGCCGCGCAGCTGTCCAAAGTGTCCAGCGTTTCTTTCATCCCTTCAAACAGGTGTTCATCAAAATTAGAGGTATTTTTACACATTCCCCATTGATTTCAAGGTTTGGATAAATGACAAGAAGTTTTAAAAAACCCCAGACTTTGTCATTTTAGTTAAAGGCAAAGCAGTCTTTTCTACACAGTGAGCTGAAGTAATTGCAATATGACAAAAGGCCGAATTTGTCATTCAAAGAACACATATAGAGATACGGGGTTTTGAGGTTGAGAACCAGTTTGTTTCATTTTCAAATCGATCTAAGGGCAGAGTTTGTCTTGTAAAGGGCTGTGTTTTGATTAAGAGGAGACTTTCGTTGTAGAAATACAGACTTGATTCTGAAGAGAAACCTTTCACACTGTCATCCAAACGTTTCCACACTACTAAAACAGTGAAGTGCACTCAGTAAGGGGGTTTTGACAGTCTTGTTGTTGAAAGAGAAACCTCATATAATCTCTGTCTAAGAGCTTGATAGTCTTCTAAAGCTCTGTCATTTTACCCCAGCCCTGTGTTTTTACTGTCTAGGCATATGTAGGATGGTTTGCTAGAGATACAAATGGTTGAAGGGTGGCACACTTATACAGGGTAAGGTTTTAATGTTGAAAGCCTCCTCGAGCAAGGAGTTTTGGTGTATTGATTGACATCAAAGATTTCAAGAACAGAGTGATTGTTGTCATTTTCTCACAAGCACACCTCTTAGCAAACTGCCCCCCCCCCCCTTTTTTCACTATATTGTGTCACTACTGTGAAGAGTTGTTGACAGAGATCTTCAAAGGTGAACAGAACACTAAGGGCAGAGGTTTTTGATGGTTGAACTCTAACATCGGAGACAGAAGCATAGATGTATTGATAGATCTTTTGAACCCACAAGCAAGGGTGTGTTTCCTAAAAAGCATGGTGCACTGATATGTCACCTAACCTAGTTCTGCTTTTCTTTCACTAAATGGTGTCATTTTGAAGAGCTGTTGTTTGTGATATGTTTCAAGGGGAAGGTCATTTCTGAAGAACAGGGTTATCAAAACACTTATCACAACAAGCCCTTTCTAGCAATCTGCCCCTATTTCACTGTATTTCACTACTGTAAGTTTGTTGGCAGAGAGTTTCCAAAAGTAACAGCATATTGAAGAACAGAATTGTTGGTGATTGCATTTAACATTGAGACAGAGGTATAGGTGTAGTGTTGACCTTTGAAATTCACAAGCAAAGAGGTGGTTTTCCTAAAATCACTATGCATTGATTTTACACCTAAACTAGGTCTGCCTTTTCCTTGCACTATATTGTATTATTCTGAAGATTTGTTGACAGAGAGTTTCCAAAGGTGACAGCACATTAAAAGGGTAGAGTTTGTTGATGAGAAGTTAAACATTGAAGGCAGAGGTACTAAAGAGCAGGGTTTTAATACTGAAGATTGGTCTTATAGATGCAAAATGCAAGGGTTGGTTGATCTCTAGCAAACTCACCAGGAGGAATGATTGCTTAACACTACATACAGGAAATTTATAACAGCATATTGTCTCATCTTTATTGATGGTTTTCTATTGAGAATTTTACATAGCTGAAGTGTATCCAGAGTTGAAGGACTGTTTTTAAGAAGTGCAGAGGTGGCTTATTCAAAGAAACATTGTTGCATTTTATTCAAAACCACAGGGTCCATATCTATCCAAACAGTATAGTGGCCAGTTTCAATCCAGCAGGGCATTGTTCATACAGTAAAGACATTTTGCATCTTCCAAAGTTTGGTTAAAGTCAGAATGCCTCCAAAGCAAGATCACATGAGCGGTCCACATAAGAGATATGAGCCTATCTCCATAGAAGAAATCAATGCTCACCCATCATTGCTTTTCAATTTCCACGAAGTAGGCTGTCTTGATTTCTGCCAGAGGATAGAAGAAGTCAAGAGTTTTTCGCCACTTACACATTTGTGCGCTTTGAGATTCAAGGACAAACACTTCCAGTTAGTGGGTCTTGATTTCAAAATCTCCCCAAGGTATGTATCCAAGACTACCAAGATCCCGTATCATGGTGAAAAGTGGTTTAAACAAGCGCATCTTGATCTAGAGGATTATAAACCTTTCATCAAGCCTGAACATAGGGAAACCATCACTGCTATTTTCCCTTTTTCCTATCTTCTTGACAGTTATGCTCCGCTGATGAAAGCCATAATGAGATATTTCACTTGTGAAGGGAGGTTTAACCAAATTTATGCCTATCATGTCTGCTTGTTGATGCATTTTACCAGAAGCAGGCAGCTAAACCTTCCATACTTTTTGTCCAAAAGCATAGAGAAAATGGCAGCTACTGTCCAAAATAAGGCTCCACCTCAGCAAATCCCTTCTCTCTTTCATCATTCCTTGATCAAGATTATCTTTTTACACCAGCTGGAGAAGAAAGGGGTTTCATGGGATTCATTCATTAGCCATGCAGATTTCGCCATTGTCCCTCCTGTTCATATGTCTCCTACTCAGCCTGTCCATCACCCAGTGCCTTTGTCTAGTAGGCCTACCCCTAAAAAACTCAAGATGACCACTGGGCAGCCAAGTCAAAAGGGAGGAAAAGAAGGCAGTGAACAGCAGCAGCCAGATTTTGAGGGACAGCAGCAGCTACAGGTTGATGAAAAGCAGCTACAAGTTGATGAACAGCAGCTACAAGTTGATGAACAGCAGCAAGTACAGGAAGAGGAACAGCAGCAGACAGTAGTTGAGGAGCAGCAAGTTGGGCAAACAATTGAAGCGCCTTTTGAGCCACAAACTAGACAGGATGTTGAGGAAGGACAGCAAGCTGAAGCTGCCTCCTTGATAGTGACCAAAACTGTTCCTAGAAAGAGGAAATTGCCCAAAAAGACAACTTCTAGCTTGCCAAGGAGAAAAAGCGCTAGATTGGCATTCAAAGGAAAAAGCATCGTTGGAGAAAGTGCCAAGCATGGAGGTAAATCAACTGTCATTCCTATCCCAAGCGATGACAGTGATAACGAGGCCCGCATCCTTGAAAACCTCCTCATTCACAAAGAAGGGAAAATTGAGGTGTTACAAGAAGACCTTCAAAGGGCGAGGAATTTCAACCACTTCTTGGAGGTTGAAAACAAACAAATGAAGTATCATGCAACCATTCATGAGGCAAGGGCGATCAAGTATAAAAAAGAGGCAGAAAAGGCGCAAGTAAGAATTGAAGAGCTCATTGGCGAGTTTGATGATGAAGAGGAGGAAGACCAGCCTAGGCGAAAGAGGCCTAGGACCATCGGGCTTATAAGAGCCTTGGAGAAACAGAGAGCAGAAGAACAAGCTCAATTCGAAGCCTTTCCTCTCACTGCCCTCTTTGAGCAGGAAATTGAGGAAAACAAGGAAGCATGGCTTGAAAGAGCTAACCAGCATTTGGAATTAAAGCTTGAGAAGGCAAATAGAGATCTTGAGCTACAGAGAAATAGGACTCTTCACTTTCAGAAGCTAAATCAGTTTGCCAGGCGAAAATTAAAGGTAGCGCAAGAGAAATTGAAGAAGTTGAAGGAGAGGCGCCTAGCACGGAAAGAAGCAAAAAGCATATCAGCCCTTGATATTTTGGCTTCAGCTTCGGAGCATGTTTCTATGGACCCTTGAGGGTCATGCATGCCAATTTTGGGCCTGTTTCGGAAACTTTTTGTTTTTTTGGCATTTTTGGGTTTTTCGCCAAAAACTCATAAATTCGCCATTTCAGTTTGATGAGTTGTCAAGGGAGGAGGATGATCCCAATAGATGCCATAATTCCATGAGCAGGTCTCCAGCGATTTTCAGGGCATTTGAAGATCATTCGCCCCCTCAAATTGGCGAAAAACAGCCTCATTTTGCACATTCTGCCCGCCATATCAGCAGTCTGCTATTTTCTGGGTTTTTGCACACATGTACAGTTTTGAGGGACTTTCAGAGATCCGATTGAGGTGATTTCACTTTCTTCGGAAAGCAGACACAGAGAGCTTTCCAACGAGCCATCATGAGCCTCATTTCGACACCGGGAAGGCTGCCATTTTACTTCAGCAAGTCAGGGGACCTTTTTCAGGCATAAATATGAAGTATTTTTGTAATTTTTGAACTCCAAAAATCTGCTTTTCCCAAATGTGCGTTAAGCTATTTCTATCATTGGGAAATCATGTAAAGTCAATATAATTTCTGTTTTTAGCCGTTTTTTAGATATTTTATGGGATATTTTGTGCCTTGGGCTTTGCAAAGCCTCAAGGACAAGTTTAGATATTTTGACTTGGCCAATGGGATAGCTAATTGCTCCATGAGGTTTTCCTCCCTCAAGCCTATTTATTCCATGGGTTTCATTGTAAATCAGAGGCTAAACTTGAGAGAAGAATTAATACATTGGTCATATGAGCTTTGAAGAATACACTTGTGTTATGATTTTTGGACTGCCTCTTGGATGCTTTTGAGGAATGATGAAGGATTGTTGATGGATTCCTTGACATGGTAGAATGGTATAGTGCTTCTTAATGTGTTTTGTCTTCTAGTTTTCACTCATAATTCATATTTCTTGCTGCTATAGATCAGTAAAGATTGATTTTGAGATATGCCCATGGAGGCACCTCAAAATCCCTGAATCTTCATAGCTTGATGTTTTCTTCTCCCTTAGTTATGCTAAAGAATTCTTAGCTGCTCTTTAGTAACCTAAGGTATTTTTGCTAAGTTTTATTCATCAGTTCTATGTATGTTAAGTAGGATGTATGGTTTTCCCTACCTACCTACAAGCTGCCCCTAGTTCTGTCCATAAAACTTTCTCTTTGACTGATTTGTTGATCATCTTGTTGAACCAAAGAGGCCTAGTCCCGATCTAGCCCTTTGCCTAAAACTATGAAAACTTATTTTTCCAAGTGCCCAATGACTTAGAGACTATGTTTAAGCGTTCCGGCGTAGTTGATGAGTTGTTAGTTTGTCTTGTGTGTTTTCCCCAAAGTCTGATAGCCTTTTCCCGAAGTTAGAGGGTCTTATACCTCTATGTATGGCTGGAATGTTTGATTTCTATGTATCAATTAGCTTATAGTTATACTTAGCATGATTAATGGCTTGCTATTACATGTTCATGTCGGCTATTAACTAATTACACTTGAAATCCCTTGTCTTTCACCAACTTATTGTCCATTTAATCCATTTTTCCCAGAGATCCCTTCTACCGTGAATCAAATCGGCCCTACAGTAGCTTTACATCATCACTTCATAGCTTCCTTGATCTGTTTGACCCCATAGCCCAATTTATCTACATCTTGTTATCCAGTTTATGTATTTGATCAGTTTCATCCCTCGCAAACTTAAAAACTAAAAAACCAAAAACACACTTCATAACTAGCCTAATATCAGAACATCGCAAGTAAACACACCGACATCTTTTACACATATAGAGAGAGCCCTCTCTGAGTCCAGGAAGGCTAGGCCCTTGGGCTCCAAAGCTTGGTTTGATGTTACATCGTCATTTGGCTAGCCAATCGGCCAAATCATGGGACACTAACATAATGGCGATCACGGTGGGACTTATTGAGTACATGACAGTCTAGCAAACTTTTATAGGCTCCTTAGTCCTTCAAATTTTAACTTAAACCATCAGCCTCTAGAATCATTTAGTGTAAATTCTCTGTTTCACCATCTTAGCAAAGTGATGAATCAGGTTTATAACACTCTTACATCCTAGGCTGCACATAAAACTCAGAAAAAGCCACAAAAAACTCCCTTAGATTGGTTTTTGTCAAGTACTGATGGTGGACCATACAAATATATCTCAAAACAACTGATTTTCCACCTGGCGACTCCGCTAACTTCTAGTAAGCCTTACTATTTCACCAAACTCTAGGCTACTATCCGATAGACCTTTCCCATCACTCACTAACATAGCGGGAGATGGTAAGACACTGAGTACATAATAGTCCAGCAAACTCTTATAGACTCTTTGGTCCTTAGGTACCATAAACAAGCAAGCAGTCCATAGATCCATTTAGAGTAAACTCTTTTTGTTCTCATCACCCTAGCAAAGTGTTGAAACAAGTCTAGGATACTTTAACAAACCATAGGCTGCACATAAAACTCAGAAAATTCAAAAACATTCTCAAAAATAGTTATTGTTGGTGGACCATAGCTATCTTCATAAGAACAACCCATTTTCCACCTGGCGACTCCACTAATCCATCCTGTTACTTTGACCATCCTTCACCTTAGTAAAACCTTAGAAAACCCACTCATCCAGAACATTCACCAATATCATTCTCTCTAAACTCTGGATCTAAAATCTGGCTTCACGAAGAATCAATACCAGATCTCATCCAGACCCAAATCCCCCTATCATAGTAGATGACCCAGAGAAGATTCTGTGGCAAGCTTCCGAAACTGATCATCTAACTTCTGGTAGATTCCCCCGTAGAACAAGATCTATACCTAAACATCGCACTAGCCTACTAGATTCACCTTTGGAAATAGAGTCATCACAAACTCTTCCCAGAAGAAAATCATATAGTAGGATAGAATTTGACGATCTTGAACCCCTAGACACCCCACAGAGTCCTAGTAGAGAAGCTTCACCTACCACTCCTCCTGATTTCCAGCTTCTTTATCAGTTTGGCTCCTATCATCCCAGATCTGCTCAAAACCAGATCACTAGTCCAAGTTCATCCGCCACACCCGGTCAAACCACCACTGTTCAAACCACTTCATTTCAGCCTACTAGTCCTCATCTTGTACATCATCCATTAGCTCCGGTCATGGCTGCCTGGTACGCACCTTTGGTGTTACCACCACCTTTAGCTCCTCTCCCAAAAAAATATCAAGACAAAATCCCACACTTTACTGGAGAAGACACCACCACACCTCAACAGCATATAAGTAGAATGACTGATGCTTATGAATACCTAGAGGTACAAGACGAGACTGTCAGAATGAGAATATTTGCCCAAAGTCTTGGTGGTGAACCGAAAGCATGGTTCAAAAGCTTAGCTCCAAACAGTATCCATGATATCCCAGAACTACATCAAGTTTTCATAAACCGGTGGGAAATCCGAAGAAATCCCATTCAAATCCTGTCAGAATATAACAGCCTAAAACGGGAAAATGGGGAAAGTGTCCAAGCTTACTGTACTAGGTTCAACAGTGTATATAACTCCCTCCCACCTCATTTCAAACCTCCACTTGGTTTAGCTTTGGCAAAATTTCCCGAGGGTTTTGATCCGGACATGACATATCATCTGAGAGATAAGGATCCCCCTACCTTGGAGGAAATGCAACAAATAGCTATAAAAGCAGATGCCAACTTAGCTAAAAAAAGAGCTAGAACTAGATCAGAAAGAAAGGTCACATATAGAGATGAGGTCTCCACTTCGTCACCTTCCCTAGATCCCAGAATAGATGACTTAGTCAAATCCATGGCCAAAATGTGGGAAAAGATAAATGAAAAAGCTCCTGTTAGGGAAAACCATCCAAACCCTCCAATCAGAAACCGAAACCAAAACTTTAGGAGGGAACAGCCCCAAAACAGACCAAGGGAAAATGACCAACAGATTAGGCCGCCATTCAATGAAAACTATGTGGAAGAGGATGATAGGGATACAGAACCTCTTGATGAAAGTCATCTAAACCTCATGGGATCTGATAGTGAGAGTGAGGTGTACCTCACAGAAGAAGAACAAGCCTTCTTTTCGCCTGGTCAAGATGAGACTAACTATAAAGATCTTGACGACCCTGCCATAGATTTTCAGAATGCCATTATAGAAGCTCACAGGCAATATGACCTTAGAAGTAAAAGAAACCAAGATAATGTCAAGAAAGGTAACTCAGATACTGCTAAAGTCCCTAATACTATCCTCAAGAAAGCAGTAGACAATGACAAAATCAAGGTTGAAAAGACTGACCAGAGCCAAGCTAAAGTTACCCAAACTAGTCCTCTCTCAGATACTCCTGATACTTCTACCAAGGCCACCAAAACAACTATGGCAAACAAAATCCCTAAACAAGGTCTACAAACTCAGAACATAGACAAGGTCTTAGCTGAAAAAGCTGAAACAAACATATCTAAAATTCAAGTGCCTTTTAGCTTTGAAGGTGAAATCGCTAAGATCAAAATCACCATGCCTCTTACTGAACTCATTGCCCAAAACTCTTATAAATCCCAAGTACTAAAAGTATTAAATCTAGGGAATGATGCAAACACTGTTAATCTCACTGATGACGTTCCTGAAGTATTGTTTGGTCCAAAGGTAGAGGGAAAATTCCAAGAAGGAGCTACTCTTCCATTTTACATTAGCCTAAACATCCACGACCAAATCCTCCACAATTCCATGCTAGACTCCGGCGCCTCGCATAATCTTATGCCGAAGGTAGTAATGGAAAGATTAGGCTTGGAAATCACAAGACCATACAAAGACTTGTACTCATTTGATTCAAGCAGAGTCCAATGCCTGGGTTTGATCAAAGACCTTTGTTTTAGTCTGGCCCAAATACCCGCTAAACATCTAATCATGGATATAGTAGTGGCGGAAATTCCTCCCAAGTACGGGATGCTTCTATCCAGATCTTGGAGAGCCAAACTCCAAGGGAATATCCAACTGGACATGTCATTTGCCACCATTCCTGTGTTTGGTCAAACCAGGATACTCTACCACGAATCACACATGAAATACATGATTAGCAGTCAAGATAGGCCAGATAATATTCCAATGTGCTCTTTGCGTTCCGACTTAAACTCTTTCATTATGCATATAGATGTAAACATGGAGGAAGAGTCAGAAGAAACCATTATAGACTTGGATCCACCACATCAATTGTCCCTGATGCCTTATGATGAACTGGACACTCAAAACTACCATGATCATGAACAGCTGTGTCTTGAGGAAAGTAAGTTTCCCCTCTCCAAAGTAGGATTAGAGCAAGAAGCACAAACCCTCATGTACTATCAAGAAAATTGCTCTAGCTTTAGTCAAACACCAGCAGTAACTTGTGGAAATTTCTTCCGGGTAAAAGCTTTATAAGACCTACACATCATAAACCTATTTGGAACCCGGGAGAAAGGGAGTTTAATGTTTCTACCATACCTCAAAGATTTACCATCATGTGACCCTCCTACTGCAAATAAAACTTTGACCATAACCTCAGTAGCTCAACATCTTGAGAAAATGCCAGATGAACTTCTTATGAGCATGGATGACAGTTATAATCCCAGCATACCTGAACTACTGAAATTGGCTCATATTTTGTCTTTTCATGAAGAACTTAGAAATGCTAAAATCAGGAATCTCATGCAAAATACTAATTTCTACAGAAAAAACAAGGGAAAACATTGTATCACTACCTTTTCCTCAAAGAACAACTTTAACCAAAGCAAACACAGCAAACTGAAACAAACTGAAATGATCAAGGAGAAAAATAGTGGCCATAGAATCTGCTTTGATTTTAGTAATAATACTGCATCTCCATATAACAAAAATCAAGTTTTTTCTACCCAAGATCGTGATTCACCGATTAAAAGTGCTTTTAATCAGGTGTTCTTACAAGATCATGTTTCAGGTCATAATCATAAGATTCCTTTGCAAAGTAGACAACTTAAAGATTTTTTCCAGTTTGCGGGAGGTAGATCTGACTTCAAGTTCAAAATTGCAAAACCACCCAATATCAAAAATCTGTTCATGAAGGCCATGTTCCCAGTTTTAAATTTCTGTGTTTTTGCATACCTTGATGATGTCACTATCTATTTCAAGAATTACCAAGAATACATACATTACCTGAAAAAAGCCTACAGTAAGGAAAGGAGTGGAAATCAGATATTCAGAGAAGTACAGAGGGAGGATACTGGGCTGTTTAGAGATTCTTGCATGAATCCCTATGTCATGCTAGAGAGAGAAAATTTCCCAAATTTTTCTTTTCAGGAGTTAAGTGGGCCAAGGGTGAGAGGAGATCCTTACGAGGATAAGATGCTGAAATTCCGTCATTTCCAAGATTTTTTGAGGTAGAGACACTTTCAGTCATTGTACATACCATTGTTTAAAATATTGAAAAAATAGAAAAGTCAAAAACAGTAAAAGATAGGAAAGTCAAAAACAGTAAAAAGCAGTAAAGAGGGCCAGTGAAGATAGAACAAAAGTCCCATGTTCCAAAAAATAGTCTTTCGGAAAGCGAGCAAGTCTAAATGCCGCTACTAGTACTTCAATGTCTTGTTCAGCTATCTAGCCTAATCATAGCTGAGCATGTTTAAATTTATTTGCTGATAAGTTAGTGAGTGCCAAGATAGTCAACATTATGTAAGATTGACTTATCACAGAGCTTAGATTAGGGAGAGATTCTGGTTCCACATGCCTAAAACAGAACCAAAGAGAGAAGCGAGGGATGAAAAACACATTGTACATCTTAAACCCGCTTGTCTAGTTTCCTTTTATTGCAGAATAACATTTGTGTGCAGCTTGTCTTTTATGCCGCAAATGCATGACAAATCAGACTGCCTAATCCTGATTTGATCATTTTGAATTTCATGTTGTAGATTAGAGAATGAAATCCTGTCAAACTGCTTAATCTTGACAGTCGATCTAGTTTTAGGTAGAGAAATGAAGGAGTTCATCAGCTTAATCTGGACTCCCGGCAGATATAAGAGTAGAAATAGATAGTTTCATTTTGAAAAAAGAAAAATATGCATTGTCAAAAGGCTGCTAGTTCAAATGCGCCGAAGAGAAGAAAAAATGTTAGGAAAGATAGTGGGGTAGGTAGAAGTATCATTGATGTTAACCATGCTGTCACTTTTCAGAAATAACATCAAAAGAAGGGTAAATTTTGCGCCAATGGATAAGGCACTGGTCTTCATAAGCCAAAGATCTGAATTCTGGACACCTCCTGATGAGGAGCTGCCCTCCCCAAATGGAGCCACTGTTAGCCATCAGTATTTTTTACATGTTAGTGATGACTATATCTACAGCTGAGGTTTCTAGAAACTGATTTCCTTATGTCAATATGTCATCCAGAAAACCCTCCTAAAACTTTTTTCACCTTTCTACCTTTTCAGTTCGCCCATGTCGAAATCAAAACCTCATATCACAATCCTATCTAGCTTCAGCCTTATTGGCCTACCCATCAGCTTTAAAAGGCAAATCCACATCTGTTTCAAAAGTCTCCCCTATGTTATGAAGTGGCGCTTTAAGACATTTCACCCTTGGCAATCATCAAAAAGCCAAAAAGCCTCCATCTGCTACAGGCCTACCATGACTGACCTCTTACTTTGCAAATGAAATTGACAAGCAGCCCTAAGTCGCGCCACTCACACCCCCTAGATCTCAGCACTGCATAAAACCCAACCTCAAGCTGACTATTAGGTTTTTCACAGTGTTCTATGGTTCTACAAAGGCAGGAAATATATTTCATCTCATGGAGTCAATGTTTGAGCTTACAGTTAGAGGAACAACTGCTTCTAAATGTGACTTGAGCCTTTAGATATGTCTGCAAAACAGAAAGCTACTCATCTGGACTTTACAGCTCTTTCCAGCATGAAAATCATAGGAAAAGGTCACCACTGTCTCAGCAAACTGGTAAATTGTCAAGGCCCAGAACCTCCTTCATTTACAAGCAGAGGGTTAGGGCGCCTCCTTCATCCATAAGCAGAGGGCGCAGGCCAGTATTGACTCAGAAGGTTGCAAAAGTCCAGGTTTGCCTTTACTGAAACAATGAAACAATATATTCAGGTTTTATGAATGTAATTGATGATCATAACAGGAATGGAGCTTGAAATATGCTAGCTCAAATGAAAGGAGAGTCTGATTTGATAAAAGAGATCATCTGAAACTTTTAAAACATTTGAATTGTTGAAGCTTTAGAAAGCATGTCATCAGTAAACATTCCAATCTTAAATAGCCTGTTTTGTCCAAGATCAAATGGAATAGATGCTGTCAACCAATGCCATTACACAGGCAGAAAGAAAGCCCTTGGTTTTTCAAAAAGCACTGACCTTCATAGTCACAAAGAGTTTTTGTCAAGTAACAGGTCATGAGATGAACAAGCCAAATGATAAATATCTCAGTCACCCTTAGAACAGTGTCACTGTGGCTAGGGTTTCTTCTAAAACACAGTGATGCTTGCAAATAAAGATGCTAAGATTGGTGTTTTTCAAGTGGTTTACTTACCACCACATTCAGAGAAAGGCTGTGTCAAACATAATTGTCAAAAAGCCTTCAGATACCTTACCTGATGAAGAGCCTCCTCCATATATGAGCAGATGGCCAAGGCCTTGGACATGGTTGAAGACTGATTAGTCAGAAAGATGCAGTGGGAAGATGCAAAGGGAGAGAGCAAAGGTCTTTTACATAGGTAAAAAGTGGTGGTTATGCTTCAAAATGCATTGCCCATAGTAAAATATCTCTCAAAATACACTACATGATGGACTCAGGAACATCATGATTATATATGCTATTAATGTCAAAAAAGAGGCGCTTTCCTTAAATCAAGCGGGAATAAAAAAAAAATACACGGTCAATGCCCAAAGTCCAAGGCGCTTTTCAAGAAAACAGAGAATTATGATTTAAAGGGAAATAGCTAAAGGATAGCACCAACATTGTTAAAAAACAATAGCAGAGATAATATAGATGTGCTTGGGTTATTTGTCAAAGTTTAAAAGCTCGGAGTCAGAGTCAATATTCGGGTTTATATATTAAAATGACAAACCCACCGTTTTAAAACAAAACAGAGTCAAAAAACCAACATTCATTTTCCAAAGCTAATGACCGTTGGAGATTTATTTTGACATAACATCAAAGGGTAATTATGATGTAAAGATTTCATTTTTAAAACTAAAACCACCCTCGTGCCTCCCTAACACCGAGACAAGGCGTTTCTGGTCGAAATAACACAGTCTGCACCTTTTTTTCACTGCGCGACGTGCCTGGAATTGTGCGCGACGTGCCTGGGCGGAATTTTACACAGGGCCCTTTGTCGGCGCGACGTGCCTGTAGGTTGGCGCGACGCGCCTGTAGGAGGCCGCCCGACCACCCGACAGGCTGACCCGACAAGCATTGTATGAGCGACGTGTTTTCTCCAGAGGGTGCCGCGCAGCTGTCCAAAGTGTCCAGCGTTTCTTTCAGCCCTTCAAACAGGTGTTCATCAAAATTAGAGGTATTTTTACACATTCCCCATTGATTTCAAGGTTTGGATAAATGACAAGAAGTTTTAAAAACCCCAGACTTTGTCATTTTAGTTAAAGGCAAAAGCAGTCTTTTCTACACAGTGAGCTGAAGTAATTGCAATATGACAAAAGGCCGAATTTGTCATTCAAAAAACACATATAGAGATATGGGGTTTTTGAGGTTGAGAACCAGTTTGTTTCATTTTCAAATCGATCTAAGGGCAGAGTTTGTCTTGTAAAGGGCTGTGTTTTGATTAAGAGGAGACTTTCGTTGTAGAAATACAGACTTGATTCTGAAGAGAAACCTTTCACACCGTCATCCAAACGTTTCCACACTACTAAAACATTGAAGTGCACTCAGGAAGGGGTTTTGACAGTTTTGTTGTTGAAAGAGAAACCTCATAAAATCTCCGTCTAAGAGCTTGATTTTGATAGCTTTCTAAAGCTCTCATTTTACCCTGTACTCATGTGTTTTACCGTCTAGCATATGTAGGATGGTTTGCTAGAGATACAAATGGTCAAGGGTGGTACACTTATGTCAGGTAAGGTTTTAATGTTGAAAGCCTCCTCGAGCAGGGAGTTTTGGTGTATTGATTGACATCAAAGATTTCAAGAACAGAGTGATTGTTGTCATTTTCTCACAAGCACACCTCTTAGCAAACTGCCCCCCCCTCTTCTTTTTTTCATTATATTGTGTCACTACTGTGAAGAGTTGATTGACACAGATCTTCAAAGGTGAACAGAACACTGAGGGCAGAGGTTTTTGATGGTTGAACTCCAACATCGGAGACAGAAGCATAGATGTATTGATAGATCTTTTGAACCCACAAGCAAGGGTGTGTTTCCTAAAAAGCATGGTGCAATGATATGTCACCTAACCTAGTTCTGCTTTTCTTTCACTGAATGGTGTCATTTTGAAGAGCTGTTGTTTGTGATATGTTTCAAGGGGAAGGTCATTTCTGAAGAACAGGGTTATCAAAACACTTATGACAACAAGCCCTTTCTAGCAATCTGCCCCTATTTTCACTGTATTTCACTACTGTAAGTTTGTTGGCAGAGAGTTTCCAAAATTAACAGCATATTGAAGGACAGAATTGTTGGTGATTGCATTTAACATTGAGACAGAGGCACAGGTGTAGTGTTGACCTTTGAAATTCACAAGCAAAGAGGTGGTTTTCCTAAAAGCACTATGCATTGATTTTACACCTAAACTAGGTCTGCCTTTTCCTTGCACTATATTGTATTATTCTGAAGATTTGTTGACAGAGAGCTTCCAAAGGTGACAGCACATTAAAAGGGCAGAGTTTGTTGATGAGAAGTTAAACATTGAGGCCAGAGGTACTAAAGAGCAAGGTTTTACTACTGAAGATTGGTCTTATAGATGCAAATTGCAAGGGTTGGTTGATCTCTAGCAAACTCACCAAGAGGAATGATTGCTTAATACTACATACAGGAAATCTATACAGCATATTGTCTCATCTTTATTGATGGTTTTCTATTGGAGTTTTTTTACATAGCCTATGTATCCAGTAGCTGAAGGACCGTTTTTAAGAAGCAGTAGGTGGCTTATTCAAAGAAACATTGTTGCATTTTATTCAAAACCACAGTGGTCCATTTCTATCCAAACAAGATAGTGGCTACCAACTACAAAACAGGCATTTTTCATACAGTGAAGGCAGTTTGCCTCTTTCAAAGCTTGTTCAAATCAGAATGCCTCCGAAGCAAGATCACAGGAGCGGTCCACATAAGAGATATGATCCTATCTCCATAAAAGAAATCAATGCTCACCCATCTGTGCTTTTCAATTTCCATGAAGTAGGTTGTCTTGATTTCTGTCAGAGGATAGAAGAAGTCAAGAGTTTTTCGCCACTAACACATTTGTGTGCTTTGAGATTCAAGTACAAACACTTCCAATTGGCAGATCTTGACTTCAAAATTTCTCCAAGGTATGTATCCAAGGCTACCAAGATCCCGTATCATGGTGAAAAATGGTTTAAACAAGCTCATCTTGATCTAGAGGATTATAAACCTTTCATCAAGCCTGAACATAGGGAAACCATCACTGCTATTTTCCCTTTTTCCTATATTCTTGACAGTTATGCTCCGCTGATGAAAACCATAATGAGATATTTCACTTGTGAAGGGAGGTTTAACCAAATTTATGCCTATCATGTCCGCTTGTTGATGCATTTTACCAGAGGCAGGCAATTAAACCTTCCATACTTTTTGTCTAAAAGCATAGAGAAAATGGCAGCTACTGTCCAAAAGAAGGCTCCACCTCAGCAAATCCCTTCTCTCTTTCACCATTCCTTGATCAAGATTATCTTCTTACACCAGCTGGAGAAGAAAGGGGTTTCATGGGATTCATTCATTAGCCATGCAGATTTCGCCACTGTCCCTCCTGTTCATGTGTCTCCTACTCAGCCTGTCCATCGCCCAGTGCCTTTGTCTAGTAGGCCTACCCCTAAAAAACTCAAGATGACCACCGGGCAAGTCAAAAGGGAGGAAAAGAAGTCAAAGAATGTGCCAGCGAAATTCAAGAAATTGAGGGACAAAGAAGAAATACAAAGTTGATGAAATGCTACCTACAAGTTGATGAACAAGTCAGCCTACAAGTCGATGAACAGCAGTGAGCACAGTGAAGAGGAACAAGAAGCAGATGAGTTGGAGAGCAAAGTAAGTTGGCAAAATTGCCGCCTTTTGAGCCACAAGCTGGACAAGATGTTGAGGAAGGACAGCAAGCTGAAGCTGCCTCCTTGACAGTGACCAAAACTGTTCCTAAAAAGAGGAAATTGCCCAAAAAGACAGCTTCTAGCTTGCCAAGGAGAAACAGCGCTAGATTGGCATTCAAAGGCAAAAGTAAAATTGGAGAAAGTGCCAAGCATGGAGGCAAATCAGCTGTCATCCCTATCCCAAGCGATGACAGGGATAACGAGGCCCGCATCCTTGAAAACCTCCTCATTCACAAAGAAGGGCAAATTGAGGTGTTACAAGAAGATCTTCAAAGGGCGAGGAATTCCAACCGCTTCTTGGAGGTTGAAAACAAACAAATGAAGTATCATGCAGCCATTCATGAGGCAAGGGCGATCAAGTATAAAAAGGAGGCAGAAAAGGCGCAAGTAAGAAGTGAAGAGCTCATTGGCGAATTTGATGATGAAGAGGAAGAGGACCAACCTAGGCGAAAGAGGCCTAGGACAATCGGGCTTAGAAAAGCCTTGGAGAAACAGAGAGCAGAAGAACAAGCTCATTTCGAAGCCTTTCCACTCACTGCCCTCCTTGAGCAGGAAATTGAGGAAAACAAGGAAGCAAGGCTTGAGAGGGCTAACCAGCATTTGGAAACAAAGCTTGAGAAGGCAAACAAGGATCTTGAGCTACAGAGAAAGAGGACTCTTCACTTTCAGAAGCTAAATCAGTTTGCCAGGCGAAAATTAAAGGTAGCGCAAGAGAAATTGAAGAAGTTGAAGGAGAGGCGCCTAGCACGAAAGGAAGAAAAAAGCATATCAGCCCTTGATATTTTGGCTTCGGCTTCGGAGCATGTTTATATGGACCCTTGAGGGTCATGCATGCCAATTTTGGGCCTGTTTCGGCAACTTTTTGTTTTTTGGCATTTTTTGGGTTTTTGGCCAAAAACTCATAAATTCGCCATTTCCCGCCTACGTATTGTCAAGGGAGGAGGATGATACCAACGGATGCCATAATTCCATGAGCGGGTGTCTCCGCCGATTTTCGTGGCATTTGAAGACTGCCCGCTCAAATCGGCGAAAAATGTGCCTCATTTTCGTACATTCTCGCCCGCCATAATGCTAGCCTCCTGCTATTTTCCGGGTTTTTGCACACAGGTATAGTTTTGAGGGACTTCCAAAGATCAGATTGAGGTGATTTCAGTTGCGCTGGAAAGCAGACACAGAGAGCTTTCCAACGGGCCATCATGAGCCTCATTTCGACACCGGGAAGGCTGCCAATTGTCTCCAGCAAGTCAGGAGACCTTTTTCTGATGTAAATTTGAAATATTTTTGCAATTTTTGAACCTCAAAAATCTGCTCTTTCCAAATGTGCGTTTAGCTATTTTTACACTTGGAAAATGATGCAAAGTCAATATAATTTCTGTTTTTAGCACTTTTTTAGATATTTTATGGGATATTTTGTGCCTTGGGCTTTGCAAAGCCTCAAGGACAAGTTTAGATATTTTGATTAGGCCAATGGGATAGCTAGTTGCACCATGAGGTTTTCCTCACTTGAGCCTATTTATTCCATGGTTCTCATTGTAAATCGCAGGTCGAACTTGAGAGAAGAATTAATGCATTGGTCATATGAGCTTTGAAGAACATACTTGTGTTATGATTTTTGGACTGCCTCTTGGATGCTTTTGATGAATGATGGAGGATTGTTGATGGATTCCATGACATGGTAGAATGGTATAGTGTTTCTTGCTTTGTTTTTGTCTTCTAGTTTTCACTCATAATACATGCTTCTTGCTGCTATAGATCAGTAGAGATTAGTTTTGAGATATGCCCATGGAGGCACCTCAAAATTCCTGAATCTTCATAGCTTGATGTTTTCTTCTTCCTTAGTTATGCTAAAGAATTCTTAACTGCTCTTTAGTGACTTAAGGATAATGTTTGCTAGTTTTATTTACAAAGTTCTATGCATGTTAAGTAGGATGTATGGTGTGCCCTACCTAGCTACAAGCTGCCCATAGTTCTGTCCATAAAACTTTCTCTTTGACTGATTTGTTGATCATCTTGTTGAACCAAGGAGGCCTAGTCCCGATCTAGCCCTTTGCCTAAAACTATGAAAACTTATTTGTCCTAGTGCCGAATGACTTAGAGACTATGTTTAGGCATTCCGGCATAGTTTATGAGTTGTTAGTTTGTCTTATATGTTTTCCCCAAAGTCTGATAGCCATTTCCCGAAGTTAGAGGGTCTTATACCTCTATGTATGGCTGGAATGTTTGATTTCTGTGTTAATTAGCTTATAGTTATACTCGGCATGATTAATGGCTTGCTATTACATGTTCATGTATGCTATTAACTAATTACACTTGAAATCCCTTGTCTTTCACCAACTTATTGTCCATTTAATCCATTTTGCCCAGAGATCCCTTCTATTGTGAAATCAAATCGGCCCTACAGCAGCTTTACATCATCACCTCATAAGCTTCCTTGACCTGTTTGACCCCATAGCCCAATTTATCTACATCTTGTTATCCAGCTTTCCACATTTGATCGCCATCCCTCGCATCGATTCCCTGTCGGTTTACTTTACTCTGCTAACCCGACTGTCTAATATCAGAACATCGCAAGTAAACACACCGACATCTTTTACACATATAGAGAGAGCCCTCTTTGAGTCCAGGAAGGCTAGGTCCTTGGGCTCCAAATCTTGGTTTGATGTTACATCGTCATTTGGCTAGCCAATCGGCCAAATCACGGGACACTAACAGAAATTAGCACCAAAGGGCCTACTAGCAACTGCAATTCTAGTGACTTCAGCCACCATTTCATCTACAAACTCTTCTACTACAAATGTACAACACACATATGAAGCTAGCCAGATTGTCAAAGCCATGGAAGAGATGTATTTAAAGACAGATGAGATAAATAGACTAAACAAGATAATTGAAAATCTTGAGAGGGAAAATAAGACTACCCAGATCAATTTCAGAACTCATGAGAAGAAAGGAATCAGATTGGTGTTGGGTGTGGAGCCTGATTACCTTGTTTACTTTGTATCACAACATTGGACCCCTGTACCTTAAATGGGGTGGCAATGCCGCCCGTAAATTAATCGTTGCTGTGGGGGGTCCTGGGGGGGTGGCAGCGACTTTATGGAGCCCCCCCCTGGCGGGGAGTTTCGGGGGCAGCGCCCCCGAAGCTAAAAAAATATGTAAAATTTCCTTGTAAAAGTATAGTAATTTATAGTCAATCTGGTTCATTCATTAGGCGGATGATTTGACGGTATAAGTTATGTTTAGTTTAGGGTTTTTTTCCCTAGAAGGCAACCCCTCTCTTTGTATGAGCGTACTGTATTGCGGCTGTGTATTACTTGTCTATTCTCTGAGCGAGAAATAGATAGGGAGATTGTGAGAGAGAACAAAGGATATTACAATGGATCTGCTGTAGGTTTTGTCTCTTCATTTTGCTAGATAATAGAAAGGAAGGACTAGCTGTTCGGGGCGGATGTAGCCCAAACTGGGTGAACCACATATATATTTTTCTCTCTGGTTTTATGTGTTTAGTGTTCTTGTATTTTCTACATATTTTATGTGTTGCATTTCTCTGTAATATATAATTTTATAACAACTAGGAGAGCAGCACAAGAATTTACAAAAAGAATTGACTTTCACAAAGCAGATCTCATATATAAAAAAATCTTATTTGGACTAACATAATTGAAGCCATTTATAATTAATGGCCTTCAATTCAAGTTATATATGAGCAAAAAGAATGGCTATTGGCATCCCAAACAGAGATACAAAAGACAAAAGATGAGTTGACTGATAAGCCTACATAGGCTTTAAAACTCATTACATTTCTAGACAGCAAGAACAAGGAGAAACTGGAAGAATTCCAAATATCAGACATGACAGAGACAATCTTGAAAATCAAGAAGGTTGTCACTAAAAATAGCTTAATGAACAATCTTGAAGAAAAATGTGAAATAATAAACCTTGCCATAACTAGATTTATGGTAAAGTACACAAATCTCAGACAAAAGGGCTTACCAGACATACATGTGTTGAATGAAAAGCTTATTCCACAGAAGGATTATGACAACAAGATTAGGGAGTTTGCAAAAGAGCAAGTAAATAAGCAGCTAGCACAAGGCACCCCTACAGGAAAAGTTTAACTTCATTATTTTGAGGATTTATTCTTTCTATAGGATGAAATTAAGCACCTCTTTGTCATCAAGCCTACTTTTGTAAGTTATACAGAGGATGATGAAAACTTCAGGAAGCTGAAAAATGTCCAAATTCCAACAACATAAGAGTGGAAAATTTTCACAGATTTGATGTAAAGATAAAAGGTAAAAATGGTGAAAAGTTACCTAGAGACAGACAGTCAAAAGAGAGATAAAATGAAAAGACGGTTTATTGATTTTTACTGATAAAAAGATAATTTACAGCAATAAAATAGTAGAACTAATGGTCAAAGAGTATCAGCGTTAAAGAGCATCAAGTTAAAGAGTATCAGCAAATGCAAGTTAAGTGCATAAAAATATCTAGTAGCGAGCAAGCAGGACACATAGGCAATTAAAAGCTCCTTGTTAGCAAAATTGTTCTATTTATTTTGGATGAAAGAAGACAACTTGCTAGTTTGTTAAGCAGCTGTCCCTTTTATTATGTAATGATATTTTCTTTTTTCCTAAGGTTATTCCTAGAACTCTTCTAGGATATTTGTAATGCTTTCTGTATAAATACTTCAATTTCAAAAGTATTCAAGGTAGAATAAAATTGTTGGAATTATTATATACATTTTGTTGAACATTGGAGGCTATTGTGTGTTTGAATTCGAAGTAGCAGACTGGACAAGCTGACTAGCATCATAATTCAGGATCCCTGTGATAATCTGATGAGTGAAGTACTTCCTACTTGTCACTGTTTCCTTTTCTAATTTTCATGCATTCATTTTATGTTTGTTCTATCTGAATGTGTAACTAGGAATATTACTACAGGATTAGTCAAGTAGTCCCTATCTTTAACTAGTTTCCATTTTAATATTTTCTTCTTATTTCTAGTGCAAGGAATCCTTAATTGCTCCTTCTCCCATTTGAGCTTTGGCTTCTACTTTCATTTTCCGAATCAAAGGAGCCTTAAGTGCGCTTTATCCTTATCATACCACCTCAAAAAAAAACCACTTTCCCAAATATCTGAGGGTTATCTATCTTGTCCTGAATATATTTGTACCTTTTTGGCCTTGATTTCTAGTGCTTCTAGCTTGATTTAGACTCCATAGCCCAATGGACAAGTATATTTCTCTTTATCTTACCTCCAAGTGACTTTTCCCCACCAAACCCCTTAAACCAAAACCAAATTGTACTTTCATAACTAGCCTAACATTTATAAATCAAAAAAGATAAATTTTAAAGAGAGAGCCCTCTTCGAACTCTAGGAAGGCTAGATCCTAGAGTTTGAAGTAGGTTTGTGGTTACCTCTAGAGTTCTTTGACTTAAACCCAAAATCCCACAACTTAAGAATTTACTAGAGTGATAAAACTGCACACTTTTGCCATACTTCTGCTCCAAGATTACAAGTCTAGGGATATGGAGGTTTCCCTTCTTCTCAATGATGCAATCCTCTGCAATACAGTGAACTAGGGCTAGTTATCTAGCCCACCTAACTTCTACTTTAGTCCTTCAAATTTTTCACGTCCTTAGGCCCAATACACCTACCCTTCTACCAGTCTTATTTTCCTTCACAAGTACAAGACTTAGAGGTATTATTTGACAGTCACCTAACAACCCTCTAATTGTACTTGGATTGCCATCAATTTTCCCAACCACAATAAATTTTTTTACTAATTTAGTGCCCACAACACTACCCTCATCTAGGGCTCTTCAAATTTGCCACCTAATAGTGATTTGAGGCCTCTCAAAATCACTATTCTTGTGTACCAACTTTTTTTTGTCCAATTTATGAACAAATCTTAACTACTCATCTTATCATCATTCTAACAATTTGTAGATGACTTAACTAGGGTGAAAAATCATCCATTAAGAGTCCATTGATTAACTATTTATCGGCTGTTTTAGATCTCAATCCAAAACTCTATGAATAGTCCAACAAAATCAACTCCTCTTCATGTCAATCCATTCCTCATATGGCACATTTATTCTGCTTCATATTCTACTCAGGTTCCACCTTCCTTTGGATTTTCCATTTCCACACATACTTCTACAAACCATCTTCCAAATTTGTGGTATATATTGCAGAGATAAACCTCTCTCTAGGGATCACAACCCCTATTCTTCTATGCAGATTTGTCACAGTCTTAATGACATACCATATGGATTGAACATGCTAGGAAACCTCCCTAAATAGGGAATTATACTTCTATTCTAATTTCTTTATAAAAAACAATATCCACCCATAGAAAAAAAGACAACTCTTTCCTCCATAAGGGAATCGGCCTAGCTCATATGGATTCATAGATTCTGGTCAGTTCTTTGACTAAATATTAACTTGAACTTTAGATCTCTATGACCCTCAAACTACAGTTACTTCAGTCAATATTACACCTATGAATACTTATGTTTTGGCCCTAAATTCTAGTGAAAACCCTCCTCCATTTGTGCTGGTATTTATCACATACCTTGCAACCTAGTAACCACTACAAGGTAGGGTCTCAACCCTCTCTACTATTTCAAAATTTGATGCAAACTTCACATAGAAACACCACTAAAATCACATGCCCAAATTCTCATGAGTCACCTCCCTCGAGCTTTATCTTCCCTAAGAGAACCAACAATATGCCATCCTACTTCCTATCTCGAACCCATTAAGGTATGTGATATTCTTGTGAACCCTCACATGATGATCTTACTCTTGGTGGATGATCATGGCCTCCCTTTAGCAGTGCTTACTCATCCCTCTAACTCGACCTAATTTAGGACTAAATCTCTCCTAGCCTCCTTGATAAAATTATCTCCCTCTCATTTGATTTTCTTTCCTTCATAATAAAGCCTCCTTAAATAGCTTTTCCTAGCTAGGCCTCATAAGAAAACTCTAGAAATTATGAACTTTATCTACTTAGATCTTAGGAAATATTATTTTTTCTATTTAATTTTCTTTTAGATTTTAAACCTCATCTCAGCTCCAAAGCCCCTTCGCTTGGGTTATTTTTCCACAAAACATTTTTTTGTCAAACTCACACAAATCCATCACACTAGGCTTGTGGAGTACCTCCAAAGCTGCACAATTTAACAACATATTCTAGCTGTAGTAATCGTAACTTGGTCAAGCTCCTATAGTCAAGCAAGGACTTGGTTGGGTTCCCAAGTTGAAAATTAAGTATGGGTAGTTGTGAGGGCATGATAACTAGGAAGGGTTAGCGAATTCCAAGGAATGAAAAGGCATGCCAACACATGCTCGAGAATGTCAATGCATGTTGAGGAGTGTTAAGGAGTGTTGAGGCATCGCAAGGGAGAACTAAATAAAAATGCATGGAAATGAACAAATAAGGGTGTGTTCTAGGGAGTGTCAATGAATTCAAGTGTTCCAAGGATGAAGTGTGCTAGAAAGAGTTCATAATAGTATTTTTAAGAGGATAGCCTACGATTGTGATAAGGGGATCGACAAAGAAATTTTAAATGAAGGGAGACTTTGTGTTGGGAACAACATTATGTTTCCTTTATCTAATATTTTTATATTAAATGTGGAACACTTTGGCAGAATGTTCATGTTTTAAACCATTTTAGACAATTCCATATTGTACATTATTGTGTATAATTTTTGGGGAACTTGGCTTGTGCCGACGTATATCTTGTGTGTCTTGCGTATCTTGTGGTTCTTGTAAACTCTCAGTTAATGCTAAACTATTTATATGAACTAGACATACATGTGAAATATTGCCTATGTAAGCTATTTTTCTTAGTTTTTTTATGGCCATGGCTAGATGTGATCCTTGTCTTGGTAAGTTATTAAGTGGGAAAATTTTAGCTTAGACAAGACTGGCCTAAGATGAGGTATAGGAAGTTCTTAGGTGAACAAGGCACAATCTACTTGTAGTAGGTGCAATTGATCAAGTTGTTACAGCTAAAGCAGACCAATGTCACATGAACTGGAGTGGATAAGGAATTAATTGGGTTCCCAAGTCATGAAAAAATGTAAGGCTATTTGTGAGGTCGTGAGTGCCAAGGCATGCTAGGGAATGCTAACATGTGCTAGATAGTTTGAAGGCATGTCAAATATGCTAAGATGTATCAAGTGTTGAGGCATGCCGATATCTACAATGGTGTGACAATACATGCCAGGTGTTGTAACTCCTAGATACAACCCCGAGTTGTGAAGGACTAGTGCCTAGGACATCTTAAACAAAGAGGGTACAGGTAAACATTCTGTGGTTGAAAATAAAATACCTCTTGTTTGGAAATGGATTTAAAATTTCATAAGTCAGGACCAAGACAATCAGAAGAATAGAGTAGATAAAAATAACGTCCAGTAGTATAAAAATAAGGGTCTATAAGCACATATGAAAGGAAAATATGGATTTAAACTGTTGTGATGAGGGTCAAACATGAAATCTGTGCACAATTATCAAATAAAGAGTGTGGAAACGATGGTAGAAAATGAAGAGACTATTAATGACACGTAGGCCTATTGTAACATAAGAATCTACCCAAGCTAATATAAGAAGAAAGGCGTTAATTCTAATGTAACATATGAACATATTTTCAAGCTTGGAGCCATATTTAAAGCACAATAGACCAATAGATATGAGTACATTTTCACAGATATATTCACATCTAGTTAATCAACACTCACATTCCAACATCTTGCAATATAAAGAGAGTAATTGAAATTCCAAGAAAATTTGTATTGGAGTATAATAGAGGGAATAAAAACTGTAACTTATCTCATAAGGAATCCTTCTCACAACAGAAAAAATCAGTTTCAATTTCCCAATGGGATCCTTCAACGTATACTATGAGAATTCCTTAAAACTTTACAAAATGTAACCTTCATGACTAACAGTCCCTGCTCTGGAAAATCTGGAACCCCCTTTCAGATTCAGGTTCCCTCCTTTATAACCATCAGCTGAGTGTTGCAAAATATATTTTAGACCAATATTTGTTCACAGAAATATCTTTTCTATTTTGAGTCTCTATCAAAATCAAAATTGATGATGAGGAAAAATGCCTCTCATCATCTGCATAGTGGCCTTAACAAAGGCTTCGACTGGAAATATAATAACCAAACAGAAAATAAAATGCATAGGGAAAAATGAATATTTCACCCGATATTACAAAGTAAAAGAAAAAACAAGTAAAAGGCCACATGGGTCGGATCATGAGTATCATTTTTTGGGATTACGAGGCATGGCTGCTGTCGGCTGATTTGGAAGTGTCGATGATGCGGAAGAGCCAGGTTTGTGTCTCTGAGGAGGCGGGAACTAGTGGATGGTGTGGTGACTGGTATGTTGACATAATCACTGAATTTCTTCCATATGGTCACCCCTAGTGGGGGAATAGTGGAAAAAATATCCACTAAGGCCTGTATATCAGTCAATTTCGAGTAATCTATGTGGACAGCCTAGCACTAGCGAGATCATCCTGATTCATAATGGCTTTCAACTTCTCTTCATAATCCGTTAGACCTGAAAATGTAGTCGTTACAAGATCCCACCATGATGGGAGGCCCGCTTTCACCATATCATCCCACTCTTTATCAAACCACTCCACTCCCTTGGTGACTTGTTCCAAACCACTCAATGCGTTTGCACGCGTGGTCTCTTTCTCGATTACCCTTCTGATTTCCATCACTAACTTGAAACGGTCTTTGATCCCTTGGACAACTAACTCTTCAGAGTCTAATCCATTTAGGTAAGTGATATACCTTTTGGCCATGGTCACCTTTGCCTCGGCTTCTGCTTGACCTTCCTGCATCTTCCCTTTGAACAATCAAACCGCAATATTTTTATCATCCATTAAAGTAATATATTTCCAATGTTTCTTTACCTCCGATATAATGTCGGTCCAAATGAGGCACCTATCTTCTAAGAGGGTTGTATTTCCTTTCATATAATTGGTCAATTCCTTGATAGTATTTTCCTATTGTAGATTCTCCCTTTTCGCTCCTTCCACCTCTTCTTGTAGAGCTGCTACCACCTTATTGCTTTCTTCCAGCTTAGCTTCCAATTCCTGTAGTTTCTGATGTGATGTGTGAGCTTGCTTTTCTAAGACCTGCAAGTCTAAAAAATCTTTGGTTAGCTGCAAGGAGTGGTACCGAGCGTATCGGAGGTTGGGGTCACACATATGTGTGTGTCCCATTTCCCCTGTAACTCGGCCACTTTCTGTCTAAGGGAAACCATTTCTGTGGCCATCTTAGCATTCCCATCCCTTTTCTAGGCCAATGAATTAGTGAAAGCTAATTTCTCCCTTTCCTCTTACACTAACTCCTCTGTTTGTATATATTTCCCATGGGGGATGTGTAGTATTTTCCTTAACTCTGAGTTTTTGACCTCTAGTTCCAAGATGATCTACTTCCGGATCCCATCTTTGTCACTTCCTTTTTCCCTCACTATTCTCTTGAGATTTTGCAGGTTGTTGGTGATGCATCTGGCACTAGCCCTCTCTTTCTTCTGGTTCTCCAATACCTCTTTGTATTTTTCTTCCAGCTTCCTCAGAGAAAGCACAAGCTTTACTACTTCGTCTCTTAACATATCCCTGATGCATTGGTGGAGACCAAGCTTGTCAGTTAAAGGAAACGTTTCCAGGTTCATAGTGACCTCCAAAGCTTGGTAGCTAACTCCATCAGTTGTAGGGTCTAGCACTACCTTTGTGATAGCTATTATCAACTGTTATTTATCCATATCAAGCTCGGAGGTGAGACAAGTATGATATTTATCCACAAACCCAGCCAATTCTTCTCGAAGTTTCTCCCTTACTATCTGGTTTCTATTTCCAATTTCTTCACTTACTTCGGCTCTGTTGCCCAAAATGGCCTGAGATATCCCATACGGTTCTAAAGAGGAAGCACCATCATAATTTACCATGAAACTAACATTTCCCTTCTCAGGCTCCCTGTACTGGATCAATTCCTCTTGCGGAAGATTTTCCCAAATGATCTCCACCTCATCAGTTCTCTGCTTCTTGGAGGGATGGGATCCCTCCCCCATATCTATACCTTCTTTCTCCACTGAAAAATTAGCCTCATTGGCCTACCCTCTTCTCTCTATACCCATTGAATAAGTGTCGCCCCTTCCTTCTGCAGCCGAAGATTCGGCCTCCATCTGCGAAGCCAAAGGCCATGTATCAATGTTAGCTCTCCATTCCATGAAGGGCCTAGTCTCATGTACATATGCAGTGGACTTAATATTCATTTTCCTATTGGAAAGGATTCCTTTCAGGTCGTAAGGCTAAGCTTTCCCCTATACTATATCCATCCCCTGAAGCAGCGTCTCCACTGTGGATAGAGTGTATCTTGAGTTTACAGTGAAGGGGCCGATAGTGGTAGGGAGCTTGAGAGTGTAGCATTTCTTTGTGGGGACGAAGTGAAACCAGTCCACTTTCAGGGTTTAATGGATGTATTCGAGGGCAAAAATCTGCATAGCAGGGAACAATGGCAGGTGGTAGGGTGGCACATCTACACCATAGACTCTGATCTCAGTGTAGTCATCAAAAAGGTATCAGTCGCCTATGCTCTCCTCATCATATAACTATAGCCAATCCTTCTGCTAACGAAAAATCCTAGGTGGAGGGCTATCATGAAGTATGGTGTAGGCAATGGTCATGAACTCATTCAGAAACCTTGAATAACCCCTCCCATTAGGCTGTTGGCGCACTGAGATGTTCCACTCAAGGATAGTTCTTGGTCGGTTGTTCATTCTCAAAATATTTTCAAGGCCTAAAGCTTCGAACTCTTCAGCATGCTCAAACAAGGAGAGGTAAAACACTAGTGAGAAGAATCAGAAAGCCCCCAAAGAGGGTAGTTCTTGGAAGTGGGTTTGAATGGCCGAAGCTAGGAAAATGGGGATGTCTAAAACAACACCTGGCTGGGACATGAGCCAAAGGAGAGCTATACATTATTGTGAAACCCTCTCGACCTCCCTGAGACCTAGAAATCTTGAGATGAAAGCGAGAATAGGCTAGATATTGTCTCTAAATGTGGTCAAGGGCACCATATTTGAAGACGGGATAGTTGTAAGATGAGAATCTGAAATGAAAGAGACGAATTCACTTTGTTGTTTCCAGGGAAACTTGGAAAACTGGCGGGATAGGGACAACTCTGTGAACTCAACATAATTTTGGTTGTGGGGGAAACAAAGGGCTTCCATAATGAGCTTGGGTGATATACAAAAAATCTTATTTCCCTGAGTCAAAAGAAATACATCCCTGCACTTGTCATAGGCATCTCTGAGCCAACATATGAACTCAGTAACTAGAAAGGTGGGTGGAGCAATTGGTAATATAGGCCTGACTGAACTACTCTAAACCAGTCTTGGCCCTTCACTTTGCTTTCTAATAGGTCGGGTCTGACACGAGAGAAATTGAAAGGGTATTGAGGGTCACGGATACGAGCTTGCGTGTCAATGAAAGGTTTAGGTCCAAGGACTACCTTGACCTCACGAGCTTGTGGGGTTTCAGGTCCTAAATTTTTGGGCTTGGCTCTCCCCATGACCATTTTGAAAATTAAAATGGAAGAAAAAATATAAGGTGGGGGAACGAGTAAATACTTGTAACCAGTGAGGAATACCCAAGAGGGAAAGAAACGTGGGGGCTGAAAGCGGCCTAGTGTTGGAGTTCAAGATTAACTGCATGACAAGTTTTTAAAAAAAAGTATTTTACCAAAAATGGGTGTAAGACAGGGTTAAATAGGCTATATATTTACAGAAAATGAGGTTAGGGTGCCAACTTGCAGGGATGATGTCATAAGGACGTCGACAATGGGCCGCATGACATTGGGTTGTTGGCTAGCAAGAGTCGGGTAGGTGTGAGCCACGTGCCGAGTTAATACTGTACTGGTCATGTACCGGCTTTCCTGACTGACCTTACCTTCGCTTTAAATCATGTCGCCTATTATTCTTGAGGTGTTCACTGAATGGTTCTAGTGGGGGCACGTGATGCCCTCTCGTGATGCTCCACCACCCCACAGAATAGTTAAAACTTGCTCCACCAACTTGAGACGTCATGCATTCTAGGGGGTATAGCTCTGCCCTCCTCATAACATCCTTGGTACCCACAGAATGCCTCCATGTGGCGCCTTTTCTTCGACTGTCCCTTGTATGGCCCACAACCCCACCTTTTCTTAGCTGTGAAGCACCATTGGTTCCTTTGTCCGCACTCTTACCATGAGGGGATCGTTTTCATACTGTTAGGGTCCCGTGATTTAGCTGATTGGCAAGCCAAATGACAGTGTAACATCAAACCAGTCTTTGGAGCCCAAGGACCTAGCCTTCCTGGACTCAGAGAGGGCTCTCTCTATTTGTGTAAGGGATATCTGTGTGTTTGCTTATTGTGTTCTAATTTTAGGCTAGTTATGAAGTAGGTTTTTGGTTTTGGTTTTTAGGTTGTGAGGGATGAAACTGATCAAAGATATAAGATAGGTAAAAAGATGTCAAATCAACTGGGCTATGGGGTCGAAAAGGTCAAGAAAGCTTTCAGATAGTGATACAAGGTTGTTGAAGGGCCGATTTGATTCGAGCTAAAATGGATCTTTGGGAAAAATGGAGTGAAATGGACATCAAGTTTGTGAATAAAAAAGGATTTCAAGCATAACTAGTTTAATAGCTGACCTAAACATGGTAGGGAAAACCATTAATCATGAGAAATGTAACTATAAGCTGATCAATGCATAGAAATAAGCATTCAAGCCATGAATAGAGATATATGGCTCTCTAATATTGGGAAATGGCTATCAGACTTTGGGGAAATACATTTAAGATAGAAAAACAACTCAAATCACTATGCCGGAACACCTAAACATAGTACTTCAAGCTATTGGGCACTTTGAAAACAAGATTGCAAGTTTTAGGCAAAGGGAAAGATCAGTACAAGACCTCCTTGGTTCAAAAAATGAAAATCTAATTAATAAATGAGAAGTTTCATAGGTGGAGCTATGGCTAGCAATGAGTAAGCAGGGCATACCGTAAATCATACTTAGCATGCTTAAAACCACAAATAAAACAAGCAAACAATATTCTAAAATTATTAAAGAGAAATCAAGGATTCTTTAATATGACTAAGAGTGAAGAAAACATGGAAACTATAAAGAAACAGGAAATTTGAGGTGCCTCCAAGGGCATGTCTCAAATATTTTCTCTACTATCTTATAGCAAGAACATGGATTTATTAATGAAAACTAGGAAACAAAACAGAGAGAGAGACACTATACCATTCTACCAAGTCATAGAACCCAACAACAATCCTCTTTCATCATCCAAGAACATCAAAGAAACTATCCAAAAGCATGAGACAAGTATTTCTTCGAAAGCTTATATGACCATATATTGCTTCTATTCATCCATTTCAACCTTGTTTACAATGAAAGCCTTTGGAATATATAGGCCAAAGTGAGGAAAACCTCTTAGTTCAACTTGCAATCTCATTGGCCTATCCAAAATATCTGATTTTGTCATTGAGGCTTTGCAAAGCCCAAGGCAAAAAATATCTAATAAAATATCTAAAAAAATGCTAAAAAAGGGAAATATATTGACTTTTCATAACTTATCATGTACAAAAATAGCTAAACGCACATGAAGAAAAGTCACTTTTGAAAGGTTCAATCTTTACAAAAATACTCAAAAAATACATCAGCAAAAGGTCCCCAAACTTGATGACAACTTTTGGAGGCCTTCCCGATGTCAAAATGAGGCTCATGATGGCTCTTTGGAAAGATCTAAGTGTCTAATTTCTGAAAATATTTAGTTTTCTCCCAACTAACTAATGAAAGTCCTCCAAAAATAGACCTGTGTGTAAAAAACCAAAAAATAGGCCTTGCTGATAAACGGGGCAGAATGTAGAAAAAGCGAGTGTTTTTTTCCATTTTGGGGGAGAAAATGATATTCAAATGATCTGAAACTCACTAATTATGTGCCCCTAAAATTATGGCATCCAATGATACCATTTTCATCCTTTGAGGATGCCCCAAAATGAAATGGCGATGCCCATGAGTGTTGGCCAAAAACCCAAAAATGACAAAAAACCAAAATTTGTCGAATTTCACCCAAACTTGGCAAGCATGACCCTCAAGGGTTTTCAGAAACATGTTGTGAAGCTGAGGCCAAAATTTGGAGCCTTGAGGTGTCTTTCCTCAATTTTGGTGCCAGGCACTTCCCTTTAGCCTCCCTGAGTTTTTCCTGAGCAGCCTTCAACTTCCGCGGGGAAAACTGATTGAGCTTTTTATAATGCCCGGTCATCCTCCGTTGAAGGTCCAAGTTCCTATTTTCCTTCTCCAATTTCTTCTCCAAGTGATCATTAACTCTCTCAAGCCATGATTCCCGATTTTTCTCTATCTCTTGTTCGAGAAATGTAGTGAGAGGGGTAGATTGGAGAAGGGCATCTTCTTCTTCCTTTTGTTTCTCAAGGGCCTTTTTGAGCCCCATGGTTCTTCGCCTCTTTCGCCCAGGCTGGTCTTCACCTTCACTCTCATCGAACTCACACATGATTTCTTCCAATCTCACTTGTGCTTTGGAGGCCTCCTTTTTGTATTTGATGGCTCGTGTCTCATATACAGCCATATGGACACTCATCTGCTTGTTTTGAACTTGCAAAAAGTGATTGAAGTTCCTATCCCTATCAAGATCAGTCCTCAAAGCATCAATTTGGTTTTCTCTATGGATCAAGAGATTTTCTAGGATCCGGGCTTCATTATCACTATCATCACTTTGGATTTGGATGATGTCGAATTCCCTTTCCTGTTCATGACTGCTTTCTTCCTTGTCCTTCCCTTTGATTTGGGTGGCTCTTTTAGTCTTCTTACTCTTGGGCAATTCGACCATGGGCTTCTTGGGAAATTTTCCCTTGCTTCGGAGGGCCCTAGTCACATTTGGAGTTACAACTCTAGGCACCCTTTTCCTTGATGTCTGGGGCTTGGCCACTTTCAGAGAAGAGAGCATGGCCCCTTGCCTAGGAGAGGTAGCTAGCACATGCTCCATGGGCTCTTTACCCTTGCTACTTTGCTCATCATTCTTTCCACTCTCTTGGATTTCTTCATGGATGCCTTGGCTGTCCTTGTGCATTTCTGTTTTAGGGATGTCCTCCTCACTGTGTTGCACTTTTTTAACATGCTTCCCTTCTTCTTCATGAGGTTGATGTTCCCTTTTATGAGGCTTTTGTTCCTCATCCTGTACCTACCTATGTTCATCATCATGAGGTTGTTGTTCATCATGTTGTGGCTACCTCTACTCATCATTTTCATGAGACTGCTCACCTTCACTGTGTTCCTTTTCATCATGCCTAGGAGTCTGTTATTCTGCCTCACTGTGATGTTGCTCATCGTCATGCCCTTCTTCCCCTTGCTGTTCTGCCTCACTATGATGCTGCTCATCATCATCTTCCTCATCATGCCCTTGTTGCCGTGTTTCATCATGATACTGCTCATCATCACTTTCCTCTTCTTGCTCATGCTCTTCTCCCTCATCATGCTCTTTTGTTTGTTCTATGGTAAACTTGAGCTTCTTGGGAATAGTTTTGCTAGAAGAAGGCGAAGGATGGTGAGTAGAAGGTGAAGGAGATGTATGAACTGGAGGGACAGTGGAGAAATTTGGATGGGTGATGAAAGTATCCCAAGAGACCTCCCTCTTCTCAAGCCGATGAAGAATGATGACTTTTATGAGGGAGTGATGGAAGAGGTAGGTTGTCTTCTATGAAGGAGGCTTTTTCTGAACAGTGGAGGCCATTTTCTCAATGCTTCTATGTAGGAAGAAAGGGAGATTTAGTAATTTGGCCCTTGTGAAATGCATGAGCAATCGAATATGATAGGCATAGACTCGGGAGAATCTTCCCTCACAAGTGAAGTATTTCATGATGATCTTCATGAGGGGGGCATAACTAGTCAATAGATATGAGCAGGGGAAAATGGATGGACATGAATCTCTATGCTCAAGCTTCGGAAAGGGCTTGTATTCTTCTGAGTCCAGGTGGCTTTGTTTAAACCACTTCTCCCCGAAATAAGGGATTTTAGTGGCCTTGGAGATGGATCTTGGAGAGAATTTGAAATCTAGGCCTGCCAGCTGAAAATGCTTCTCTCGAAACCTGAAAGCACAAAGGTGTGTAAAAGGGGAATATCTCTTCACCTCTTGCACTCTTTGGCAAAAATCTAGACACCCAACCTCATGGAAATTGAACAAGACTGATGGATGGGCATTCACTTCTTCAGTGGAAACAGGCTCACATCTCTTGTGTAGGCCACTCCTACTATCTTGCCTGGGAGGAATTTTGTTTTGAATGCTCTCTACAACACCAAGCTGTCTCAAATGGCCTTTGGAAAGTTTTTATCAAGCGCACACCTCTGTCCTGCCTATCAGTCACTATTTGAACAAGACAACTGCTTCACATTCTTTGTGAAATATTCTCCCAACACCAACCTTCTACTCCTTACAAATCACTTTTTTGTCTCTTTTTATGCCAATCAACAAATAGTTATCAAAATAACAAGCACACAGTCAAAGTTTTACTGTGTTTGGGTAATGTCACAAGGATCCTTTGTGTTTTGGTATAAACAAGACAACCTTGTATTTAGACAAAGACAAGACACCCCTCCCAATCAAAAACACTCTTCTTGTATTCATTATTTCTCATACACAGGTAGACAAAACACCTTCAAATTGATTTGAAAGCTTTTCATAACATAATCTGTTTCACGGATCAAAGGAGGTTGCACTAGGTTTCACCATTTTTCCACATAGAGAGGACTTTCGAAGTGATAGAGTATTTCAGACTTGATCACTGTTGTCTCTTTAAAAAATTGTTTCACCTTAGGATCACTTATTTCTTATGCCCAGGTAGAAAAAAAACACCCTCTAATGACTTTAAAGAATCTCTCACCACACTTTGTTTTATGGGACAAAGGAGGCAGCACTAGTTTCACTGTTTCACTTATTCAAAAGGAGACACTTTTGAAGTGGCAAGGCATCTGGACTAAGACCACTATCTTTAAAATAGGCTCACTGTTTTCACCTTACGAACACTGTGTTTTCTTACAAACACTGCTTCACCTTATAACACTATTTTCACCTTATACTTTGTTGACAGAGGTTATTTTTGTCCTATCACAGTTAGGACAGTTTCAGCAACTTGAAAACCTTCTACCACTGTGCTTATTTTGACTTGAAAGTAGTGTTATGGTTTATCACTGTTTTGAGGGTAGTTTTAGGCCTTTTAACACCAATATAAACACACCAATTTCACTATATTAATCTTGGGAAATCATAGCCACAACAATCTTGGATTTTAATCAAAACACCCAACCCTCCTTATCACTATTTTCCCCTTGGAGAAAAAACACTCTGTCACCCCCTTAGGATTTCAAAAACTAGCAAGGAACAATGAAAGATACCTTGCAAACTCTTTACGGGATTTCGTTGATCATTTGGAAGCTTCAGATATGTTTTTGAAGGTGTTTTAACCTTTCAACAGGTGTGGCACATTCAAAAGGAAGAGCGTTGCGCAGCAAAAGGGGTGTCGGGTTGGCCTTCAGGCAGTTGTGACTAGCACCTATAGGCACGCCATGCGCCGCGCCACAATACAAAGTCTTTGTATTTATGCTTCTGAATGCGCCGTGTGTTTTTCCAGGCATGCTGCGTGGGCTTAAAGGCCTGAAAACTCTGTAAATTCACTTGAAATGCCTCTTCGGTCCAGTGAGCAGCTAGGAGGAGATGTTTGTTTGCACTTTGATTTGAGCAATGCAATTTGGCAACGATCAATCCACCCTTTATATTTGAAAAAGCCAATGACCCTTTTTAAATTTTGCTTCGTGAGGGTTTGAAAACGTTTTGAAAAGGACTTTGTTTTAAACAAAACATGAATCCCTACTGTTTTTCATTTATAACCTTTAAACCATCCTAAAGTCAATATTTGACCAGGATCATTAAAAGTGTTGTGGATGACACTTTTGAAGATCTTCGTAAATGTGACATTTTTCAAAGTGAAGAAATCATCCTCAAAGCCACAACTCCTCTTAGTGTTTTCTCATCAAGGGAGGAAAGTTGTTTCCTGTGTCCATATCTGTTTTTAAGAGGAAAATTTGCTCAAAACCATAAACTGACTGTAGAAGCATTCTTCAAATGACATTTGTCTTTGACTGTGGCTGAATCTTAGTTTTATTCACCTAGGCTTTACCTTCATCTATCTATCAAAGGGAACTTCTTTTAAAAACCTCTCCTTTACTCAAAATGCAACAGTAAGGTACTTTCTACATATTTTCATAAGGAACATGCCTTTATTTGTAACAGTGGCATGCTTCATTTGCTTTGAGTGTTGTTCCTGAACTTGAAACATATGCCATATCCCTTCTTACACATTGACGAACCTATGTGTCTATTTGAAAAGCCTCCTCAACAGGGATTGTTCATTTTGGATTTAGATTGCCTTTGAAGGAAAACTCTGATCGCAGAAAGATCAACCTCTTGGATTATCACAGTACCACTGCTTTGCCTCTAATTTTAACCCTATTTTCTATCCAGAAGCCTTCAATTATCTCCTACTTCTCTTCAAATTTTCCTTTCAGTCAGTGAAAACCCTAAAATAAAACTCTGTCCCTGGCCCTCTGCTTATTAGATGAAGGAGGCCATCATCACAGTGCCAAAACCTCTGCTTGTAAAATGAAGGAGGTTCTCTCAGTATTTCAACCCTTTTCTTGTAAAATGAAGGAGGTTTTCTCATTCTTCTATTTCATCAGCTTTTAAGCAGTGCTATCTTTTCTTTACTGCCTATTCATGCTTGAGCAAATGAAGATGAAAAACTAACAATAAGTCATGATGGGCATTTCTCTGAGAAATGTAATTCTGCTTTCCAAATACCTTTTTGCCTCTTTAGACATCACAAGAAATTTGGCCAGTATCTGCAAAGAATTTATTGTCATTTATAATTTACTAACCTTTGATTGTGATTGCAGGAGCTTAATGAAATAACTCTCTGCCCTGCAGCTACATCCCAGGCTCAAAACCACATGAGAAGCAGTTGTCTTCTCATGTTGAGTTTAATACTGTCTTCTGGAATACTGGTACACTTCTGCTCTTTGAAAGATCCATTGAAATACTTTAAAACCACCAAATATTAGTTTGACCTATGGCATATGCATTGCTGAGACTTCAGGGTTTGTTAGTGGCGCGACTTAAGGGTGTAACCAACTTTATTTGCAGAATAGGAAGGTTTGTGAGGACTGGTTGATAATAGATAGAGGTTCTTTGGCTTTTGGATAGTTTTCCAAGGGAGAAATTCCTAAAGCGCCATTACCTAACATACCATACTTCCCATATATTTACTTAGCCCGCTCACACCTCCAAATGGATTTTCTTCATTTACCTTGAGCTTTTCCTTTGCGCCTATTAGGAGAGGGATAACATAAAAACATTGGCTCCACCTAGGGATGGCATGTTCATCCTCAGACATGTCGAGAACTTCGCAAACCATTTGTAGCCCATTCTCTGAAAGCCAAAGTCTATTTCAAAATTTTTACACATCCTTATGGTGAAACAAACATCAACTGCGAAAGTAGTAAAAAAAATATATACACTATAATACAGTAGCCTCTGGGACCTAGGTCAGTTTTGAAAATAGGGCTCTACAGATTTCCCATTTACGGGCGTCTCAATCACATCACCTTCCAAATTCTCCAATGCGAAGGTGTTATTGCCTTTGACCTCATAAATTTTGAAAGGTCCAAACCATAGCAGGTCAAACTATCCATGCTTACCCTTGTCAACTCTCCTAATGTCCCATATTAGTACTAAATCCCCTGTCTACATTTCCTTGTCTTTGGCATGTTGATTAAACAGATCCTTCATTTTCTCTTAGTAATATGCTAACCGATCATTTACTTGGCTCTGAGTCTCCTCTAACTCGACCAGCTGGTTTATTCTTCTGGTAAGATCCTTGGGCTTTTCTTGGATATCCTGAAGGAACCTGGCCATAGGAAAAGCAAGATGAATTGGGAAGAATTCCGCTCGAGCATAGGCTAGTTCATATGGGGACTTGCCTGTCGACCGTTTATTTGTGATTCTATTCGCCCATAGTGCAAATTTAAGCTGAGAATCCCAATTTTTTTTACTTTCATTTATAGTTTTCTTTAACGCTCTTACCAATGTCTTATTGGAAGACTCAGGAAATGCATTTGCCTGGGGATAATAGGTAGTGGAGTGTTCCAAGGTGATATTGTTTCCTGGTAGAAATTGGTAAATTTCACCGATTTGAAAGCATGTGCATTATCTGTCACAATCTTAGTCAGGCAGCCAAATCTGGATATGATATTTTCTTCCAGGAACTTGATCACCACTACGTCAGTTTTGGTCCTTTCTGGTATAGCCTCTACCCACTTGGTGAAGTAGCTAGTGGTGGTTAGGATCCATTTATGTTGACCACTGGATGTCGAGTGAATTTTCCTCATGAAGTCTATCCCCCATTGTGGAAAAGGCTCTTCTATATTTATTGGGATCATAGGTAAGGGCACAAATTTTTGTTTTTCAGAAAACCTCTAACATTTTTCACAAGCCCTGGCTCGAACATGTACATCCCCAAACAATTTGTGCCAAAATAAGCCCGCTTTCAATATCTTGTGGGCTGTAGACTGCCAACTGTAGTGGCCTCCACAAATGCCTTCATGGAATTCAACCATAAATTCCTCCACTTCAGCTTCTATGAGGCACAAGAGCAGGATTCCTGAGTGGTCTTTCCAATATAGTTAGCCATTTTCAACAATATACTTCTGGGACTTAAACCTTAACGTTTGATATTTAGCCTTATCAAAGTTCTGAGGACACCTGAGAGTTAAAAGATATTCTACAATATCCTTATACCAAACACATACCAGATACTTCATGTGTGTTTTCTGCACAGTTTTTTCTATCCCAGGCTATTCTTCCATGCCTTTAGGTAACTCCCCAATTCCCATGGATAAATTCATTCCTAGAGCTTGACAGTTAGACTCAGAATTTTTTTTGGCTAAACCCTGTCCCTTGATAAGCTTTGTGGGGAAAATGTCTAATTCATATTCTTGGATCTTAGTGATCCATTTACCTCTTTTTCTCTCGCTATCCCCTTGAATCAGAATATCTTTAACTGTGGCAATAGGCACAAAAGCAATGATGGATGATTGTAGCACGTACATTCAGAAATCATTTAAAGACTTCACAAAAGAATATGCATGTTTCTCTAAAAGGTTATAATTTATTTCGGCATCTCCAAGTACCTGACTAAAAAAGGCGATGGGTTGTTCATACCCTTCCTTATTTTTCTGTAATAATACTGCGACTACAGTATGCAGGGAAGCAAATGAGAAGATCTTGAATGGCTTATCGTAATTTGGTCCTGCTAGTACTGTGGCTTCTGAAAAGGAACTCTTGATTCTATTAAATGCTTCTCTTGACTCATTTATCCATTTCACATCATTTCTTTTCTTAATAATTTCGGTGATATGTTGAACAATTTTCGCGTAGTTCAAGATGAACCTTCTCATAAAATTATGCGTCTGAGGAATACCTGAACTTCCTTCTTTTTTCAGGGTAAGTATATGCCGTTGATTACCTCCACCCTTTTTGGATCAATGTTTACTTCTACTTTAGTTACAATATCGCCCAATAATTTTCCTTCTTCTAAAGCAAACATAGATTTCTGAGGATTTAGGGAAAAACCATATCTGCGACATTTTTCGAAAGTCCAACAAAGTTGCTCAATATGTTTAGCATAATCCTTCGAAAAGATGGTGATATCATCTAGGTATACCACCATGAACTTGTCTTGTTCTCCTATAAATGTGATGTCCATCACCCTATGGAAAGTGGCTCCAGAATTTATCAAACCAAAAGGCATTCGGGCATACATGAAAGTGCCCCATGGGGTGGTGAATGTCGTCTTCTTTTGATCTTCAGGAAGGAATTCCACCTGATTATATCTAGATAACCCATCCATCATGGACATGTGAGAGGAACCAACCACTTTCTGTAATATATGATCCATTTTTGGGAGGGTATAGTTATCTTTAAGGGATGCCCCGTTTAAGTTCTGAAAGTCTACACATAACCTTATCTCTCCATTCTTCTTTTGGACCAGTACCAGGTTAGCCACCCATTTTTAATACCTCAGGGGCACAATGATCTTAGCCTTCAAAAACTTCTTGATTTCTTTCTGTATGGCGGGATGTAGCAAAGGGTTAATCTACCTTAGCTTCTGCTTATGTGGCTTAGTGTCTACCCTTAGTGGGATCTTATGCTGGATGATACTTATGTAAAATGTTTTCAGATATTGGTAACACCAAGTGAAAACGTCCTTATATGAGTGAAACAACTGTAAATACCTTTCTCTGTGTTCTTCCGGGACTCCTTTAGATAATTTAATTATCTTAGGATCCTATTCCATTCCAAAAATAACATCTTCTACTTGAGCTTCCGGCGTCAGCTTATTAGGGCTAATGGGAACGTCATTTTTATCAAACAATATCTCCAAAGGTACTAAACCTCTGGGAATCACATTTCCTTTCAGCTGTAGAAATTTGTAACCAGCCACTGTCTCTTGCCATTTATTTTGGGGTTTTTCTTCAGTTTTCCCTTCCTCCCCAGTATCGATGACCAAGTTAGAGAACTCTCCAATAGTTTCCATGAAGTGTTTCATCTTCTCTTTGTCTTCAAATACCTGCCCGATTTTTACATTGTCTGGGATGGAGGGGTGATAATGCACCTCCACTTCATATCTCAAAAGTGGATTCTGAGGTGGACGAAAATTACTTGCTGCCATAGCCAGTGAATCTGCCATCCTGTTCTGATCTCTTGGCATAAATTGTATGTTAAATGCTAGGAAAAAGTTCTCCACCAGGTCCCATACTTCGTTCCTGTATTCCCTTAGCCAAGGATGTTTGGTTTGGCACTGATTTTTAATCTCTCTCACCACCAGCTCTAAGTCTCAAAAAAATTTAAGACTCCAAATGTTCATGTTCTTGGCTATTTGTAAGCCCAGATGTAGTGCCTCATATTCAGCCACATTACTGGTGGCCTCATACTCCAACTTAAAAGAGAAGGGGACTAATTGTCCAGTAGGGGAGATTAAAATTACTCCCGCTCCATTTCCTTCTCTTGAATTCGCTCCATCAAAGTGCAGAGTCCACATTCCCCTTTCATCATCACTTGAAGATTTTGGCAGCCTCAGTAAGTTGAATTCTAGTTCCTACAAAAACTCTTGGTATTCCTCAAGCATTAGACAGGAGAACTCCCCCTCTTTACTATATACCAAAGAATTTACTAAGCCATCGGCTCTGGTCACCATTTTCACAAATCTTGACTCCTTATATAGCCTTCTTTCTTGTCCTCCAAACATTGGAATAGTTGCATAAGTAAGATCAAGCTTGATCGACCCTCCAATATTAGTACCCCATGATCTAGATAGAAGCATTCTGAAATGGGCTAGGATATCGGCAACTACTATGTCCATGACAACACTCTTGGCTAGGATTTGAGACAAGTTTACCACGAGATCTTTAATCATCCCAGGACATTTGACTCTTTTGGAGTCGAATGAATAGAGGTCTTGGTAGGGTAGAGTGATTTGCAATCCCAGTTTCTCCATGACTAAAATAGGTAACAGGTTATGTGATTCCCTCGAATCCAACATGCAATTATGTAACAATGTAACAACAAATCATGAATGACTAAAGAGACATAAAAGGGTGGGGTTGTAGAGTCTAACTCTTCTACATGGGGGGAAAATACTACCATGGGACTTTCCTCTTGAAGGTTAAAACATTCTTGGGGTGGACTTACCCCATGAGGAAGCATGAACTAAGAGACCTGAGCTTTATAGGAGGGTTGTTTTAGGAGTTTGACTAAAGGAACATGGATTTTAACTTTCTCTAACTATTTTTGGAGGTTAAACACAGTGGGCCCCTTTTCTATAGTGGTATCTTTCAGTTCCTTGGTGAGGATAGGGGTCTTTTCATTAGTGGGCATCCATTTAGGATGTACAAGAGGGTCAGGTACTGACTTGGATGAGGATGAGGGAGTACCTTTCTATCCTGACGGTTCTTCAACAGGTTTCTTACCTTTTTTATCAATATTTCGGAAAGATGACTACAGGGGAGGTGAATCTTCTTCTTGATCTTGAGTATGTGTCCTCTTCCTGGAAGACTGAAGGTCATACTTCTTTTGGAATTGGGCTTGCATGAAATCCACGAACTGTCTGCAATAATCATCAATGTCGAGTTCTACAGTAAGGTTCGTTGTCTCTTCCTCCTCCTCTTCTGGCAGGGAAAGCTCAACCTCCTTGACTTCTGAATAAGCGAGGTATTGATCATCTTGTCCATTATGACCATCTTTAGCAGGGCCTTCCATTTTCACTTCCAAATATAGAGGGGTTGTATGTGATCTTGCTGCTCTTTTTTATCTCTCTGCAATATCTCTAGTGGTGGCTTTCGGTATTGTGGATTATATCCTCAGTTATGAGTAGTCTGAGATGGCCGAGATGAGGCATTCTTTGCTTCCAGCTCAAGCTTCACCAATTTAATTGAAAAATTCTTAATCATATTGTTCATCTCTTCAATATTATAATCTGCTACCTCCCTCTCTTGGTTTGAAGAAGAAGCTTCTTCTTTACCTCTTCGGCTAAAATCATGGTGCAACCTTCCTTTCTATTTTCTTGTAGATGAAAAGTTAGCTTCTACCTCTAGTGCATCATTCTGAGCTTGATTTAGAGAAACTAATTTCCTTTCCCTTAGGTTGAAACCGAACTCGGATTCAAATGCTCCTACAAACACTAGCTTAGCAGTTGTCTGGGGAGGTTTCATATCAGCCAGCAGGTTGGTGTATAGCTTGTTAAATATATTTATAAACTCAGCCACATCTTCATTATGTTTTTTCTTTAGTGCGTTGAACTCTTTGAGGCAATAACCTTGATCCCTTTTCTCTCCCCACTTTCTGATGAAACTATTTTCCATCTCCTCCCAATTATTGATGGAGCGGTCTCCAAGAGTCTTGAACCAATTCCAAGCTTCTCCATCCAGAGATTGGACAAATAACCTCAATAACACGTCCAGATGTTCAACATTAAAATTATTTGTGAAAGCATAGAAGTCTTCCAGATGCTTTTGTACAACACTACTGTTTTCGCAGATAAACTGGGGTAAGAGCTTCATGTAGCCTTGGGGCATGTCATTCAGAATCTATGGTAATGCCAGGGGGTCATATTTATATAAAAAAAAGCCAGGAACCGCCATGGGAGGGGGTGGAGTAAGAGGAATATTTGGCTAAATGACACTAGGGATAAAATGAAGGGTAGTCTATGGATTTTCTTGGGCAAGCGGACTCTGAGGGATGGTTACCTACTTTATTTATTCAGATTCTGAAGTGGGATGTAAGAAAAACCCTGAAATATATACTGACTCAGCTTCATATTTTACCTATGATTTCTCAACGAAAGGGTTATCTAGTGGGTAATCAAGGACTCTTGCAGTGGAACCAGGGCCTTGGGCTTGAGCTTGCTATGAGGAATATGGGGAGTCTTCAAGAGATATTTTGGGTATATCAGTGTGGGCGGGTTGCTTTTCTTTCTAGATTCGTTTGAATAATATCTTCTCTGGTTCAGATACAGAAGGCATTCTTAACTGAGAGGTATCTGGCCTTAGGTGGGGCTTTTGGTAAACCAGTAGTGCAAATGTATTTTATACTTCAAGGGATAGTGGAATCGCCAAGGTGAGGGATATACAACTCTCAACCCTTCGTGCTCACATAATTTTGAAGGGTGAAGGTGTTTCTATCGTACCTAGGGATAAGATATTCAAATTAAATCCCCGACAACAGTGCCAAAAATATGTTGTAACTCCTAGAGACAACCCCGAGTTGTGAAGGACCAGTTCCTAAGACATCTTAAACCAAGAGGATTTAGGAAAACATTCTATGGTTGACAATACAAGACCTCTTGTTTGGAAATGGATTTAAAATTTCATAAGTCAGGACCAAGACAATCAGAAATAGAGAGTAGATAACAATAACATCCAATATGATAAAAATAAGGGTCTATAATCACATATCAAAAGGCAAAGCTGGATTTAAGCTGCTGTGAGGAGGGCCGAACATGAAATCTGTGCACAGTTATCAAAATAACGAGTGTGGAAACGACGGTAGCAGATGAAGAGAATATTAATGACAAGTAGGCCTATTTTAAGATGAGAATCTACCCAAGCTAATATCATAATAAATGAGTTAAATGTGATGTAACATATGAACATATTTTCAAGCTTCGAGCCATATTTAAAGTCCAATAGACCAATAGATATGAGTACCTTTTCACATATAAATTCACATCTAGTTTATTAGCACTCACATTCCAACAACTTGTAATATAAAGAGAGTAATTGAAATGCCAAGAACATTCGGATTAGAGTATAACAGAGGGAATACAAACTGTAACTTATCTCATAAGGAATCCTTCTCACAACATAAAAACTCAGTTTCAATTTCCCAATGGGATCCTTCAACATATACTATGAGAATGCCTTTAAACTTTACAAAAAGGAACATTCATGACTAACAATCTCTGCTCTGGAAAATTTAGAACACCCTTTCAGATTCAGGTTCCCTCCCTTATAACCATCAGCTGAGTGTTGCAAAATATATTTTAGACCAATATTCATTCATAGAAATATCTTTTCTGTTTTGAGTCTCTATCAAAATCAAAACTGATGATGAGGAAAAATGCTTCTCATCATCTGCATAGTGGCCTTAATGAAGGCGCCAACTGAAAACATAATAACTAAACAGAAAATAAAATGCATAGGGTAAAATGAAGATTTCACCCAATATTACAAAGTAAAAGAAATAACAAGTAAAAGGCCACTTGGGCCGGATCATGAGTATCATTTTTTCGAATGCCAAGGTGTGGTTTTTACCGGCTGATTTGGAAGCATCGATGATGTGGAAGAGCCAACTTTGTGTCTTTGAGGAGGAAGGGCTGGTGGGACAGTGTGGTGACTAGAATTTTGACATACTCGCTGCATTTCTGCCTTATGGTCACCCCTAGTGGGGGAATAGTGGCAAAAATCTCCACTGAGGCCTTTATATCAGTAAATTTTAAGTAATCTATGTGGAAGACCAAGCGCTGCTTGATCTGACAGAGAAGGGAAATTTCCTTGCCCAGGGCAACAATTATTGTTTTAGCTTTCAGGCGAGTAGTTTTCTCATAAGGGAGATCAGTCTGATTCATAACGGCTGTCAACTTATCTTCATAATCCGTTAGACCTGAAAACGCAGCTATTACAGGATCCCAGCATGATGGGAGCCCGCTCTCACCAGATCATCCCATTCTTGATCAAACTACTCCACTCCCTTGGCGACATGTTCCAAACCACTTAATGTGTTTGCATGTGTTGTCTCTTTCTCAATTACCCTTTTGATTTCCATCACTCCCTTGAAATAGTCTTTGATCCCTTGGGAAAATAACTCTTTAGAGTCTAATCCATTTAGGTAAGTGATATACCTTTTGGCCATGGCCACCTTTGCCTCGGCTTCTTCTTGACATTCGTGCAACTTCCCTTTGAACAATCGGACCGCAATATTTTTATCATCCATTAAAGTAATATATTTCCAACGTTGCTTTACCTCTGATATAAAGTCAGTCCAAATGAGGCACCAAGCTTCTAAGAGGGTTCTGTTTCCTTTCATCTGATTGGTCAGTTCCTTGATAGTCTTTTCCTGTTTTATCTTCCCCCTTTTCACTCCTTCCACCTCTTCTTGCAAAGTTGGTACCACATTGTCGCTTTCTTCCAGCTTAGCTTCCAACTCCTGTATTTTTTGATGTGTTGTGTGGGCTTGCTTTTATGAGACCTGCAAGTCTAAAAAATCTTTGGTCGACTGCACTAGAGTGGTACTGGGCGTATTGGAGGTTGGGGTCACACATATGTGTGTGTCCCATTTCCCCTGTAACTTAGCCACTTTCTGTCTGAGGGCAACCATTTCTGTAGCCGTCTTAGCATTCCCATCCCTTTCCTGGGCCAACGAATCAACAAGATCTTATTTCTCCCTTTCCGCTTGGGCTAAATCTGCTATTTGTATTTATTTCCCATGGAGGATGTGTAATCTCTTCATTAACTCTGATTTTTTAGCCGCTAGTTCCAAGATGATCTGCCTCCGAATCCTGTCTTTATCGCTTCCTTTTTCCCTCACTATTCTCCTGAGATTTTTCATGTTGTTGTTGATGCCTCTAGCACTAGCCCTCTCTTTCTTCTGGTTCTCCAATACCTCTTTGTATTTTTCTTCCAACTTCCTCAGAGTAAGCACAAGCTTTACTACTTCGTCTCTTCACATATCACCAACGCATTGGTGGAGACCGAGCTTCTTAGTTAAATGAACCTTTGCCAGGTTCATAGTGACCTCTAGACCTTGGTAGCTAACTCCATCAGCTATAGGGTCTAACACTACCTCTGTGATAGCTATTATCAATTGTTATTTGTCCATATCAAGCTTGGAGGCGAGCCGAGTATGATATTTATCCACAAACCTAGCTAATTATGCTCGGAGTTTCTCCCTTACTGTCTGATTTCTATTTCCAATTTCTTCCCTAACTTTGACTCTATTGACTGAAATGGTCTGAGATATCCCAGAGGGTTCTAAAGAGGAAGCACCATCATATTTTACCATGAAACCATCCTTGCCCTTGTCAAGATCCCCATACCGGATCAATTCCTCTTACAGAATATTTTCCCAGATGATCTCCACCTCATTAGTCCTCTGCTTCTCAGAGGGATGGGATCCCTCCCTCATATCTATACCTTCTTGCTCCACTAAAAAATCAGTCTCATCGGCTTGCCCTCTTCTCTCTGTACCCGCTGAAGCAGTTTCATCCCTTCCTTCTACAGCCAAAGATTTTGCCTCCATCTGTGAAGCCAAAGGCCATGTATCAAGGTTAGCTCTCCATTCCATGAAGGGCCTAGTCTCATGTACATATGCATTGGGCTTAATCTTCCTTTTCCTATTGGAAAGGATTCCTTTCGAGTCATAGGGCCAATATTTCCCCTGTACTAGATCCATCCCCTGTAGCAACATCTCCACTGTGGAGAGGGCATGTCTTGAGTTTACGGTGAAGGGGCCGATAGTGGTAGCGAGCTTGAGAATGTAGCCTTTCCTTGCAGGGATGAAGTGGAACTAGTCCACTATCAGTGTTTGATGGATGTATTCAAGGGTGAAAATCCACATAGCAGGGAACAACGGTAGGCAGTACGGGGGTATGTCTGCACCATAGACTCTGATCTCGGTGTAGTCGTCAAACAGGTACCAGTCCCCTATGCTCTCCTCTTCATTGAACTACAACCAATCCTTCTGCTTTGGAAAAATCTTGGGCGGAGGGCTATCACGAAGTATGGTGTAAGCAATGGTCATGAACTCATTTAGAAACCTTGAATAACCCCTCCCATTAGGCTGTTGACGCACTGAGATGTTCCACTCAAAGACAGTTCTTGGTTGGTTGTTCATTCTCAAAATATTTTCGAGGCCTAAAGCTTCGAACTTGTCAGCGTGCTCAAACAAGAAGAGGTAAAACACTAGTGAGAAGAACCGAAAAGCCCTCGAAGAGGGTAGTTCTTGGAACTGGGTTTGAATGGTTGGAACTAGGAAAGTGGGGATGTCTAAAACAACACCCGGCTGAGACATGAGCCAAAGGAGAGATATACATTCTTTTGATACCCTCTCGACCTCCCTGAGACCTAGAAATCCTGATATGAAAGTGAGAATAGGCTAGAGATTGTCTATGAATGTAGTCAAGGGCACCATATCTGAAGACGGGATAGCCGTAAGACTGGAATCTGAAATGAAAGAGAGGAATTTACTTTGTTGTTTCCAGGGCAACTTGGAAAATTGGTGGGACAGGGACAACTCGGTGAACTCAACATAAGTTTGGTTATGGGGGAAATAAAAGGCTTCCTTAATGACCTCAGGAGATATAAAAAAAATATTATTTCCCTGAGCCGAAAGAAATACATCCCTACGCTCGTCATAAGCATCTCTAAGCCAACATATGAACTCAGTAACTGGAAAGGTGGGTGGAGAAATTTGGTAATATAGGCCTGACTGAATGACTCTGAACTGGTCTTGGGCCTTCACATGACTTTCTAATATGTCAGGTATGACATGAGAGACACTGAAAGGGTATTGAGGGTCGCGAATACGAACTTGCATGTCAATGAAAGGTTCAGGTCCAGGGACTGCCCTTGTTAGTATGAATCTTTTGTCGAAGTGTACGAAAAAATACCACTTTAGCTGCGCATAACTAATATCCCTAACATCAAATATGGCTGCCAATATCTTCAGATCTGCAGTTAGTTGATCAAGACAAGAGCTGCAAAAACTAGATCTATGCATAGAAAGACATTAAGCAGTTAAAAGAAGGTTTTGCTCCATATATCCAATAGACAAGACAAGAGCAATTTTTGAAAGAATTTTTTGTATTAAGGGCACCTGGGAGGAAAAAAAGAAGAGGTCATCTGGGCATGGAGCTACATCGAAGGCTGCAATGAAGAGGTCATCTGGGCATGTGGGGGGCTACCTGCAGGGCCACCCGCTCATGAGGGCTGAGACATCTTGCACACACCCAAGAATCACCAAGAGCTGCTGCTGCATCACTCAACCATCAAGTATACAGATCTCGATCATGCTGAAAGGAGCTGGAGTGGAGAAAAAATCAAGTCAAAGGGAAATGAGATATCCCTTTGCCGAATCCGAGGCACCGAACAAGAATGGAAGCTGGAACCAAGGTACACCGCCCTATAGACCTGTCTTCTGGAATGAAGGAGCTGATGTCGACAAAAGGAGGTTCGCCATAGGTGAGGCAATGAGAGATCCCCAAATAAGGCACGAGAGAAAATAGTAGAGCGACGGACAGACTAATACCAATGACGATGGTGGAATGGAGGGGACTGAGTAGCGAATCCACGACTTCCCTTGCTAGAGCATAAAGGGCATGAATGACATGGCAGTGACTGACTGGAGGCCATAATGTGCGACAGAAGGGAGAGACCAAGAAATGAAGGATGGAGGACTATAACGGGGTACAAAGGGACGCGGGATAGACTCGATGAATACGATGATGACTCCACTCGGATGCTCTAAACAACGGCGACTCGATGGTGCTGCCACATAGTAAAGGTCCAATGGGGGACCATGAATACATGAGTACAAGATGGTAACTCACGACGAAAATCGACACGAACAAAGACAAGTAAGGAGGAAAAATGGTGCCCCAAGTACAAGTTTCGTAAGTGAAGAAATGCGATTTTAAGGAGAGGTGAAGTGACCCATCTTGGACAAAATGTGTCCTGGTGAAGCATAAAATCACGAAAAACTAACAAATACCCATTTGAGGGCTCGGTGAGAGCTTTCCAACGGTGCAGACGGTTTGTCAATCAGAGCTATGGTATGGTCACAGCAGGTGAAAGAAGAAACAAGGGTTCTCTTTTAATAAGGCAGTTTTCACTCCAAATCCACTCATTTGCTAGTGTTGTTGTGGTGAATGTAGAGAGGAGAGAAGGCCCTAAATCTTGCGGCGAGCATAGTGGAAAAACCGACCGTTGGAATCGAGATCCGTCAGTTGCAGGTAAGAGGCCTAACCTTACTCTTTCATTTTGATGGATTGAAAGTTCAGATTAGGGCCCAGAATCTCAGGAACAGACCCCCTTGCATATTTTCAGCCGGGTCGCACTTTTTGGGCCAAAATCTGCGACCTGGGATGCAGGTTTTGGGCAAAAAGGTGCGACCTATCTTAGGATTTGGCAGAAAAGTGCGACCTGGAAGATGAGGGGGTTTTAGTGCTGTTTGATGGCTGAGAGTTGGGTTTTTGTGTTTGGTTACAATATTCCCTATCTGTAGGCTAACAAATATGGTGTTTTTGTACAGATATGGTAGATATACGGGTGAAATAGAGAGAGAGAGACCTGGGTACATTACGGGCAGAGATCCAGACAAATCAGGGTGTCCGTCATGTGTTGGCCAGGTTTGGGGTTCTGAAGTTTTTGGAGAACCCTTTGATGAGAGCTGGAGAGCCCTTGTTGTCCCGGATTATCAGTTATTGGGATAAAGAGCATGAGGTCTTTGTAGTGCAAGGGCACAGGATCGAACTGACAGTCTAGGATGTGTATTTTCTGACAGGTCTCCCGCCACTTGGGATGGTGGGAAATACGTAGCCAGTGTTACCGCGGGGGCGGAACATCATGGAGTTTGTGGAGCGACATTGTCGATAGGGTCTCCAAGTCAAAGGGACACGGATACCGATCGGGGACCTAGAGAGACTGGAGACCCGGGTAGTGGCCGCAGCGGTGCTGCGGATCTTGGGCAACCAGGCATTCCATCACATCACTGGGGGGCAGATGATGATCGTAGAGAGTGTGTTGAGTGGGACCTACTATGGGTGGGCCCAAATGATGTTGGTGTCATTAAAATGACAGCTGTCACTTTGCAAGCAGCAAGTGAACCACGATTGCTCGTATGTGACTTTATTGTGTTCCTTCTTTTTTGAGAAGATCCCGACCTTACGACCTCGTATACAGCTCCTAGATGGGGGCCCTAGAGAGCCCAGGATGCGCCGGTGGGGGCAGCTACTGTGCAGAGGAGGAGGAGGGGCGGTTGGATGAGTGTTTCGACCTGAGTTCTTTGCCCATTGGGATCAGATGCCGTTATACATAGATGATTATCCCTATAGTGGGATGAGTTATTGTGTGGATCCGAACCTACCACTTCCGCCTAGTCGAGTATGGGGACCCGATGGTAAGTGATAAGTAACTATTCTTTTTTGGGCATGTTAAAGTTAGCGAATAGTAGATAGGGTACTGATTCATGTACTTTTGGTATGTAGATATAGCTCCGGTAAAACCACCTGGATATATGGGACGACCGGCAGCATCTGGAGTTGTAGGTCCGAGTGGGTCGAGAGAAGCGCATAATGATGATGCAGACACTCTTCTGGAGGACATCCGTCGTAGATGTGAGAGGTTTCTGACCGGAGTGTCAGAGCACAGGCGGCAAGACTTAGACGACCAGTACATAGAGCCATGTATTGGTCTACCCTCGGAATGGCAAGGTGTCATGCGGCACATGGAGATGGTCGGTCAGGGGATACAGGATCTACAGGCTGCAGGAGCAGAGCCATTGGCTCGGGATCTACCAGATAGTGATTAGGTGTGGGGCATGTGGTGCCCCCTAGTGTGTATGTAGGGGCAGGTGGTGCCCCCATTTTTGAGTTTTTTCTAACATGCAATGGGCATGTCATATGTATCAGAGTAGATGGACTCTAAACACATGTTTTGTGACACATATTATGGATATGCATCTTGTTTAATGATTATGAATGTTATTGTCTTGTATAAAATGCGTGTGATAAATGCCAATCTAGAACATGGTTTGCAACGCTATCTACATAGTGATTTTTTTCTCAAGGTACAAGGGTAAAAGTTATGGTTTCAAACTCACGTATCAAGAGTTTCACTCATAAATATCGTCTAAATAGCACAGGATTATGCACACGATAGACACCATTTAGTTGCATGACAAGAAGTAGGGAATCTAAACGAACATGCAGATGGAGGATGCAATGAGAGAGGGCATCGACTAAGAGACCACGCACTGCATCATATTCGGCCTGATTATTGGTGGCAGGACCAATGCATACCCCATTGGAGAGAACAAGGGCATGCAAGGGAGTGAAAATGGCTCAACCTGCCGAGGCTAGATTCCGAGAGTAATGACTTGCACCATCGGCGTAACCGATATAGGGTGAGGACGAGAGGTCTTTCGGAATAGTGTTACAAGAAAACAAATGGGGGGAGGAGGGAAAATGACGGCAGCGTGAGTGTACAGAAGACATCGAGAGGCAACTATGGGAGGGAGTGCAATGAGCAGGATGGCTATGACTCATATACAAAGTAGAGGGTGGTATATGAGGGCTATAGGAGGTATGGCGGGGACTCGGGCTGCAGAGGTCAACAGAGATACAGGTGGAGTTATCTCGTGTATGAATGGAAAATAGGGGGTCAAAGGTGGAAAATATACCACATGACGTGGCAAAGTTACCTAAATCATCCGTAGGGGGAAAAGGGCTCACATACGGATCGTCACGGGGAATGACAGAAAAATAGGGAAACAAATGGTTAAAAGATGGGGAGCCCAGGGTGGTCGTTGAAGGGGGGTCAAGCGAAACAACAGGGGAGGATTCAAGGGGAATGTGCTCCAAGGGTTTCACAGAGGATGATAGGTAGAGGATGGTGGTAGTAGACTCCGTCATCTGGACATCAGGGCGGGGGATGTAAATGGGAGCGGGGGGATCCTCAAGTTGTCCTGAAGCATATTGCACAAGTATGGGAGAGGCAGACTGATTTTTTTCAACCTCATACTGTCGAAATACTTCTAAAGAGGCGCGGTAATGCGTTAGGTGAGGACAATGGTGGGAATAATGGCCATGGACACTGCACAAAGCACAGGGTTTGCTGGTGCGAATAGTTTTTGGGTTCTTGGTTACGGACGAAGACGGGAGAGAGGGGCCAGGGACCGTAGACTCAGGGAACGCAACTTTAACCATGGGTTGAATGCGGGGCAATTCAAGACAAGTATGGGTGGTGTGACCGACGACATCACACAAGACGCAAGGCTTTGCAGGCAGAGGAGGAACCAGGTTAGTCGGGGTGACCTTGTCTTTGGATGCCCCCTTACAAGCTTTGCATTTCTTTCCTAGAGCTGTCACCACAGGGGTAGGGTCCTAGGGAGGTGCAGGGGGCATGGTAGCAATGGAGGAAGTGAGAGGGACCGGTTGAACCAGTTTCAAAGCAAGATAGGGTTTGGGATGACCAGGAGGGGTAGCGGATGGAGGGTCAAGGTACCAGACGGGTATACCCAAGGTCAAGTTAGGGAGAGAGAGGGTGGCCATGACAGAGACTGAATAGAATTCGGGAGGGGGAGCCAAAAAAGGTATTTGACCAGTGGGGTAATGACCAGGAGGGACGGCTCCGAGATGTTTAATGCTTGGGGGAACCGATCCAGGGGCATAAAGCGGTTCAGGGATACCAGCTGTAGGAGAAGGGCTAGAAGGAGGAGGTCCGGATGGCAGAGATGAAGGGCTAGGAGCAGGTTTCAGTGGGCGAGGTTGTGGTGGAGGCTGCTGACTAGCCGAGGCGGGTCGCTTAAGGACAGCCCAAGATGATTGCATCATGCAAAAATAAGATAAGCTGGGATCAGAGATAGGAGGAGGAGGGAGACCAGGAAAAGTTCCAAGCAAAGAGGATTCTTTATAGACGCCGGGAGAGACACTGGTCAAGGAATCGACAGTTTGCTTATTGGCTACAAAAGAGATGGTCGTCTCAGGGGAGGTCTGAGACTTTGGCTCATGATAAGTCAACTGGTCGATGGTGACTATGTTTCCATTGTGAGGAAAAGACATCTTGCAAAAAACCACGGATGGGACAGCAGACATGGCATAGGTGTAGCTTCGCCCCAGTAGAATATTGTAGTGTAGAGGGGCATCGATGACTTCGATGTCGACGCAAACAGTCTTACCGGCAAGGGTGATAGGACAATTACGAAAAAGGCCAATGGGCTGGGAGGCGTGGTCGTCCCACGCTCGAAGGGTGATCGTGGAAGGGGCCAAGTCAGGAGATCCGAGTTGCTTCCAAACCGAAGCGGACATCACACAGGTGGATGCCCCCTCATCAATTATACACCGAGAAATGTTGGCATTCCAGAATTTTCCCAGGATTTGGAAGGTGATAGAAGCAGGAAGAGGAGGATGTTCTGAGTGATGGGCGTCGAAAACAATCATTTGGTCATCAGCAAGATCTACAGTGCCCACGGCAGATAGCAGAGCCTTCTTTTGGGAAGGGCATGACTGGAGGAGTTCCAATGTGGAAATGGCAGCAGGACATTGTGCCAAATCATCTACTATGCTATACGAATGAGCAGCTCGACCAGAAGCAGCATTTCGACGTAATGGTCCCTTAGGAATCTTGGTATGAACCTCAAATTTGTGTTGAGGGATATGTAAGGAGCCATTGGATGTCGAAAGAGGCTTTGTAGAACTAGAAGAAGGGGACTCGGGGGCGGACTGAGCGGGAGGCTCGTGGTACTAGCGAGACTGAGTTTGAAGGTGAAGGTCGACGGTTGGGGATGGATCAGAGTTCATCATGAGGATCTGGTAATCGGAGGAACCAGAAGGGGAAGGTTGAGTGGCGACCTGTCCGTCAGGTGGTTGGGCAGCCACGAATCCTTGCTGAGGGAAAGGATCAATAAACATAGCTGGTTGAGTAGTGTCCACATTAGGGGGAGCATGAGGGGAGGCATGTTGTCCTCGCAATGTGGCTTGAGACTCCCACATCTGCCGCATCTGTGGTTAGAGGGGACAATCGTGGGTGTAATGACCATAAACACCGCAACACGAACAAGGCTTATTTGTGCGAAGAGGCCTATCCGGCTTGGGCTGAGTGACCTGTTGCTGGTTAGCAGTGTTAGGGTCAATAACTTGAGGATTAGGTCCACGAGTACCAGGGGCAGACTGGTTTGGATTGCCTCTCCGCCTTCTTTGAGAAGAAATGGGATTAGTCGCACCCTGCTGTGCAAATACTTGCCCTGGAGGGGGCTGTAGGTGTTGTTGCGGGGTTTGAGGAGGCAAGGGAGGTGGAAGCGCATATGCTGGAGGAGATGGGGCACCAGGCTGCAGATAAGGGTAATGGTTAGGTTGGGAAACATTGAGGTAAGCAGGAGGTTGGGCAAAAGGATGAGGCATGTCGTATCCTGGGTACATGCTACCTGGAGGGGGAAAAGTGCTAGAGGTGCTGGCCCCTCCCTGAGGGAGACCATAGCCCATAGAAGGTTGAGCATACGGATCTGAAAGGGCTCCAATGATACCGTTGGTGGAATGAGATGCCCTCGGGGCATTAGCGCCTCCGGGCCTGGGGAGGTCAGGAAGGATGGTATAAACATAACCAGACTGAGCGTAGATCAGGTCATATTTCAAGGCTATTTGAAGGGCGGCTTCTTCGGTTTGAGGGAAATGGGAGGCGACATCTTTGCCAATGGGGGCTAAGAGAGTGCGAAGGAACCAGTCCATATAAACCCGATCTTCGAAGGGGGGAGCTCAACATAAGCTTCATCTTCATCACCATTCCTAGACATGAGTGGAAAGGCGGGTCGAAGAGGTTTTCTTGAAAGAGGTCAAAAGCTCCGTACCAGTATCATATCGGAGAGGGAGTTGGAAATAAGATAAAAAGGCTTGGGAAATGGTCGCAAAGGTGGTATGGGAAGAGGTGGCTTGGTCAACATACCATTTAGAAGCACCACGTAAGTGTCATTGGGCAGCAGCAGGATGGAATTGTCGATAATGGAATTGGAGGAACACCACATGTGGAAAGATCGGACATGGTTGGTTGGATCTTCTCCAGCAAGGCCTTCGAAATTAGGGATGTCGGAGGGGAGCTTGGTTGGCATAGCAGGCCAACCAACATCGTGGCGGATAGGGTCATTTATCAACTGATTGAAATCGGGGAGGCTGAGGCCTGCGATGTACAGCAGCAAGGGTGCGGCTGAGGTAGTTCCTGTGTCGGTTCCGCTAGTAGTAGTTCCGGCATTAGGGCCAGGATTACCACTAGCGTTAGGCCCTGGACCAGACATAGTGAAGGTGATAGGGGGAGAACTAGAAGTAAAAGGAGAACCCAATGAATCAGAAGACGAGTCGGAGTGCGGACTCGGAGGGGGACTGGCTCGACGACGGCGGGACGGAGCAGGTCGACCGACCGGAAACTGAGGGTGAAGGCCAAGAAGTCTCCAGGAGGCGCACCTTGGGGGCGCAATGGTGACAACACAAACACGGAACAAGGGGAAGAAGAACGACCACAAGGGAAAGGAGGTGTAGAATCAAGTGATTACAATGTCGAAACAAGGGCAGATAGGTGCAGTGTCAATTGATTTTAAAGTCTTTGCCTGACGGTGTAAACCAGGCTCTTCTTCGCTTAGGGTGAGTGTGTGGCGTGCGTTAATTTTAATTTTTAAACCCTCTTCGTTTTGAGAGCAAGAGAAAAAGTGTGCTGCATAACTGAAAATAAATCTGCATAGAGCAATATATAATGCTGAAATAACAGAAAATTAACAGCTACTAGTGCATCGATTCAACCCAACAAGGTAGGTCTCTCAAAACTAATCTAAAAGGGGGAAAAAATCTAGTCAAAACACACTAAAAAGAGGCCAAGAGATCTAGGGTCGGAAGGGATAGGGATCTCAAGGAGAAAGCTGCTGAAAAGAGGTGCAGATCACAGCCAAGAGGCAGAGGCAAGGTGGCTAGAAAAAAGGAGGAAATCAGCAAAAATCAGAAAGGACAGGGAGGAGATCCTAAAGGGAGGTCCAAACAAAACTACAAGAGGTGGTTTGAAAGGAAGGAGATTTGATTTAAAGGGATATGAGAATGAGGGATCAGATCTGAAAAAGGGAAGGCTGAAACTCTGAAAAATCAGACACCTGAAATAGTTAGAACTCTTCCACCAAAAGTGGAGGGTACTGAAGCCCTAGGGGGCTAGGTTCCCACTTAAATGAGCAAAAAAGATCAGAAATAGGTCCAAACGGGCGGAGACAGAGGCTGGAAAACCCTGGCAGAAGCTTCAGCAAAACCCAGAAAAATTGCAGAAAAACAGCAGAAAAAAGTACAGGTCGCAGGTTCTAACCTGTTTTCCTGTTCAGGTCACATAAAAGAGGCTGAAAAGTGCGACTTGGAGTCCAGGTCGCAGTTTTTGGGCTGAAAAGTGCAACCTCCAACTCCGGTTGTCCCCGCGGCGATTTGCGGAAAAGTTTTCGTCTCGATTGCGGGCTGATGTCTGCACACCTGTGCAATAGGGCCAAAAACATGCGGAAGTTAGAAATTTTAATGTTTTAGGGTTTTATAGGTGAAAAAAAACATGAAAATAGGAAAAACAAAAAGCTGAAAAGAAACCCTAGGGTCTGAAGTAGTTGGATATGTAGGAATATGAAAAACAGCAATGATCGTAATTGAAAACCCGTGTGGAGTCGCCAATTGTTAGTATGAATCTTTTGTCGAAGTGTACGAAAAAAGACCACTTTAGCTACACATAACTAATAGCCCTAACATCAAATATGGCTGCCAATATCTTCAGATCTGTAGTTAGTTGATCAAGACAAGAGCTGCAAAAACCAGATCTATGCATAGAAAGACATTAAGCAGTTAAAAGAAGGTTTTGCTCCATATATCCAATAGACAAGACAAGAACAATTTTTGAAAGAATTTTTTGTATTAAGGGCACCTGGGAGGAAAAAAAGAAGATGTTTCCAATTCTCCTCAATGGGATGGGTTCTTGGAAGTCCTCAGCACTTCAGATCTAGCATTTCTCTCTCCTGTTGGTGTAGAAAACCCAGAGAAAGATAGAACTCAAAGGGAGCTCACACAGCAAATAATGGAAAATATGACAATGATAATGGCTCAAAGTCAGACCAAGAGTTTAGATCTAGAGTGATCTAATAGGCAACAAAAGGTGAAGAATGGTAGGAAAAACCCTCCTATTTATAACAAAATATTGGGTCATTCTAAATCTTGGTGCATGATTAAAATAACATTAACCAAATCTAGATCCACCTTTTATGGAATATTCTATTATATTTTTTGGAGGGAAAAGGTATTTGACTTGGGTCAAATCCCTTTATTTGTAAGTAATAAATAAATAAATGATTTATTTATCATTTTAAGGAAGTGGTTGGATGATAATCAAATAAATAATTATTTATTTAATTATTTATGGGTGATTTAGTTATATTTAACAAGGAATATTATTTAAATAAGGTTTAAATAATTATTCCTAGAAAATAATAAGATAAATAAAGATTTATCTAATTAATTTCTTTGTTTTGGGTTAAACATGACCAGGAAAATCAAAAAAATATAGGTTTGTTTAATATTTCCTCTTGGGGTTTCCTGTTTAGACCATAAACAACCTAATAAATGTGTTTTATTAAGTTATTTTACATAGTGCAGGAAATTTTACTTAGGGTAAAATTGGTCTTACATGGTGTACTTTGGTCCATCTAGTGATAGTGGGTTAGATGACCAAAAAATGGTGTAACAGCCCTAACCTCATGGGCTTGTGGGGTTTCAGGTTTAGACTTTTTGGGCTTGGATCTCCCCATGATCATCTTGAAAAGTAAAATGGAAGGAAAATTGTAAGGTGGGGGAACAAATAAATACTTGTAACCAGTGAGGAATACCCAAAAGGGAAAGCGACGCGGGGGCTGAAAGCGACTTGGTGCTAGATTTCAAGCTTAACTACACTACAAGTTTGTAAAAAGAAGTATTTTACCAAAAATGGGCATAAGACAGGGTTAAAAAGGCTATATATTTATGGAAAATGAGGTTAGGGTGCCAACTTGTAAGGCTGACATCATAAGGACATCGACAATGGAGCGCATGGCATTGGGTTGTTAGCTAGTAGGAGCCGGGTAGGTGTGATCCATGCACCGGATTAATACCGGTACTAGCCGTGTACCGGCTTTCTTGACTTACCTTACCTTCGCTTAAATCACGACACCTCTTATCCTCGAGGGGTCCACTAAATGGTTCCGGCGAGGGCACGTGAAGTCCTCTCATGATGCTCCACCACCCCACGGAAGAGTTAAAACCTACTTCGCCAACTTGTGATGTCATGCATTCCGGGGGGTATAGCTCCACCCTCCTCATAACATCCTTGGTACCCCAGGAATCCCTCCACGTGGCACATTTTCTTTGACTGTCCCTTATATAGCATGCGGCCCCGCCTTTTATTAGCTGTGAAGCACCATTGGTTCCTTTTTCTGCACTCTTACCATGAGGGGAGGTTTTTCATACCATACTTCCCATATATTTACTTAGCCTGCTCACACCTCCAAATGGATTTTCTTCATTTACCTTGATCTTTTCCTTTATGCCTATTACGAGAGGGCTAACATAACAACACCAGGGACTATCATGGAAACAAAAATGAGAAACAAGTTAAAATACAAGGAAATTAACACATCATAGGATTAATAAGTCATCAATTTTCATTTTCCAAGCGGGGCATACTATGCACACCAACACTAGGTGGAAATGAGTGTCAAGTGCTAAGTGTTAGTGAATTCTAAGTTCCAAATAATCCACTATTACTTCTCTTCTACTTTCCAATAACTGATCTCAAATAACTTTAATATTAAACCATGCCAAAGCATACCGAGGCATCTTAATGAATGTTATACACGATAATGATCATGGCCTCTTTAGGACTACATCTATCTTCACCCCCTTGATCAAATGAGCTCCTTCTCACTTGATGTTATTTCCTTCATCCTAAGGATTCCTTAAATAGTTTTTCCTAGACCTCTTAGGAACCCTCTAGAACTTACGGTTTTTATCCACTTAGACGTTAGGAAACATTAATTTTCCTTTTTAATCTTATTTTAGATTTTAAACCCAGTCTTGGGTTCAAAATCCCTTTTCTTGGCTTCTATTCCCACAAATCCTTTTTGACCAAACTCACACAAAGCCATATCACTAAGCTTGTGGAGTACCTCCCAAGCTACACAATTCAAAAATATAGTCTAGTTGTAGTAACTATAACTTGGTTAAGCTCTTGTAGTCAAGTGAGGGTTTGGTTGGGTTCCCAAGTTGGAAATTAAGTAAGGATACTTGTGAGGGCATGATAGCTAGGGAGGATTAGGGCATGCAAAGGAATGAAAAGGCATGCTAACACATGTCAGAAAATGTCAATGCATGCTTAACTAGATTGTTAGGAAGTGTTGGGGCATATCAAGGGATAACTAGGTCAAAATGCATGGAAAAGAACAAATAAGAGTGTTTTCCAGGTAGTGTTAGCAAATTTTAATGTGCTAAGGACGAAGTGTGTTAGGATAAGTTTAGAATAGGGTTTACAGGAGGCAAGCATACGATTGTTATAAGGGGATCGACATAGCAATTTTAGAGAAAGGGAGATCACTTTGTGCTAGGCACAACATTTTTTTGCCCCTAGTTATTTTTTTTTATATAAGATGTGGCACACTTTGGCTACATGCTCATGTTTTAAACTATTCTGGATAATTGCATATTGTACATTGTTTTATATAAGTTTTGGGGCACTCCGCTTGCGTCAACTTATATCTTGTGTGCCTTGTGAATCTTATGGTTCTTGAAAACTCTCAGTTAATGTTCTATTGTTTATGTGAATTTAACATACATGTGAAATATTGCATGTGTAATATATGTTGCTTAGTTGTTTTATGGCCATGGCTATATCATGTGATCCTTGTCCTCATAAATAGTTAAGTGGGACAAGTTGAGCTTGGAAATGAGTGGAATAATATGAGTTATAGGAAATTCTTAGGTGAACAAGGCACAATCTACTTATAGTAGGTGCAATTGGTCAAGTTTTTACGGTTTAAGCAAGCCAATGTTTTCACATGAACTGTAGTAGCCATGGACTTGATTAGGTAACCAAGTAATGAAAAAATGTAAAGGCTAGCTGTGAGGAAATGAGTTCCAAGGCATGCTAGGGAATGTTAAGGTGTGCCAGATAGTGCAAAGTCATGTCAAACAAGATAATATGTGCCAAGTGACTAGGCATTCCAAGATGTGCAAGGGTGTGTCAATGCGTGCCAAGGACTATCAAGGCAACAAAATGGATAAACAAGTTAAACTACAAGGAAATGAACACATAATAAGTTTAATAAGTCATCAATTTACCTTTTCTAAGAGGGGAATTCTAGGCACACCAACAATAGGCGCAAATAGGTGCCAATTGCAAAGTCTTAGTACATTCTAAGTGCCATGTATTCCTTTGTTGCTTCTCATCTACTTTCCAAAAATTTATCTCAAATAAATTTAATATTAAACCATGCCAAATAATACCAAGTCATCTCAATGTGTTCCATGCATGCTAATAATTTCCAAGCACCAATACGTGCCAAGTGCCAATATGTGTTAGGGAGTGTTATGCATGCTATGAAGTGGAATGGCATGTTGAAGAGTACTAAGGTGTGCTAGAGAGTACTAATGCATGTTGAGGAGGGTTAAGGAGTATTATGAAAAAACATTAAAGGAGCACTAGGTCCAAATTCATGGAAGTTAATGAATATGAGGAACGTGTGCCAGGGACTAGTGTTAATGAGTGCTAGCTGTCATGCCAAGGAGGGAGTGACAAGGTATTCTAAGAATTGGTAAGGCATGCTAGGGAATATCAAGGCATGTAGAGAAGTGCCAAAGTGTGCTAGGGAGTTCCAGGGGCTGCAAATTATATGTGCCAAATAGTGCCAAGATATGCCAATACATGCCAGGTGCTAAGGATGTGCAGGGTGCCAGGGTATGTCAATATGTGTCAAGAAGTGTCAAGGCAACAAAAGGAACAACCAAGCTAAAATGTAAGGAAATGAACACATAAGGGGGTTAATAAATTAGGACTTTAAATTTTTCAAAAGGGGCATGCTAGTCCCACTAATAATAGGTCCCAATACATTCTAAGTGGCATTGTGTGCCAAGTGCTAATGTATGTCAATGCATTCAACCTAGGTTTTCCAGGGCATGCTAGGGACTACATGAATTCCAACACATGCTAGGAGAGTTCCATGTTGTGCTAGTGCATGCCACATTGTGCTTGGGTGTCAATTTCATGACAATATGTTCTAGGTACAAAGATGTTCCAAGACATGTGAGATTCTAATAAATGCTAGTGTGTGACAAAGCATTAATTTAAGTTGTGCCCGAATTGTTGAGGAGTGTTAGGCCTTTCTCATTGATATAATTGTTAGAGCTTGATTATGTATTAAATAATATATTTCCTACACACGCTAGTGGAACTTTACCTAAAGAGAATTTGATATATAATAAACTTAGTAGATATGAATCATGTGTTGACTCATAGGAAAACTCTATTTGACTAGTGATTACTTGAGGGAAATGATACACACTAATTACTTCTTAAAAAATTGACTGATTCTAACCACTATGGCCTTGGAAATATCATAAAAAATAATCCATAATAATGGCCTTAAATCGTTATATTTTGAAAAAATATATATTACAGGCATATAGCATCATCAAAAAGTTATTGGAATGATCAATGGTGATGGAACATTTTTTTACCATCAACAAAAGTAACAAAAAGAGAATTGGTGAGGGTCATTAAAAGTTCGTCACTAGAAGTGTCACAAAAGAGAAAATTAGTGATGGGCCTTTAACGATCCTCACCAAAAGTTTCATTGAAAATGTATTTGGTGATGAAACTTAAAGGACCATCACTATATACACTTATAGTGATGCCTTTTTAAGGACCATCACCATATGTGACATTGGTGACAGACCTTAAAGATCTGTCACCAGCATGACCCTCACCAATATCCATTTTTCATGTAGTGCACCACCAGCTCTAGCTCCTTGCACCAACGCCTGCAACACTTCACCAACACCAAGTAAGCTTACGTATGGACTCTCACCCCTCATTGTGCACCCATAATGGCCAAAATAGGTAAATTTCGAGATTTAGAAGTTTACAAGGCAAACAGGTGGCCAGTTAACTTGGCCTCCTTTGTAACGTGCAACTGTGGGAAAATTAAAAGTGCATGCTATCTGGGAATGTCAAATCGAGTCAAGTGAGGGTGGATGAGTATGAAGGGAAGTGATTATGAGACCAAAAATGATTAACTGAAGTAGGGGCCATCGGTCTCTAAGAGGAAACTAGAGTTGAGTACGAGTCACTACAACGCTCCAAATTTGGCTAAAAGGTCCAATAAAGGTAATATTTGTATCATTTATACCATTGCGTTGAGAATTTCAAAGAGTAGCAAGTGCACGAGAGCAGTGGGAGCTATCAGAGGAGCAGCATCGAATTTTGGGTTTGCATGCACCATTGTGCTACAGGTATTATCGTTTTTCTACAAGCAACTTTAACAGTGCACCAGCAGAGGCTTAGAGGGCAACACAGACTTCCTGTGGGTGCATTCGCTTCCCAAAGCCCCCATATATCAAACCAAAATAGAAAAGGAAAAATGTAAGTTGATTATCATCCTCTAGCACTAAAATTACTCCATGTTATTCACAATCAGCAAAAGTATAGGTGACAGTTAAAGGATAAAAAAAAAATCTTATGCTTTGCTTCAAGCCCTTCATTTCCAAGTCTTAAATCTAAAAAACTCTCACCACCTTCACCTCATAGCATTAAAATGGGAGGGGGATTAAACAGAAGGGATCCTATAGAAATTTAAACAATTAGGCAACACCCTAAGGTTATGGAAATCTTTTGAAATCAAGAATTTATAGGGTTCCTAGAGCTACTGAAAGGTTATGTTGATGAGCTAGCTAAATAATTTGTAGTAGCCCTATAGTCACATTCAGAAGAAAGAGTCACCACTGTGATTAGAGGACTAGCCATCACATTATCTCCGGAACTGATAAGCAAAGTTACCACCTTGCCCTTAGGAGTCAAATGGGTCAAGGAAAGAATGCCTAGCACTACAGCCAAAAATAATTTCTTCTTACTTGGAGAAAAGTAAATTAAAGATAAAAATGGTGTGAGAAGAGAGATCCTTACATACCCCTGGGATAAATTTCCCTTCCACATCATGAAATTCATCTCTTGTGAGGGAATATTGAGTGTGGTTTATGGGTATCACTTCATGTTGCTAAATTAATTGAGGTTCCAAGGAGAGCTTACACTTGAACAAAGACTAAGTTTCCCTCACTTCATATTAAACTCCATCACTGATATGAGCCATAAAGTGAGATAGAGGAAGTATTGGCATTTCGCCCATCATGGCCTGATAAAATTAATTATAGATGATGCTTTGAGAAGGCTAAACCTACCAGTATCCTGGTCCTCTATTATAGACATGGATAGGGAATCCTCTATAACTACCCAAATAGGGAAAACCTCTGCTTCTAGCCCTAGAGAAGAAGAAGTAGAAGAGGAAGAAGAGGCGGAAAATAGAGACGAACGAATAAGAGGAAGAAGAGGCAAAAATAGAGATGAAAACGAGGACATATAAATTGAAATAGAGAACATAAAAGAAGCTAAAGGAATTGAGGAATAAAAGACTGAGGAAAAAGGAGATATGGACCCTATCTTAAGCAGTGAAATCTACCCTCAAGACACAAGCATATCACCTGACATCACATACCAAGAGGTATCTGCCACTCTAACTGCTTTGAGCACACCTGTTAAAACAAAAATAAAGAGGTAGACACCTATGTACTTCAGAACAAGGAAAATTCAAAGGGTGAGACAGGGAAAGCCACAAACTCCCCCCAAGAGTCCTATCACCATTGAAGAATCACTAAACAATGAGGATTAAATCAGATTAGAAGAAGGAAGGGTACAAGAAGTCACTTCATCCATAAAGACCCCTATAACATATATCATAATACATTCAGCCAGGTTGGCATCCCACACACTTCATGCAACCTCTATTGACCCTTAAAGGATTAAAAAGAGTGAAAATAAAGAACAAGTTAGTATTCAGCAAGCAAAGGAGAGTTTGCTACAAGAAACTCCCGCAAGCACATATTTGGAGAAAAATTCCTTGGTTGAGGAGAAAAACATAGCCACAAAAGTACAAGATGTTAAGGAAGCTAAGGGCAAGACACAAGAGTAAATACATGATGAAAAAGAGGGAGGAAAAGAGAATAAATAAGAGGCCACCTCACCAAAATCAAAACCTAAAGATGTTTCAATGGTGTCAAACCCTATCCCACAACGCAATCTCAGCTCTTACTACACCTACATTGAGGGGAAGGATTAATTCTTCAAAAGTTCACAATTCCCTTGTTTTATCAGTTGGAGGAAGAGAGGGCATGCACTTGTCATTAGATGAATATTAAAACATCTAAAGGAGTGTATGAAATAGGGGTCATGGAAGGAAAGGTAACTGAATTGGGAAAAGCTTTATCAGATGTGAGGCTCAGAGAGTTAGTTTTGAAGGAGCAGCTTCAGAAAGCACATGAATAGAATGTGGCACTACAAGAGCAGCTTCAACAAAAAGGTAAACAAGTAACCCCTATCACCTCTTTCAATAGAGCTTAAGGAGGGTAGACCTTCCCCACAGACCAAAAAAAATTTCTTAGTTTATGATTTCGTGGAATATATGAGATTAGTTGTTGTAATTCCATCAACATGTTCATTATGTTGTGGTAGATATCTGCTTCTAAGATTAGAATAAATTTCTTTGCAAATTCAAGTCATCTTTTCCACTATCTTTATCATGAATTTGTCCATATTTATTGCATGAATAGGTAATTTTATTGCAAGAATAGGTAGCTCATCCAAGGAGAATTCCTCCAGCTCCTCTAGCTTCATCTCTCATCTTCCTTCAACTCTCTGTTCAGTAAAATCACCATCTGCCCTGTTTTTGGATTTTTCATTCCTACACCATGAGCAAACCCTAGGTGTGAAAGACAGGCTTCCCAAGAGGCTCTGAGCTTGGCCAAGGGGTGGGCTTCCTCCTATTCATATTCATTTGACTTCCCACCACCTTTCCTACCCTTTTTATACCTATTTTTGGCCTTGGATTTCCCTCGTCCTATTTTGTGTAGCACTTCACGACTTGTGTGTAGCACTACGGGAAACCTATAGCAACTCTTGGGACAGCACCTATGGGCCCCTCCTTAAGCTCATAAATCACCATGGCCACCTTCTAAACCTGCAAGAACCACTCATACACCTCGAACCTTGCCCCATGTGTTCAAGACTTCCATCGGCTACCTTAGCACTTCCTTCTCCTAGTTGCAAAACAACACATTTTAAAGAATGGTTAGGTCATGAATAAAAGCATGATAGATAGAGCATAGAGTAATTAGAGTGTGTTTAGATGTTTTTCCTAGCTAAGTGTGATTATATTAGTTTCCTTTTTGTCATTTCAATTCATCAATTTACTTCATGCAAGTTACCTAAGTTGCTTTACAATTATTATCATAGTCTAATAAGTAGATTTGTTTCATTGAAGAATAGTTAAATTTACTTGGTTACTATGGTATAATTTTGTACTTGTTGGTAGTGGCATGGATTTGAATCATTTTTAGCCCTATGCCTAATTCCAAAAGTGTGAAAAACTTCACCTAGAAACCCTAGAAGTAGCACCCTTTCGTAGAGCTCAGAAGAGAATGACATGAGTAGAATGCATCTGTTGTGTATATAGCACTGTCACCTCCAAGGTTGTATGAACCCTAGGTTGATAAAGTAAAGTAGGCCAGCCCCTGGGAGTTGCAGCATTCTTGGTGCAATACTAGGGCTCACCATTTTTTGGCTTCGTTGTCAGGGAGGTGTCTAGTAGATGCTTTGATTTTGTTTTGGCATTATTTTATGTTTTCCTTTTTCATGTTTTATCAAAAATATTGAAATAATTAAAAAAAAATCTTATTTTCATGCCTTGTAGGAGTAGGGATACTTAGGGAAATTTTTTACCTAAACCCCCCACATCACCACATAACCACCCTTCACTCTTCTTTAGTGGTTGTGATATTGAACAAACCATAGGTGAGTCTTCTAAAAATTTTGAAGAACCTATTGGGGAAGAAGAAGATATTGTTTCAACTTATGGACCTGCTTCACCTATCTCAACCATCACTAACACTGAAACCTAGGAAGCCTTCCCCATTAGAGAGGTAGATGGGGAAACTAATATGAAAAACATCACCCCCTCATCTCATACACATTTTCATGGAATTACCTTAGAAGACCTTGACACATTCATGTTTGAATTTTTTATTCTTTGTGGAACCTATGAATATTCCTCAAATGATCATAAATTGAAGTTATTTCCATCCACCCTCAATGATCCACCCTTGCGTTGGTTCATGTATCTACTTGGGAACAAATTCGCTACCCGGACACAGATGCAAGAGGCCTTCAACAATAATTATAGAGACTTTTGTAGGTCCAAGGAAACTAAGGATGAAATATTTAGGATGACTCTAGGGCCTGATGAATCCTTGGACGACTATGAAGAGAGGTTTTAGTTAAACTATAAGAGAGCCAATTATACTCTTGATCCTGGATCACTTAAACTTGTACATATCTAAGGGAACAGAGAGGAGGTCATAAAGACCTTAAATCTGTTATTAGGAGGAGATACATACAAATGGCCTTATGAAATAATCAAGAGTGTCTTCTAGAACCATTCTAGAGCAGTTAGGAAGAAAGAAAGAGCTAGCCAAAGCACATCCAATACCCCTTCCTCTTCCACCTCCATCAAACATGAGATTGGAAACATGTTGGAGGACTTAAATAGTCACATGTTGCACACCTTTGCTTTGCAAATGGACACAATGCAGGTCAAAATGGAGCAAGAGGAAGCAGAAAGAGCCTTGGTTATATTTTTCCCTGTATGTACCAGAAAGTACCCAAGAAATCAATGTCCACTAAGTGGAATATAGGGTTTCTTATTTTTTGAAGAAAATCATGCCATAGATAAGTGTCCCTCTTTACCTGGACTTAAAGTTGTATATCAAGGTGGGGAAGTAGGGCTAGAGAAACTCTTTTTCATCAACCAAAGAAGGCCTCAAGGCCCTAGGCCATATCAACAAGGAATGAAAGCCGCCCCTTACTCTTACTATCACAATAATTAGAGTGCACTCATGCAACCTTGGTACACCCCCACTCCTCCATCCTGGCCTACACCTCCTACCTGGCCTTGAACCATCCATATCACCCTTAGCTTGTGAACCAACCATTTCAGCAGTATGTTCCACACCAACCTCAGTGGAACAATCCATCCCAAGGGTGGAGGCCTCCACACAATCAACCACCTACTCTAATGCCTCCACCCCAGCCTCAACCTCACCTTACTCATGTTGCTCCACCCAATATACCTCAAATTCTTGCACATCCAAATCCAAACAAAAAAAACTAACAAGCACATCATGTTTATAGCAGAGAAACATCTTATCCAACTTATGTTGTGGAGATACAGGAGACTAATCTCAGGTCAAGAAGCATACTCCCAAAAAACCACCCTCCATATCCACCTGAAAGAGGTTGAGGAGGAAAAGGAAGAAGGTAACACTCACATCAAACAACCTCATTTTCCGAAGCGTTTGATCCATCATGGTCAGCACACCCTAGAGGAGATTAAGCTTCTGGGAGAGTTGAAAAATTTGTGTGTAAAGATACCAATTCTCCAGGTTAATAAGGATGTCCCTATTTAAAATAGGTTGATCAAAGAAAAGTGCTTCACGAAACATGGGAGAAAGAAGAAATATACCCCCACCATCAATGTGGTAGGAAAATTGTCTCACTTAATGTTGGATAGGGTGATATTTCCAAAGTACCTGGACCCTGGAAGTCCAGTTTTAGATGTGCACATAGATGGTGTCATAGTCCCCAACACCCTAATTGATCTACGGGCTTCCATCAATGTTATGACCAAGGAAACTATGTTGAAACTTAATCTCTGAGGGAATTTGAGGAAAACCACAATAGTTCCGCAACTTGTAGATAAGTCCAAAGTAACCTCAGAAGGAATTTTTGAGGATGTTATGGTTACCATCAACTCTTGAGAGTATCATGTTGATTTCTTGGTTCTCTAACTAGAAAAAATGTTCAATTTATATCCTGTCATCTTAGGGATACCTTGGTTAGCCACTACAGATGCTTATATTTGCTATTGTGTCGGCAACATGACTATTAAAAATGGGCCCTTATCTAAGCAACTGGTATTATATCCTCTAGCCCAGCCTTCCATTGATAATTATCTACCTATATGGTTGGAGGATGAATAATAGGAGGTATATAACACTACCGCTATTTGTACCATAGATTTTTTTCTTAGAAGGGGACAACTTAATGAAGACAAACCTATTGACTATGCCATTCAAAACTAGTCCTCCACTAATTTTCCTCTTGAAAACCTAGTCACTCGGTCCTCCACTAATCTGAAAGCTAGACTTTGATGGAATTGCACTTAGTCGAGTCAACCTATAAAACCACCAAGGCAGTTGATCATGGCCCATCCAATTCTCTAAAATTAATTCAAACCTTTCAGATGAAGAATAAAAGAAGCTATGCCAACTTTTAAAAGAAAACCTAGATGCATTTGCTTAGGATTACAAGGACATGGAAGGGGTGAATCCTTCAGTATGAAGACATCATATTTACATCAAATAAGGATGCAAGCCTATATGACAACCCCAAAGAAGAATGCAAGACTGTGTGACAACCCCAAAGAAGGATGAACCCATCTCTGAAGGACATAGTCAAGGAAGAGCTGCAGAAACTATTGGATGCAGGTTTTATTTATCCTATATCAAACAATGAGTGGTTATCTCCTTTTGTCCTAGTCTCAAATAAGAATGGAAAATGGAAAAATTGTGTTGATTATTGGGAACTTTAAAATCCCACCAACAAGGACCATTTCCATCTTCCCTTTATAAACCAAGTCCTAGATGGCCTTGCAAGGAAGAAGTTATTTTCCTTCTTAAATGGGTTCAGTGGGTACAATCAGATTCAAATCAACCCTAAAGACCAAGATAAGACTACTTTCACCTACCCTTGGGTCACCTTTTCTTACAAAGTCCTACCCTTTAGGTTGTGCAATACCCTAGCTACCTTCTAAAGAGTTTTCTTGAGCATTTTCTCTAAGCTATTCCATGAATCTGCTAAAATATACATGGATTGTTTCACACCATATGGGTATGACTTCCAAGAAGCTCTCTCCAATTTGGGTAAAGTAATGAGAAGGTGCATTGAGATGCATCTTGCCCTCAGCCCAAAAAAGTTTGAATTCCTGAAGAGAGTAGGACTTCTATTAGGACACTCAATCTCTGAAGCAGGAATACTGATGGACCAGAGAAAAATCACTATTATGAAAAGGGTATCTATTACACAGCAATTTGTCACCGTCCTTGCAATCCCCCATCCCACACATTGGAGGGCTTATTCTGTGACCTGTGAGCAGTGACATGACCTGAAACCACTTTCGTGGAACCCCCCTGGACAAGGACAACGATTACCCTGAAGAAAATTCATTGTAAAAAACCCTAAAAATAGACTTTTTTCCCTTGGTGCGACTATCCAGTTCAACCCTCGCACCAATGGGGGAAATCCTCCAAAGAGGGCACGCCATTTGGTGCATTGTCTTAGTCTTGTACCCATGCCAGGATTATTAAAGATTTTTTTTTTAAATAAATGGTGGAAGATTGACTCCAACCCATTCCTAAACTGGTCTCTAAATTGAGTTGGAAGGTTTGGCTTCGGATCTCCATGTAGAGGAAGTGGTTTTCCGCCTCTCATGGAAGCTTCCTTGAGGATAGGGCCAATCCCATGATTATAGGGATCCCAACTCCCCTTCCACCATCTGTATAAGCTTGCCATTTTCCTTTTGCAAGCTAGCCTTCAAGAGCCCTCAATAGCCTAGAGAATGCTAAAAGAGCCTTGATAGTCCTCATAGAGCCAAATCAGTAGCAAGGAGATTATTGTTAAGACAACCGAAGAGGGAGGCTTGTCCCATACCCAACGAGCTTTATCGAGACATACTCCACTCTCGACCCGCTGAAGCAATATTTAGCGTTAGAGCCAGGTTGTATATTTCTTTGTATTGATTAATGATAAACGACTTTGATTATGGTTCCACTCGTGTGTTCATACTTTGTGATTATGGGTTGTATTTTCTTAGACTTATACATAATTGCATATATTAGGTTTTACGCTTGTGTGTTCATCGCGTTTCTTGTATGTGTAGGTTTTCGATCGCGCCAAGCGGGAGAATTATGATTTGTTGGGGCAAGGGAACTGGAGCGCTACCTCCTCTGCAAACAACAACATTGGACTTGAGGTAGGCCTTTCTTGCAATTTGGTCTATTGCAATTAGGAACTTGCGTCTTAGCATGATACGATTGTTGCTAGACCCGATTTGGGCTAGTAGGGATCACCTCTATCCGCAGAGGGAATTTACCTCTCCAAAAAATTGGCAACTCCATTGGGGAGACGTTGATTTGGAGTATTGTCTTGTCTTTTCGGTCGATTCTTGACTTTGCTTGTTTGATCAGCTCTTTTGGCTGGTTCTTTTCGTGTCTTTGGATTTTGTTTAGCCCCACTATCACTAGTCTGTTTCTTGGATTGCTCTTTTTTTATTTTTACATAGTAAACTCGACTGGCATGGTTATTATCCAGACAGTCGCACCAATTGGCACACGTTGTTAGTGTATTACCCGCGCCAATGTTGTTCTGGCACTAGTTGCAGCCTAATAGTCACGCCAATTTTGTAAGGCGCTAGGTTTTGTTGGGCTTGAGCTTTCTGAGCTTGATCTATGATTTTGGTTTCATTTTTACGACTGCCTGAGTGTTCTGGAGCCGTATTTGACTGACTGTGGCCTTCATCCTTTGGTTTTTTTCCCTCTTCTATCGATTTTACATTCTAGCCCTAGGGCATCTAGGTGCTATAGTGTGTCAAGCCTCCCATTGGAGTTTTTGGTTTCTTTCTGTTTAGTCAACTTTGTGATTGCTTCTCTGCATTCGTTTGGTGGTTGTCTATCATTTTTTTGCATTGTTTGAGTGATTGGTTTCTTCCTCATTTGAATTCTGCCTTGTCTCATTTTGGGCCAAGATTACATGGTTCATTTGAGTCTTTGGGATTCTTTTGGTTTTGAGGGATTGTTTTGTCAATTTGAGGTCTAATTGTGTGCTTGCATTGAGTGAAACTTGCTTGTTTTTACTCCTTCTCTATCGCTTCTCAAATTGTTCATTTCATTAGTTTTCATTTTTTTTAGTGCACTTTTCTCTTAAACACTGAAAATACAAAAAAATATCTTTTTCTCTTGATTATTTAATACAAATCGAATCTTTTCTGTGTTATTAGTGATTTGTAACTCTGAAAGAAAAGCTTTTTAGTTTTCATTCACTTGCATTAGAGACATTAGTGATTGTTTTTTGGTCATTTTGTTACTATATGAAAAGCTCTTAACTCTCTCGTAATTAGCTTTCATTGAATGAAATGATATACTGTGGCATGTAGTGTGCATTTAGGAGATTTTGAGACATTACACTCGCTAGGGCCTGAAAATTGAAACATAATTGAAGATTAACATTAAAATTTATTCAATTTACACTAAGGCAGCATTCAAACATTAACGAAAAATTTAGAGGTCTAGGTTAGAGACGTGTTTCGGCATCGTTAAACCTAGTAGTTGTTGTTCGCCTCTTAGCTTTAGACAGTGCTATTACGGACTTGCGCTCCCCATACCATCATGTATATAAAGGGATACCCCACTAGGTTTCTATCCTTTATCCATAGGAAGCCGAGTCTGCCGCCCTATACCTGTGATACACCAGACACAACATTCGAGGAGATTGCCTGCATGTACGTTAAGTCCTTGGTTGATTTCTCTTTCATTTTGAAACCAAGGTGTATATTGCAGTTCACGGTTATTTGGTACACCTTTTGCCTAGAATTCCTGAGTAATAATTTTTATCTTATCTGACTCCTTAAATTTGAAAATATCACCAAGCACTTGTCCTTTCATGCTTGCTTCAAAACTGAAAGAGATAGAGTCACCTTTCATCCATTTCTCGACTCTTAAAACATGAAACGATGAAGTTTCTAAGTTTCAATGTGGTAAAATAAATCACCTGCGATCACACGCCCTGTTATAATTTTCTTGTTGGTTGTTTGATTTTTTGCCTTGATTTTTTAGCCCATGTGTTTGTTTGATCTTTTCCTCTTGTCGTTATTGTCACAGTGGCAGAACCCTCAGTTTCGTCTACTGGTATTCCGTGTATAGACGATTCATCAGAGGTCTTACAATCCTTTGCTGAACCTCAGCAGCCTATCGTTTCCAAGTTTCCCGGCGGGGGACTGGTTCTATCTAAGATTCCCTTTGGAGAACCAGTTGAGTTCAATTGGCCCTTATCCAATGCTTGGTCTGGATTTGGAGTAGGGGAACATTTCCCTCCTCTTACATTGGGTTCGCCCTTTATAGCTGCTGTTATTCCTCCTAGTCCTGGTTGTCTTCTAGTAGATCTAGCGGCAGGTTCAGATATGGGCTCATCCAGCCATTCCCCTAGTGAGGAAATCCCCACATCTGGTGAATATTGCCAGTTGTTCCCAAAAGACAACCCCGAGTTATCTGTCATGTAGTTGCCTAGTCCCTCACTTCCAGCGGGATATAGATATTTGAGTCAGATTATGACCATCGTTGCCTCTATGGGGATATCAACTCCTTCTACGAGGCCGGTTATTCCTTCATTGGGGATGTATCCATGGACACCCATCATGTCAACCCCTCAGGTCACTTCAATACCTGTCAGGCCCACTGGCTATGTGGCTGCATCTACACCCGCTATTACCATTGAGTCCGTAAGGAGCACGTCACTTCCCGAAGACGTCTATATAACATCTGCTATGGTGGAGAACATTTCTCCTGAGAAGTATCGATTGTACCTACAGCAATCGAACCTCAAGGTTGGTCAATCCTCCCAAGATCCCAACCGTCTGTATTTTTTGCATTATGCACAGGATGGTACCCCTATTTACATTTTTCCATACCAATACGATGAGCATGGAAACCCTTTACGTTTACCCACTCCAGAGGCCTATCTTCATGGTCAAGGTTTTCCATCTAACCAGGCTGGGAAACCCTACAACCCGTAAGGGCAACCCTTATAGGGCCAACCTTCGGGACAACCTGGTTATCTTCATGACCCACAAGGTCAGCCCTTACAAGGAAAACCTTTGGGCCCGCAGGGGTTGTTATACAGTCCACAAGGACATTCCTACAACCCTTCAGGTCAACCTATCCAGCCTCACCCTGTGGTCCAACTAGGGCAACCTCAAGGACCCACAGGTCAACCAGGGTACCAACCGGGGCCGTTGTACAGTCTTGGGGGGCAAGTCCAACCTTCTGAACCTATGGTGCAACCTCAGCAACCTCAATATCCTATTGGTCTGAATGTTGCACAGCCAGGACCCTCTTATGGTCTTATTCAAGGTCAAACTGGTTATCAGGCACAACCTGGCCCCATTCCACCACCAGGCCAACCAGCCCATCTAGCACAGCCTGGTGTCCCACATCAGCCAGGTCGACATGTTCAACAAGGGCAGCTCATTCAACGAGGTCAACTTGTCCAACTAGGCTAGCCTGCACATCCTGTCAACCCTACACAACAGCAAATTTACTCGATGTCGCAACCGAATCAACCGGTGTGCCCTAATTATCAGGCTCAGTAGGGTCCAACCTATCAGCAGCCCGCTCAACCCCAAGGTGGTTACTATCCTCAAGGTCAATCTCGACCAAATTATAACCGACCCCAAGGTTCCCATTATTATCCTCAACAACTTGGCTACACCTATACTCAGCAGCCAAATCCACAGACTCCTTAAACAGGGCAGACATATAATCAAGGTCCATACTTTGGTTATCAACCCCCATACATTGGTTATAAGCAGCCGTATTAGACTGGTTATATGGCCTATACCCCCTATGGTCAGAATCCTCCAAGACAGAACCCATAGGGGCAAGGTTATGCTCGACCAGCATGGAGTACATGTACATGTCCTTATCGAAGGCCTGACATGCCTTTTAATTCAAAATTGTCATTCTTGGCCACCTTGGAATTATCGGACGTTTCTAAATTAACAAATGATCTGATTCTTCACAATCCTTATTGGCCTCCGGTTCCGACCAAGGTACCCGGCGAGTGTCCTATGTTTGAAGGTAAAGCTGGAGAGGACCCCCAAGCTCATGTAATGACCTACCATCTGTCGTGTTCATCTAATTATTGGATGGATGATTCAATTCGTCTACGTCTCTTCCAGCACACTCTTACCGGTGCTCTTGCTAAGTGGTATATAGAGTTACCCCGTGGCATCTTTCAAGACTTCAATACATTAGCTATGGCTTTTCTGACTCACTTCCAGTTACCGGTTTGCTATGAAGCCGGGACGCATCTCCTGACTTCTTTGAAGCAGGATAAAGCCACCCACATATCTGATCATATTCATGAGTGGCGACGTTGTCATAGACTGATTATGTTTGATATACCTGATCAGCTACTAACTCATTGGTTCACCACCTCCTTTTTTTAACAAAATCGCTGAAGATATTACTATGGAGCATGTGTGACTGAAGAGCAAGCCATCACGCGTGCCCAGTACCTGGATCTAGTGTACTCTCAGTCTCGCATGCTTTATGATATTTTGACTGATGCTCCATGGCCAGGAACCTCTAAAGCACCACCTACCCTAGCATTGGATGGTGTTATTGGTTCCATTTCTCAAAATTCTCGGAAATCCTCAAATGGGAAGCAGAATTCCAATTCTTCCAATAATTCTTCTCTTCCCACCCCTCCAGATTCTGGAAAAACTGCAGAGGTCAACGTCGTTCAGGCTAATCCCACGGAAAATACCTCCAAAGGAAAGAATAAGGGCAAAGGAAAATCTAAACCCGACGCCCCAAAACCAGAGTCTTCTAAACCTCGTACTGATGACGGTTCCCAACGTAAACCGAAGTACCCCTACCTTATCTGTGAAGGAGACCATTATACCAAAGATTGTCCTCGACGATCTGAAATTAGTCAACTTCTCAAAGGCTCCAAAGGGACTCCAACAGTTCTCAAAGAACCGTTCCCATCTGAGCAGACCCAGATGGTTGAGCAGCCTTCACCATCTGCACCATTTGGGTCCCGGGTCTTTATGATGAATGGTTCTACACCTGTCTCAATTGCTACGCGTTCGAAGGATTATGATAGATCGTGTCAAGTAGCTAGAAAGGAAGTTGTGGATGGCCCACCTCCCCCCCTGTCTCTGGTCCTTTGGAAATTGAGAAGCCCAACATTGGACCTGTTGTGAGGCCACCTTCTAAAGGTGTTCTACGAAGATCTTCCTACAACCCAAATTCCCGTGCCGCTTAGTACTACAGTATTGTTGAGGATTTGGCATAGGTGCCTTCTTCCATGTCTGCATTGGAAGCCCTTCAAAGTTTCCCATCGCAACGGAAAGCTCTATTGTCCGCGATCAATGGAATCGATCCTACTGATTCTAATCTTCTCACCTTCGACCTAGAAAAATTTTCCCCCCGACTTCCACATCAAATTTCTCTTGTTATACAAGTCGGGATCAACGGCCTCAACATCCATAGGGCCGTTGTGGATGAAGGTGCTTCCACCTGTGTCATGACATCCACCTGCTGGAAGGCCATTGGCTCTCCGGCTCTTTCATCATCTCCCAATGCCTTAGAGGCATTCGATGGTTGAGAATCAAAACCCCTAGGTGTTCTCGAGATTTTTTCGATTACGTTACAAGGGAAGATAGTCAACGTAGAAGTAGAAGTGGTTGACGCCAAGCTTAACTACAATCTTCTTCTCGGTCACAGTTGGACTCACACCATGCTATGCATACTGTCCACCCTCTTTCAGCTTCTCAAATTCCCTCATAAGGGAAAAATCATTACTGTGGATCAGATGTCTTTCTTCACTTCATCTTCTGAGAATAACGATCCTTACGTGGATTAGATCCCCAATCCCCCTGACAGTGTAGGACCCGGTCTCTTCAAGGACCCCGTCCTCATGGGTATTTTTCCCATGCCACCACCGCAAACTATTCAAGTTAATATGATCTCTAGGTCTGATGACCCATGGATCATCCCTTCGCCTAAATAGGTGACCGATTTTGGAGAATCGATGCCCTTAACTCCAGTAGAGATTAATCACTGTGAAATTTTCACCGCATCTAATCCTCCTCCTCCTCAACATGCTCCTTCGAGCATGGCTTTAGATATCTATTATCAATCCCTCTGGCTCGGCGAGGCTGACTCGTCTGATCCTCTAAAAGATATCTTCCCTTCTGACAAAGCCATTTTCCAAACAATGTCTCTTGAGGAGCTACCTCGGAGCAATGGACATTGTCGTTCCTCCTTTATGCCAAACCTGGGGGCAATGTCTGATTGTCTAGAGAATTTTTCATCTCAGGTTCCTACTCCACCTCTCCAGACACCCATATTGACTCATGAGGTCCTTTCAGAGGGAAACATGAGCAACATTACCCAAACCATTCCAATAGACATCTCCGTCAAACCGGGGATAATCGAGAACATACATGAGGAAGTGACTTGTTCTCCTCACGAGATACAAGTTTATACCAATATTTTCCATGAATTCAGAGATGTGTTCACTTGGTCCTATGAGGAGATGCCTGGGATTGATCCAAGAATAGTAGTGCACGAGATTCCTACCTATCCCGATGCGAAACCCGTGTGCCAGAGCCTACACCCAGTGCATCCTCGCAAAGCCGCTTCCATTAAAGCAGAAGTTGAAAAACTTCTGAACGCGGGCTTCATTTACCCGATTCCTCTCACGGAATGGGTCTCAAACATTGTCCCTGTAGATAAGAAGCAGGGTACTATAAGAGTCTGCATTGATTACCGTGATATTAACCGAGCCTGTCCTAAGGATAACTACCCCAGTCCCTTCATAAATCAAATCATTGATGAATGTGCTGGGAGTGAGATTTATTCCTTGATGGATTTATTTTCCGGGTACAATCAGATAAATATTTTACCTGCCGATCAACACAAGAATGCATTCATCTGTCTATGGGGTAGCTTTTCTTATGAAAAGCTCCCATTCAGCTTAAAGAACACTGGAGCTACTTTCCAGTGTGCTATGTATTACGCATTCCACGACATACGCCATATCATTCAGCCTTATCTGGACGATCTGCCAGCTCATTCAGCTCAGCGAGAGGACCATCCTGAACACCTCCACCAGATTTTTCCTTCACTGTAGACGTTATAATATCCGGCTTAACCCTCATAAATGTGACTTTTACATGGATTTTGGCCATATTTTGGGGTTCATTGTCTCCAAGGATGGAATTCGCCTTAACCCACTAAAGGTCGAGGCTATTTTTAATCTCCCATCACCCTCCTCATTACACCAACTGCAAAGTCTGCAGGGAAAATCTAACTTCCTAAGATGTTTCATCCTGAACTACGTGGAAGTGGCCAAATGATTCATGCATCTTTTAAAGCATAATGTTCCCTTTCATTGGGACGAGATTGCTCAGCAATCCTTCGAGAAGCTCAAGACGTTACTCGTTAATGCTTCGTTGATTCGTCCTCCAAACTATCACCGTGATTTCACTCTATACATGGCCACTGCATTTAGCACCATAGCTATGGTTCTGGTGCAGGATGACGATGATGGAAATGAACATGTCATTTATTATCTATCACGAAATCTTCTCAACATAGAAATGCGTTATGCTCATGTTGAGAAACTGGCATTAGCTACAGTGCAAGCTGTGCAGCGGTTCCGCCATTACATCCTGTTACGTACAGTAACAGTGGTTTCGGATTGCAACCCCATGACATACATTCTATCTCGACAATTGCTGGGGGGAAAGTACTCCAAATGGATCATCATCCTTCAGGATTTCAATTTAGAGTTTACCACTGCTAAGTCAACCAAATCACTGGTTTTTGTGGATCTCATTTGCTCCCTCCCGACAGACTCCACCCCACCTCACTCCGAGGATCATATCCTAGATGAAACACTCTTCCTTATCAGTACTCTCGATCCATGGTACAACGAAATCATTGTGTATCTTCAAACTTCAACGTTCCAGTTTGAGTTGACCAAAGATGCCCAACGTCGGATTTGGCATCAGTCTCAACCCTACCGCATTATAGGAGATACATTATACTGGGTTGGAGTAGATTCGGTGCTCTGACAGTGCTTGACCCTGGAAGAGGCTGAGAGAGTCTTGAATGACTCTCACAGTGGCGCCTGTGGCAGTGACATGTTTGGATATGCCACCGCCCAGAAGATTCTGCGTGTGGGTTACTTCTGGCCCTCAATATTCAAAGACTGTATTGTTGCAGTCCAAAAATTTCATTTGTGCCAGGTTTCTTAGCACAAAATTCACGCGCCACCCCTCCCTCCACACCATGTCATTACCGTAGGCCCTTTTTTAAAATGGGGCATAGATTTCATGACATCTAACCCTCATTCGACTGAGGGGCATGCATATATAATCATCGTTGTAGACTACTTTACTAAGTGGGTCGAAGCGATGCCTACACTAGCCGCTGACGGTAAGACAGCTACCCAGTTTATTTTCAACCACATTATTGCACGTTTCAGGGTCCCTCAGGCCATTTTTACTGATCATGGAACTCATTTTCGAGATTACATGATGGCCGAGCTAACATCAATATTGGGCTTGCGACATGATAGCTCAACGCCATATTACCCCCAAGAAAATGGCCAGGTTGAGGCTGTGAACAAAGTTTTGGTCATAATGCTTCAACAGACAATTGGTATTCATAAGTCCAATTCGAATCTCCAATTGTTCTCAGCTCTATGGGCTTATTGAACATCTGCAAAGAGTGCGACTAGATTCACATCGTTTCAATTGGTGTATGGTCTGGAAGAAAATCTTCTAATTGAATGTGAAATTCCTTCTTTAAAGTTGGTTGTGGAACTTTTTCCCGACAATTCTCCTGAAGAAGAGCGTCTCTTGTATTTGGAACGGCTAGATGAAACCTGCCGCTTGGCTGCCTTAGTCATTGAAGCACAAAAGAATCGGGTCAAAGCCCACTTTGATCAATCATTTTCTCTGCGTTCCTTTGTCAAAGGGGACCTCGTCCTCCTATACGACCAATTGCATGAAAAACTTGGAGCAGGCAAGTTCCAACCCATGTGGCATGGGTCCTATATAGTAAAACGAGTATTGAATAATGTAGCCTATGATATTATCCACTACGAAGGATTTCCCCTCGTGCAGCCTAAGAACGGGCTGTACCTCAAAAAATACTACGCTTGAGTTATTTTGTGTGGTGTGTGTACATAGGTGTGTATGTTCATTTGTGTGCATGTGTGGTGTGGTGTGCGATGTAAGCATCCTTTGTTGATCGGGTCTTCCTGGTTTTGCAGATGTCCATTACTCTGTTTGTTGGTTTCGCGGATGGTGCCTCTCGCGGTACCAGGAATCTGTCCTTGGCAGCCTAGGTAATCTACGATCCTGCTAGTGAGTTGTTCAAACTGCAAGGTGTGTGTCTGGGGCCTGCTACAAATAATATCGTGGAATATAGTGTCATGTTGGAATTATTAACCAAGGTTGTGGACCTCGGTATTTGTGAATTACTTGTATATCTAGACTCACAACTTGTAGTATTATAGCTTAATGGTCATTATTCAGTTAGAAACCCATCCATTTTATGTCTGTATCTACGTATTCTTTTACTGGAAAGAAATTTTGATTATATCACATATCAACACATACCCAGACATATGAATACATTAACAGATGCAGTAGCTAATATGTTTCTAGATAGACATTTGTGCAACTTATAAAAACATCATCACATGTAAAAAGATCCATCCAGAAATAGATATATAGATATATATGTCGAATAGTTTGTAGTTTGTGTACATCACATAAAATCAAAAAAATATACATGTCTGTCTAATAGCCGGAGACAACATGTCTCTCAAAAATATATGCATGAAAAGCCCTAGATGTCTAATCAGCATGGTGCTTGTGGTAACATGTCACCGCACGCACCAATCGTCTCAGTAGTCGATGGAGGTGACTAGGCATATGCATCTGTTTGGATGATGGAGGTGACATAGGCATATGCATAGGTGACTAGGAGGCATCTATTTTCTCAGACATAGTTTTCTACCTTTTCAAATCTGAGGAACTATTTACGAAAAGGGACCATCAGAGTTTACTTTTCTGCTGTCTTTTCAAATTCATTAAACATGAAAAGACACCGAGTTCTTCCTTTGTCAGACTCATTAAACCCTGATGACATTGGATCCAATCGTAATGATGATATTCAAGTTCCTCCTTACAAGGGCTCGTTAAATGTACTAGGATGGATTCGTCCGAAGGACAGACTTATACTACAAGCATATGCTATCCCCTTCAAGCTTTTCTTCAAAAATAATTAGGGTACTCACCAGAAATGGTGGGGAAAATGGAACCAGTATCATCATCATGTCGACATTTTGTCGCTCTTAAACATGGCACTTGTCTACATTTGTGTCGGGTTGGGGACGTCTGATCTCATTTTCTGCTTGCTTCCGTGGGTTTGGGTAATCCCTTTTGACCTCTCATCTTCTCTTTGCCTCTTCATCATGACCTCTGATCTTTTGATGTCAAATACTGCCAGATCCACTATCGTGCTACCGATATGTTCAAGAGAAGTTGACCTCTGCAAAATTTCAACCTTCCTCTGATTGTCATCTGATCCTGATTCACAAAACATTATGTTCCTCTGTCTTGTGTCGATGATGTGGGAAACACTATGGCCCACCTTCGATCAAGGTCAATTTCTATCGACTTCAGCTCATTACCCAGGAAGCTGATCTAGAGACTCCCTTCTAGTACCTTGGAGCCTACATGCCTCAATGGCAGGTTCTTGGCGTTCGATGTGAGGTTTTCATCATTGGCCTCCGATCGAGTGATTCTACGGGTTCGACACCATCTCACTGATTTAAATGTTGTGGATTGTACCTATAGTACCTTGAGGACCATTTTCATTATTGGTGGTTCCTCTCACGTCTGTTAACAACTTTCATCATTGGCTGGTAATTAGACGATGTTCTTGCATGTTCGACTTCAGCTCACTTATTCGCATGCTTGAACTTGTACTTTTTTTGGGTTGAGATGGAGTGCAAGACCCTGGGTTTTGTCTGTTAGAATCTAAGCTGCGATTTTGTGGAATATTATGATTAGTTACATGACTCATCCATTGGATGGTTGCAACCATACCTGAGTCTATTTATCGATCCTTACTGGATGGCCGCATCCATGCCTTGGCTCTTGATTATTGTATACTCTGTTATGGATGGCTGCGCCCATACCACATATATCATGTATTTTGGATATCAATTTTACTTCTCTACGTAGGTTTTTTGACGGCAGTGTTTTCAGTTGGACACGTTCTCATAAAGCATTTCACCCCTCTCTCTCTCAGGCCTCATGCTTTAGGGGGCATCTGTTACACAGCAATTTGTCACCGTCCCTGCAATCCCATGTCCTGCACATTGGAGGGCTTATTTCGTGACCTATGAGCAGTGACATGACCTGAAACCACTTTCATGGCATCCCCCTGGACAAGGACAACCATTCCCCTGAAGACAATTCCTTGTGAAAAACCGTAAAAATAGCCTTTTTTTCCTTGGTGCGACTATCCATTTCAGCCCTCGCGCCAATGGGGGAAATCCTCCAAAGATGGCGCGCCAGTTGGCGCACTGTCTCGGTCTTGTACCCACACTAGGCTTATTAAGGAGTGTTTTTTAAAATAAATGGTGGAATATTGACTCCAACCCATTCTTGAACTGGTCTCTAAATTGAGTTGGGAGGTTTGGCTCTAGATATCCATGTAGAGGAATTTTTTTTCCACCTCTCATGGAAGCTTCCTTGAGGATAGGGCCAATCCCATGATTATAGGGATCCCAACTCCCATTCCACCATCTATATAAGCTTTCCATTTTCCTTTTGCAAGCTAGCCTTCAAGAGCCCTCAATAGCCTAGAGAATGCTAAAAAAGCCTTGATAGTCCAAATAGAGCCAAATTAGTAGCAAGGAGATTATTGTCAAGACAACCGAAGAGAGAGGCTTGTCCCATCCCCGACGAGCTTTATCGAGACGTACTCTGCTGTCGACCCACCGAAGGAAGATTCAGCCTCAGAGCCAGGTTGTATCTTTCTTTGTATTGATTAATGATAAACGACTTTGGTTATGGTTCCACTCGTGTGTTCATACTTTTTTATTATGGGTTGTATCTTCTCCGACTGATACATAATTGCATATATTGGGTTTTACGCTTGTGTGTTCGTCATGTTTCTTGTATGTGTAGGTGTTTGATTGTGACAAGCAGGAGAATTGTGATCTGCCGGGGAAAGGGAACTGGAGCGCTATCTCCTCCATGAACAACAGCGTTGGACTTGAGGTAGGCCTTTCTTGCAATTTGGTTTATTTCAATGAGGAACTTGCGTCTTAGCGTGATACGATTGTTGCTAGACCCGATCTGGACTAGTAGGGATCGCCTCTATCCGTAGAGGGGATTTACCTCTACAACAGTACCTACTCCTCAAAAGCAGAGAGATGTTAGGAGTTTATTAGGGTTAGCTAGTTATTATAGAAGATTCATCAAATATTTCAATAATATGGCTTCGCCAGTATTTGGTTTATTGGCCAAATATTATGATTTTATTTGGTCTGGTCCTTGTCAAGAGGCTTTTGAGCTCATTAAGGGAAAGTTGACTACTTCTCCCATTCTCCAAGGTCCAAATTGGACCCTTCCTTTCCACATCCACACAGATGCATCTGACAAAACTATGGGGGAAACATTAGGAAAATTAAAAGACAAAGTACCTTATGCAATATATTTCATCCATAAGAAATTTTCAAAGGCAGAGCTAAATTATACAGTAACAGAGAAGGAGATGTTAGCCAGTGTCCATGATTTAAACAAATTTAGACATTATGTAACCGGGTATTAGACATTTTTTCACAGTATCCACACAGCCATCAAATATTTAATGAAAAAACCAGATGTTAATTCTACGATAATTATATGGTTTTTACTTTTACAATAGTTTGACCTAACTATTGTTGATAAAACTCGAAAGGAGAATGTTGTTGTAGATTTTTTATACAGGTTATCTCTATCTATAGGTGAAGAAGGAATGGTGAATGACCAGCTACCAGATGAACATATCTTTGCTATATCATCACTCTCACCATGGTTTGATGACATAACTAACTACTTGGTTTTTGTAAATTTCCCTCCTAATCTCTCATTTACGGAGAAAAGTCAAATCATCATAAAAAGTTCCCCTTTCACATGGATTGGGGAAAATATTTTCAAGCTAGGCCCTAACCAAATCCTCAGAAGGTGTGTGAGGGATGAAGAATTTTTTGATATCCTCTCTACATGTCATGATAACCCATGTGGATGCCACTTTAATGCAAAAAGGACTGCTTTCAAAGTTTTGCAGGTAGGATACTATTGGCCTACCCTTTACCAGGATTCCAGAAGATACACTAGCAGGTGTGACCAGTGCCAAAGGATGGGGAAGCCAACACAAAAGGATGAGATGCCTTTGAATTCTCAGGAGGCCCTTGAGCCATTTGATAAATGGGGCATGGACTTCATTGGACCTATTGACCCACCATCCAGATAGAAAAATTATATCATAATCTACACTAACTTTGTGACAAGGTGGGTTGAAACAAAGGTTGTGAAGGTAGCAACCAAGGAGAAAGTAGCATAATTTCTAAGGGAGAATGTGTTTTACAAGTTTGGGTACCCCATAGAATTAGTCATTGATCAGGGGACACAGTTCACTTCTCATCTCATTGAGAATCTTCTGAGGAGGCACAATTCTAGCATAATACTTCTATTGCCTACCACCCTCGGGTGAATGGACAAATGGAAGTAACTAATAGAGCTTTAGAGAGTATCCTCACCAAATTTGTGAGAAGCAAAAGAAAATATTGGGAGAAAATATTAGTAGAAGCTATATGGGCCAACCACACTACCTGGAAAACAATAATAGGATTCACTCCTTATGACCTAGTCTATGGCAAGAAAGTTCTACTTTCAGTTCAATTTGAATTCAACACATTAAGGATGGCAATTAAGCTAGAATTAGACATCTCAAATGCTCAAAATGAGAGGTTGTTGCAATTAAATGGATTTGATGAGTTCATGATTCAAGCACTCCAACACACATAGGTCATTCAACTACAAAGGAATGCCTTCCATGACAAGAACATTAAGGGAAAAACCTTTCAAGAAGGAGATTGGGCGTTGTTGTATGAATCAAGGTTTAAGGACTTCAAAAGAAAATTGATGAAAATATGTTTGGGACCCTAGAAAGTGGAAAAATTATATGATAATGGTGTTGTTCAGATCAAAACCATAGATGAGGAAGGGATTCCCCTCCTTGTTAATGGTTACAGGCTCAAGGTTTACAAGAAGCCCTTGTCAAGGGCATAATTTTTAAATTCCATAAGTAGGGAGGTATATGTCATGGGAAACTCCATAGTTTCCAATGCCTCCTAAATATAAATAATAATAATAATAAAAAGGAATTGGTGAAAACCTCTCTGAGGCGCCCTAGGCCAACTCCAGGGTTGAAAACCTCCATTAGGTAGTCTTGGAGAAAAAAACAAAAAGAGAATAAAAGATCCTTGGGTGAAAACCTCTTTGGGGTGCCTAAGGCAGGCCTCTAGGTTGAAAACCTTTCTGGAGGTAGTACACTTTCCTTCAAGAAAAAAAAAAAGAAAAAAAAAAAATACCTATGCCTTTATGTGTTTTTTTTTGTTTTGCGGGTTGACAATTGAAGATGGTTTTCAGGATCTAGAGGAGAAATTTATCTTCATTATTTATTATTCTTTTCTTGCACACTCCATCATCCATCCCTTCATCCATTTCACCCACCGGATAGGCAACAAGTTCATTTTTTCCCCTAATCTAGAATTGCTATAGGTAAAACAGGCAACTACAGGATTCCTGTAGCACTACAGGAAACTCTTGTAAATGTTACAAGAAACTAATTTATGAAGAAAAATGTTGTCAAAAGCATTTTTTAACTTTAGTTTGGGCATGATCATATGTTTTTTTCCCTATGCCTACAAATCCCAACACACTATTTCACTCCATGTGCAAGGTTTCCTTATCTTAACCATATGTTGCAACTTGAGCTGCTAAATCATTGAAAATTTGGCATAAGAACCATTTCTCTTGCCTACCCTCTAGTCCATTCATTCCATGACCTCGTACATATCCTCCATAACCCATATCCATCCATTAATGAACCAACTAAAGCAAGAAGAGGTGAGGAACAAACTGCTACAAGTATCAGAGAGTTTCCTGCAGCAAATGTGTGTGTGGAACAACAAGGCTAAAAGATAAAGAAGATCTGATGCGGATGAATCCAGGCAACCACCAACAGACTCCAAAGGGACATGCACAATAGCCATGACACCTAAATCTCTCCATGCAGCACCTACAAAATAAATAAAACAAAGAAAGTGTAAGCAACTCGCTCAGAAAAATAAGTAGCTCACTCAAGAAAATCTCCTCACTCAGAAAACAAAAAAATATATATGAAGACACAGCAAATAGAAGACTCCAGCTTCCACCACCAACTTTAGCTCCTTAAACCATCTCCTATAGCACATTACCAACATGAGGTAAGCTCAAGTATGGCCTATCACCCCTCGTTGTGCACCCATAATGGCCAAAATAGTTAAATGTCGAGATTTAGAACTTTAAAAGGCAAAGAGGTGACGAGTTAACTTGGCCACCTTTGTAAAGTGAAAATGAGGGAAAAGTAAAAGTGCATGCCATCTAGGCATGTCAAAGCAAGTCAAGTGAGGGTGGATGAGTATGAAGGTAAGTGATAACAAGGTCAGTAATTATTAATTGAAGTGCAGACCAACAGTCTCTAAGAGGAATATCGAGTTGAGTACGAGTCACCACAATGCTCCAAATTTCATTAAAAATTCCAATAAAGGCAATATTTGTCTCATTTATACCATTGTGTTGACTTGCGAACAGTAGAAAGTGCAGGAGAGTGGTGGGAGCCATCAAAGGAGAAACATCGCATTTTGGGTTTGCATGCACCATAGTGCTACAGGAAACAACATTTTTCTACATGAAAATTTCGCAGTACACCAGCAGAGGCTTAGAGGGCAGCATAGAGTTCCTGTGGGTAGATTGGCCTCCCAAAGCCCCCATATATTAAACCAAAATATCAAAGGACAAAGGTAAGTGGAAAATCATCCTCCAGAACTAAAATTCATCCATGTTATTCAAAATCAGAAAAAGTATAGGTGATAGTTAAAGGATAAAAAAATAAATTCTTGTGTTTTGCTTCAAGCCCTCCATCTCCAAGACTTACCTCTAAAAACCTCTCACCACCTTCACTTCACAACGTTAAAATGGGAGGGGGATTCAAAAAAAGGGAGCCTATAGACATTAAAATAATTAGGCATCACCCTCAAGTTATGGAAATTTTATGAAATCACCAATGGCTAGGGTTCTTTGAGCTATTGAAAGGTTATTTTGATGAGATAGCTAAATAATTTGCATTAGCTCTACAGTCAAATTTAGAATAAAGAGCCACCATTGTGATTAGAGGACCAGCCATCACTTTATCTCTTGAACTGATAAGCATAGTGACCACCTTTCCCTTAAGAGTCAAATGGGTCAAGGAAAGAATTCCTAGCACTGCAGCCAAAAATAATTTATTCTTACCTGGAGAAAACTATATTGAAGATAAAAGTGGTGTGAGAAGAGAGACGTAATATCCAAAAAGGGATAATGCATTAATACTAAAACACAATATAAGAACTATAGCAATGTAAACAAATAATCTAAAGACATCATACAAATGTACAGAACAGTTGCACCATTTATTATATAGGAGGTGGAATACAAGTACAACAGTGCTCAAAATATGAGACACTCAATCCAAAGAGATGGCCTAGAATGACCCTGAAATCATACCACAATAGGGACTTCGTCACTATTGGACTGTTAGAAGGAATACTACATTGTCCCTGCTGCAAATGTTAGGACTACAACTATTAAAAAAATATAAAAGTGTAGTTCTGGCAGTTTCAGAGCTCCAATGATGCTGAAACTTTAGATCCCGACTCTATGATGAATACCCAAGATAACCCAGAAAGGATTTTCAGATCTGACAATCTTAGAAAATCACCTACTTAGTCCTTGCAACTATGACTTTTGGGTATGCAGATCTAAATCATAATCTGATCAAATATGGCTACAATATGATGTACAATCTGATCTATGCTTGAAGGGTTTATCCCTTCACTAGATCCTTAAACTAGAAGCTCAAGATCTAGCTTCTCTATCCTCCTCCACAGAATGTGGTTGTTGAATACTAAGAAGCTGAAGTAAAATGTGTTTCCAAGGAGGTATAGTATCAAGCCTGCTTCTAGATAATGCAAATCAATTCATGAATGATGGAAATGGTGAAAATAAGGTGAGGATATCGTCCCTCGTAGGATTTCCAGCTGAAATACTCAAAACTTCCTTCTTCCTTCAGATCTGCAAGACTAGACCACGTAATCCTTGAGGGGACTACTGCTGCATGGAGGTATGAAATGTTGGCCTGAATGCCAGATATAGATCTACTGCTCTTGAAATACTGAACTAGAATAACAAGGTGAAAGGATGAAGCCTCCACCAGTTTCCTAGCTGAAATGCTAGAAACAGCCTCCACCTCTCAAACCCTCAAGCAGGAATGCGTTATTCCTAGGACTGAATGTGCATATGAGAGTGGTTGAATGTGGCACCAATGCCTAATAATGTATGGTAGCTTAGAATAATCTTCCCATAATAGGCACTTGTAGTCCCCCATGGGTAAGGCTGGGATTTCCGCTCGGAAACACCCGTGTGCTAAATTGCACTACAGACTTAGCTAAACAACATAAGCGTGCATATAAATGTCACATGACAAATCTATACCTAAGCTGATAAAAAATAATAACATAAATCCCATCTTCTATGGTTGCCTTCATCTCCCTTATATTCTTTGTGAGCCTTCCATAGCCCTATCCCACCTCATAACTACACTTCACATGTGGCCACTAACCTCCATGAAGACTACGTTGTCTCTCCATGTTCTCCACCATCTCTACATTTAATTCCCACTCTCTCCATCATGTGTTCATTATATGCACTACTTCCTCCACTATCTTATCATTAGTGTTCTATGATCATACTTTCAATGCACCATGATCTCAGTTGACTACCTCCCTGATCTCCGTGATATATCATTAATGTGGCATGATCTCCACTCTTCCTTCATTTAAGGAGTTGCTCCACTACTCCATAATTAATATCTAGATCTAAAATATCCACATACACACATCAAAAGTGGATTTTATTCCTCTATGGAGTTTATGGGTCCCTCCACCCTCTTATTTACTTAATTAATTAAGAAAACTAAGAACTCTAATATTCCAATTATCTAATGGAAAATTGGGAATATTACAGTCATCCCTGCCAAAATGTTTCTTGTACTCAAGCAACTGCAAAAGTGGATGCTATAGAAAACATCCTCCCTCTAAATGGAATCCTCATATGGAAGGCCTCCCCATATACTCCAATGTGTAATGCATGCCCAGCTCTAAAGCTTCCTCTCTAAGATGTCTAGAATGGCCTCCAACTGAAAAGTTGGATTCCTCTCCTCATCAATGAATCTCCAAGTGGCAACCATATGATGTTCAAATATCTCCTCTATACATGAGATACATGAAATGAAGTGGTTTCTTCCGAAAGTGGAAATTCCTGACTCATGAACTATTCCTCCAACCAATGCTACATAGAGTAGATTGCATCTATCAATGCTCTCATCATTAGCCCTATTGGCCTTGTAGGATCCAAGCATCATATCAACATAGTGCAAAATAATAAGTAGATACATATGGGTTAACATATACAATGTCAAACCATATTCTCCCAATAACAACCACCGCAGCAAAGCCTTATGCTGCCATGCTAGATCATCATGAAAATAAGCACGAGAGTCATACTCTCTCAAAAGAAGCCACTGCAATAATGCTTCTTGCTGCCATGCCAAATCAACATCAATCCACCGCAGCAATGCCTCTTGCTACCACAACACATCATCATTGTACCAAATGTAGTGCCCACATTCTCTCAAGAGAAGCCACCACAATGATGATTCTCTCTTCCCCATCACATCATCATTATGCCAATTATAATGACAATAATCCTCTAGTAGAAGCCAACACAGTAAGGCCTCCTATTTCCATCCTCCATCAATATCATGCAATGTATGGGAATAAATCAACCCATACTCTCCCAAAAGTAGCCAAAGAAACAAGGATTCTTTATGCCATCTTACATCATCATGATGAAAGTCATGGAGTAACAACATATTGATTGACATGTGGGATGTAATATCTAAACAATATAGACAAGCTCCCTTTTTCCACATCATGTGAGATTTATTTCATGTCCCAAACCAAAGTACATACATGATCATAAGATATGCCCCAAACAGAAGTACATTTAAATACATGAGACATATCCCAAACAAAATTAAATACAAGGACATAAGATATATCGTGAGATGTCCAAAATCTCTTAGAAATAACCAATGTAGCCATGCCTCCTGTTGCTACATAACATTAGTGACATCCATGGCATGGACCACAAAAATTTGAGATGTTGGGTGAAACACATACTCACCCAAAAGCAACCAATGCAACCATGCTTATTGTTGTCTGATATCATATATCTGCAAGAAGGTTGGAAACCTCATGTTCCTCATCTGGATCCATTCATCCCAATGTGGATGATGAATCATGCCAAGCTCAATCTTGGTATCCACCCAAGGTAGAATACCAATCTCCTCCATATGAATAGCTTTGCACTCCATGAAATGTTGATGTGCACCTCCTTTGATGTCTCTCCATGAGATCCTCTCATTAACGACCCATTGGAACCCATAAGGCTCCATACATGTTTTAGGTATACATTCCTCTTTGAGATGTGAGGTGCTCATCAAGGAAACTCCATCCTAATAATGGAAAGTACTTTCCATCATAAAATTTCTACCATCTATCATATGTCCATCCTGTGCTTGATGGGTGAAGATACCTTCAAAATACTCCAAGAATAATGGGGCCTTCATCTCATCACTGTTGCTCAATGAAAGCGTGGTAGATATGGATGGTGATACATGTGTTGTCCCATGGCCATATACAATGCTAAACTCATAGTTTGTCACTGTAATGAATTGGACTATGCTCCTCCCATCTTCTACAACTCCACACTTCAACACAAAGTGTGGGGTGTAGCTCAACCATGAAAAACTGGGATAACAATGCATATTCTCCTTGATCAAGTCAAGGATCCTTTTTTCGGTGATAATTTGCTACTCCAAATCAGCAAGGTGCTCTAATCCTTGGTTATGCACTTGCCCTGATGGCATGGTCTCACCATTAGGGGAATTTTGAGGTATAAAATGGGCCTCCTAAGCAAAATGTACAACCAAAATCAACTTTATAAGAACCATTAGGATTCAAGATGATGATGTCAACCATGGGGGATGATTCACCATTTTTAAAGTAAAAGGGTAAAAAGATTAAAAAATAATAAAATTATAAAACTACATTTTCAACTCGTATTTTCAACTTATCTCCCAACTTTTTAACTCAAATTTCTAGTGGGAGTACTTTTTGGATGAAAAAATTAATTCCTCGTCGAAGGAGTACCCATGTTACGTACTTTCGATGGACCTTACTACACGAAAAATAAGAAACACATGAAAAAACGTGATTGGATTCACGTTTTTCATTATTTCTCATTTTTTGTGTAGTAGGGTCCATTGAAAGTATGCAACATGGGTACTCCTTGGATGAGGAATTAAATTTTTCATCCAATGAGTAATCCTACTCAAAATTTGAATTAAAACTTTGGTATATCAGTTGAAAATACGAGTTCAAAAAGTAGTTTTTTCTTTTTCCCCTATAAATTTTGATGATGTCCTCAAATCTTGTTTTATTATTTCTAATATTATTTAATAATTTCCTTAGGAGGTCCATTTTAGACCTCAAACCCCCCTAATCAAATCTCAATATGAGCTACTAAAATAATATGAGACGAATGTATGTGCAAACCTTGGATAAGCTAAATCTTGGGAACATCTTTCACATCTACAAGAGTTCCTCCAACAGGTGCAATGGCCTCTCCAACTACTGGTAATGATTTTGACTGTATCTCATCTACTATCCCAGTGTTGGTATCTGCCTCCTCCTCCTCATGCATCTCATGAATCATGCATGGGGCTCCTAATGTTAGAATCTCAATATCGTTTTGCAAAGATGCAAGTGTTCCTCCTCCTTATGTAAGTAAATATGCAGTTGGTGATGGTGGTAGAGGCTCCTCCTCCTGAGTGATAATGAGGAAATATTCCTTGGGATCTTCATGTACTATCTCCCCAATGATTGTTTATGTCTCTGGTTTCTTCCTCCCAAACGTCTTCTTCAATCTCTAAATAAAATATTCATAGGAAGACACTTTCATATGTGACAAGTGACTGAACCACCAATCTCCTGCTTCACCCTTTAGGTGCAGCGCTGCAATATCCAAAACCTCTCTTTCTTCTACTGGATATAGCTAAAAGAATGTATCTAATTCTTTCCCCCAAGCCCTCAATGTGCTTGTGGAATATCCATCAAATGTAGACAAGAAGAATCTATGCCTCTTTCTTCTATTGTTGTTGTGGATCTCCTTTCTTCTTTTATTTGCAAGAACTATTGGAGAGAGAGATTATCCTTCAGTGCTCTAGGTTGTGCTTTGTACTCAGATAGATATTTACTTAGGGTCTCATACACCAAGTCTCCTTCATATTCACACCATTCCCCTCTCTTATCAAAGAAAGTGGATCTAGTAAAATGATGTGAAGCCCTTTGCTTCTCCGGTTGCTTATCATGCTGATAGGAAGTGCTGGCACCTTCCTCTTTCTGAACTCTTCTTGGATCCTCCTTTTTCCTTTCTCCCTTCATTTGATGGACCTCCTTGTAGGAGAGATCTTCCATAGATCTAAAGGGAAGAGTGGCAAAACAACAATCCTCCTTCATGGTATATCTCTACTATATGCTTCTTCTTTTGATACAAAAGATGAAGTGCCCACAAGCTGAGCCAAAGATCATGCTCTGATACAACTGTAATATCCTAAAAGGGATAATTCAGTAATACTAAAACACAATATAAGAAATGCATCAATGTAAACAAATAACCTAAAGACACCATACAAATGTACAAAATAGTTGAACCATTTTATTATATAGGAGGTGGAATACAAGTACAACAGTGCTCAAAATATGAGACACTCAAGCCAAAGAGATGGCCTAGAATGATCCTGAAATGCTCCCACAAGAGGGACTACGTAACTATTGGACTACTAGAAGGTATACTGTTCTTTCCCTGCTACAAATGTCAGGACTACAGTTTCCGACAAAATATAAAAGTGTAGATCTGGCAGTTCTGGAGCTCTGATGATGCTGAAAATTTAGATCTGGGTTCTATAATGAATACCCAAGATAACCCAGAAAGTATTTCAAGATCTGACAATATTGGAAAATCACTCTCTTAGGCCCTGAAACTATAACTACTGGGTATGCAAATCTGAAGCATAATATGATGAAATATGGTTGCAATATGATGTACAATCAGATATATGCTTGAAGGGTTTATCCCTTCACTAGATCCTTAAGCTAGAAGCTCAATATCTAGCTTATCTATCCTCCTCCACTGAATGTGGATGTTGAATACTCAACAGCTGAAGTAAACTGCGATGTCAATGAGGGAGGTTCTTAAGCCTACTGCTAGATAATGAAAATCAGCTCTTGAATGATGGAAACAATGAATACAAGGTGAGGATATGGTCCTGTTGAAGCCTAGAAAATCTCTGCTTCAAACATCGGGGAAAACCACCCAGTCGGGACCTTAAGATAGCTCCTTTTCCATTTGGTATGGTGGCTCCGACTGGATTTAAAGGACCAGTTCCCTTGTAACTAAATGGATTGAATTGGATGGGTGCAAATGGGACTAAATTAACTAAAATAAAACTATCTAATTTAAGCTAAATACTGATAAAGAAATTCTAATACTAACCCGGGTAATTATATGTGAATACAACTTAAGATTGTTCCAATTCAACAATAACCATGAAAATGTATTATTAATTAAATTGAAATATGCAGAAACAAATAAAGATAACTCTGTTTAAGAAATTAAACAGATTTGTATTAACATATTGCATTCATCATTGTATACCATTTACATGTAACTATGAAAAATAACGTTTCAATTATACTCAGAAATGATATATAAAAGGAAGCGTTGTGAAAACAAATATACATATAAATGATAGAAATTTTAAAATGAATATCATAAGACAAAAGAAATCAACAGTGAACAGATAGAAATACCTTGTTCATCTTGAGGACTTTCAAATGCAATCTGATACTCTATCCAATAACTATGATGCAAAATCAAATTCCAAAGGTACATAAATGCAACACTTCAAAGATAATTCCGCATGAAAATCACCAGATGTGATCCTTTTTAAAAAATATATAAGACAATGGAGTACAGAAATGCAATCTCCAAGTCCAAAAATATTAAGATCCAGGACCCCTCTCTAAATGCATGAGAGGGGTTTAAATACTACTTAACTAACTCTAAAAATAGTTTATTACAAAAAATAAGGATTCGGTTCAATGACCGTCCTTTTCCTAGGCTAAAATACAGTGAAATTAAAACTAAATGTATCTATCTATGAAATTGATCTTTTCTCTTGCAGGCATCTAGCATAGTTTTGAGAAGATGCAGTTGACCGACTTCAGAATTCAGCTGTCCTGAAAAGACAGAGTCGGCAAGCGCAGGAGAAATCTTCTTTGTAGCATTGATAATACAATTGAGTGCACTGTGCTGACTGTGTGGCTTTACCAAGTACATCTAGTATGAGTCCCAATTTAATCTTGTCAGCCCTTGGATGGATTTTTCTCTTTCTTCTGCCTTTTGCCTCCATTCTGCTTGCAATTGATTTTCCTGTGGGAGATAACCTGGAACAGTTTCAGAAATCAAGTTAGCTTTGTGTAAATTGTCATTTACACAATCAGTGAGAGTGTTTGCCGCTGTAGATGCCTCCTCTGCTGCCTTTTCTGCCCTTCTGATTTGTGCATCCCAATTATTAAACAGTATTTCTTTATGGTTCTCATTAATGATGGGTGCACCAGCTTTTCTGCCTTCTTCTGTCTTTTGCCATGCCAGATAATCATTGATCTTTTCATTAATCAAATCATAATAATTTCGTAAATCTACGACATGATTTGTGATTTTATCGCTCTCTTGGCACAAAGAATTCCATTGCAAGATTTTTTGGTAGAAAACTTCCTCTTGTTGCAGTAGTTGATTGTTCAAAGAGATAGTTTCTGAAATAAATTCTGGAAGCTTAGGATCATCTTTATGCTGATCTTGGATAATCTGTATTTGTTTGTCTTTATCAGCCAGGCTTTTTTGATGTCCTATTTTCATTTCTTGAAGTTGTTGTTGTAACTCTTCAAGTTTCAATTGTGCTTCCTTATTGGCCTGTACCTGTTGCAATTACTGTTGCAGAGCTTTTACCTGTTCTTCTTTTTCATTCAACAAAAGTTGTATCTCAAATGATTTATCAATTGTTGCAGAAGCATAAGCTCCTGTTATTTGAGATAACTTAGTGAGATTATGAGTAGGCTCTGTGGCAGGATCTTTCCACAAAACATCTACTTGTTCTGCTTCAGTAGCAATTGCACTTTCTATTTTTCTCTTTTTCCTATGTCTCTTCACTACTGCTTTGTATTTTGGGCTGTAGAATACATCTAGAGGAAGAATGTCCTCTACATTAAGTACAACTTCAGAGGAGGGTGTGATTGGTATGTGCTCTGTCACTGTGACTGTGCTGCTTGTTCCTGTGTTCAAAATTTTGGTTGTTTGGGCAGGGGTCTGTACATTCTGTCCTTCTACATTAATCAATTGGTTAAAGGTTTCCCACTCTTTGTCTAACTCAACGATGACTGGCTATTGTTGTACATTGGTTGGAGGAGGATTTGTCTGTTGAGAAGTCAAAATTTGTTGTTGAGTAAGTTCTTTTGATTGTGCAGAATCTTTAATGGATTCTTCCATTTTATCTTCCTTTTCATTAGACTTATTGGAATGTTCAAAATCTCTGTCAAATTTTGATTTAGATTTACCTGTACTTGAACTGCCATTAAGACTAACACTAGGAGTTTGCTCCCTTGCGGGCTCTAAGCATAGATTATCCAAAGGAATAGGAATTAGTCTTCTTTCTCTGTAAAGCTTGAATTCCTGAAATTCCTCTGGAGATAGCTGCGCTTGAGCTGAATTCAAAACTTCTTTGAATGAATTTCTTTCTTGGAACATATCATCAAAAAGATCCTGTTCCCCGGAAAATTCCCTTACTTTGATTGCATTGGTAAAATTCTTAACAATATCATTTGGGTCGAATAACCTTCTCGAAAATTTGAACAGCTGTAGGCATGTAATGTTGCCTATCTCTTGAAATGCATGACCAATATCAAACAGTGAAAATGTTCCACATTTTACAGGAAATTGTGGCCAAATGCCATTTTTCTTCTCTTTTAAATCTTTTGTTATACCTCCCTGACCACAGGTCTGATAAGCAATTTCCTGAGCTACAAGTCTATCTGGAACATATAGGGGTAGCACATGGGGAGAAGCATAACTTCGAAAAACCCTAATATAAGTGAACAATTCTTCTCCAAACCATCTCGCGATGGGGAGAATATCAACCTCTGTTTTTGAGGATAACCTTGGGGCATCCTTATTATACAATGTTCTGTACAATGGCAGCATTATTCCATGATAAATTTGGTAAAAATGGGGGACAAACTTAGACTCCCATAGTTCTTTATGGTACACATGAATAGGCAAAGGATCGTGGATAGTCCATTGCCAACCCATCACAGGGAATTTAGAGACATAGCAGATGGCGTCCATGACATAAGCAGATAAATAAAAAGGTGGATAAACCCGCTGAGAAACATTTCGTTTAGACCGGTAGTGAAAAATAGTAGTGGTCAAATTATCAGATAGGATTTTGGCCCAGTCTACAATTGTAGAATTAATAGCTGCATTCAACAAAGAAAGCCATTCGAATAAGATCATATTTATGTCAGACTTTCCAAAAAGCCTACATAACATGGCAGCAATAAAACAATAAGGAGAGGTAAGTGAACCCGTGTTGTACATACCTTGTTTGTTTTTCTTCAATGGTTCACTTCTTTTGGTCCACTCCTTTGTGCATTCTGCCAAATTTGCATGTTATTTGGCAAAATCTTCCATGAATTGTTTGTTGTAAGTCACCTGAGGTTCTGGCAACTTATACATTAATCTCAGATCTTCTATGGTGAATGACCCAATTAGCTCTTTAGATGGAGTTCCGAATTTTCTGTCTGAAATATCAGTGCTATCCAGCACCCATCTCACCATGTCTGTATATGGGAGAATCCTTGGCCTTGCTGCTATTCTATGCAGAAATGAGCAAGCCAAGTCTCTAAGGGTTGCTTCAGACGTATTCTTGGAACCTGCTGTAGCTGCAACTTTTATCACCACAGGGTTTTCTTCTTCTAATAGATTATACATTCCTTCCCAAGTGGATATACCAGCATCCTTATTACAGGCGGTGTCTGCATATAGTGAAGCCATTTCTTTGTTTTCAGAATTTGAGCTCTTCTCCTTCTTACCCATAGTGTTTAGTGGAAGCTTTGTATAGACGTTTGCTCCTTCGTGCCTACGTTTTACGAGTAAATGAGAGTAATGGTATAAGAAAGGTGATGAGACTATTTTAAATGTGAAAGCGGATGAAATATAATATTTTAATTGTGAAACGACTTTTAATCCAAACACAATCTCATTTACCATTAATAATCAATCCAGTCATTTAATTTAATCATTAAAGCGCATAACGGGTTTGACATATGGGATGATTGCCTTGGGATAGCGCACCTACATGAATCTGCGACATTGTGATCTGCGATTTGCTACGCAATATCGCAATATCACAATGTCGCAATATCGCAAAATGAAGTCATCGCAGTTATGAAAATAGCGCAAAAGCGGAAATTGCGCAATAGCGCAAAAGCGCATATCGAAAAATCGCAAAATCGCAAAAGCGCATAATTGAAAAGAGTGGAAAAGATATTCATTAATCATTTCTGTTTTCTGCGCTATGCGATCTCCGACCAATGCGTTTTATAAAATATATATACCATTTTGTTATGGATGCGCTATCTTGTTTAAAGAGCAATTTTATTATAATCTATCATAAACTTAAGTGTTTCTTAATATTCTTTCTAAGGGATTTCTTTAGGTTTATGATAGAAAGCTTTATTTGAAAAGGAAAACAAATCCTAATTGATTTTTTGGATTTTTAACTAAGGGTCCCCATTTATTTAGTATTATTACTAATATTAAATAAAAAGGGGGGTTGTTGCTGGTCACAACAATTGGCGATTCACTGAAAGAAACAGTTATCTCTGAAAAAATAAAATGAACATTCTATCTTTAGTAAGTAAAGGTTTTTAAAGATAATGAAAATTATCTTAGGATAATTCAAATAAAATGTAACTATGAAAAAGAAATAAAAATCATTTCATAATTTCTTTCTAATTCCTTAAGAAATAAAAACATTGTGGGTTATCTCAAGCTTTGATTGGTGTTAATAATGAAGTAAGTGGATCTCTCCAAGTTTTGGTTTTATAATATACTCTATTGCCATAGGTATTGCCTCTGCTGCCAGCAAACGTTCATAGTCTCGATAGGGTTACCTTTAAACCATTAACCATTCATTGTCCCATCCAACTAAAATTATGACTTTTTAAAAGATAAATTCATAAGACTTATTATCTCATGTTTTTGTCTTTTACTTATTTTTTGTTTTAAGAGCCATTGTTCTGGTTTGGTAGCCAGTTAATAACAATGCCATTCACTAATTATAATTAAACTGAACAAGCTGGCTCGTGATGAGACCCCTTGTCTTATATTTATAAGCCATTACCCTGTTTTGGTATGCAGTATTGGTAATGTCAGTTTTATTACTCCTTATGAACATGGTAAGTCGGCTCGTAATGAGACCTCTTATCTCTTAAATTTTTCGTATAATTTCTTAGAATTACATTCTAAAAAATCACAACTTAAATGGATGGGGTGAAATAGTTTTATCCTTAAGAATCAATGGATGACAATTTTCAGAGTTTTTTGAGTTCCAAAACTTTGAAAAAATCTTTACTTTGATATATAACCTTTCTCTGCTTAATAAACTTATAATGATTTACATTCTTTTCAAGTTTTCAAAAGTTCATGTAAATGATTGAAATAATCTTTCAAAGTTTAACATCTTATTTTAAACTATTCAAAAACTGTGATCATTATTTTAAAAATTCTTATTTACACAAAATAAATATTTATAATATTTTTCCGAAGAAATTTTCTTAAATAGTAAACAGTCAATCAGAGACTCATAAACAACCTTTATTTGTAAAAACAAAAACAATCAAAAACTTTGCAGAAAGAAATATGTACAGTTTAAGAAGGGGTTACCTCCTTATGAAAAGAATTTCTTCAAGATAAGCCCATTTACAGGAAGAGACTCTCTCTTACCTGTTAGATCTTGGAGTATGAATGTATTTGAGCTTATCTTCTCAACGATATGAAATGGTCCAAGCCACATTTTCTGAAATTTGGTATGTTTACCTTTTTCTTCGTGTGCTTTATCCCATTTCAAAACGAGATCACCAATTGACAAAAATTTTGAGCCGGTAGAACTTGCATCAAAAGAAGATTTTACAAGCTGTTGATGTTTTTCATGAGTAATTTTTGCTTTATCCCTATCTTCTTCTAATTTAAGGATTTGATCATATCTCAATTGAATGGATGAAGAAAGATTTTCTTCAATAAACTGCACTAGGGCTAATGATGGAAGAGTTAAATTTGATGGTATCACAGATTCTTTTCCATAAACCAGATTGAAAGGTGAAGTCCCTATTGAAGCTTTTTCAGTGATACGATCAACCCATAATGCAAAGATTAAAGATTTGTGCCAATTCTTTTGATTTTGATCAACGGTCCTTTTAATGATTTTGATAAGGTTTTTATTAGTGGATTCAGCCAAACCATTACCTTATGGATAATAATTTGCTGAATATTTTAATTTAAAACCTCTTTTGACTGCAAATTCAATTAAAATATTTCCAGAGAAGTAAGATGCATTATCAAATACAAGAGCTTGAGGTACACCAAACCTGGTTATGATGAATTGATCTATGAAATCAATAATTGCATTAGAATTGGCTACCTTCAACAGGATTGCCTCTACCCATTTTGTAAAGTAATCAGTTGCAGTAAGGATGTACTTGTACTATTTGGAAGAATGAGGTACTATCTCACCAATAATGTCAAGCCCCCATTGTTCGAATGGTTGCTCAATAGTTACTGGTTGCAAAGGAAAAGCTGGTTTCCTTTGTCTTCCACTTGTAGTTTGACAAATTTGGCACTTCCTTACGTAATCATGCGTGTCTTTAAAAAGGGTAGGCCAGTAATAACCAGCACGAATTATTTTGTGAGATGTGGTATCACCTCCAAAATGACCTCCTGCTGGTCCATCATGCAATTCCTGCAAAACCTTTTCAGCTTCAGTCTTTTCAAGACATCTTAATAAAATTGAATCATAATTTTTTCTAAATAACACATTATCAATGATCTCATATTTAATAGCCTCTAACCTTAAAGCGCGTTTACTCTTATAGCTGAGATTAGAAGGAGCATACCCATTTTTCAAGTAATAGATAAGATCAACATACTGAGATCCGGAATTTGTAACATTTATCTGACTTACTTGAATATCTTGATTTGAATCTTGATTTTCTGGTATGTTATGAGCTCCTGCCAATAATCTGCAAAAACCTTGTCCTCTAACAATCTTAGCTAGTTTAATATCAATATCATATTCTTGCAAGGCTGTTACCCAGTTAGCTCTCTTTTCTCCTACTTCTTTTTGAATTAATAATTGCCTCACTGCAGAGAATGGGACAATGATTTTTGTATGTGTTTTCAAGAAAAAAGGTCTGAAATGTTTGATTGATTTAAACACAGCAAAGGCTTGTTTTTCAACATCGGAATAATTAAGCTCAGCTCCTTGCAGATTTGAGCTAAAGAAAGAAATTGGTGCTTCGATTTATTGATCATTGAGTTGTGTTAAAACGGCTGCATAGGATGTTTCAGTGGCCAGAGTATACAAAGTAAAATCTTTAGAAAAATCCGGGGTATTTAATGCTGGTGCATTAATGATCGCTTGTTTGATTGAATCAAAAGCTTCTTATTCTTTATTCGCCCATTTGAATATTGAATTCTTCTTGATCATATTTTGCATAGGTAAAACAATTAAATAAAAATCAGGAATAAATCTTTTAACAAAATTGATCTGTCCAAGAAATGATTGCATGGATTTTTTGTTATGCGGTAAAGAAATATCAGAAATTTCTTTCACTCTATCTGAATCAATATATATACCTTCTTTTGACACAAAAAATCTTAAGAGTTTCCCTTCATCTAAATCAAAGAAGGATTTCTTTGGATTTAAGGAGATACCAAACTTTCTACGTCTTTCAAATATTTGTTTTAAATCATTTATATGATTGGCTCTCTTTTTTGAAAATACTGTTATGTCATCAAGATAAACAATAACTGATTTATTGATCAAACCTTTGAATACTATATCCATGTCTCTTTGAAAAGTTGCTCCTGCATTTATTAGACCAAAGGGCATTTTCTGATAAGCATAAGTTCCCCATTTTGTTCTGAAAGTTGTTTTCAATCTGTCATCCGGATGAACTAAAACTTGATTATAGCCCGAAAATCCATCGAGAAAAGACATAAGTTCAGAACTAGCTACCTTTTGAAGTATCTGTTCCATGGTTGGCAATGGGAAATTGTCTTTTAAACATGCCTTGTTTAAATTTCTGAAATCAATACAGATTCTTATATCACCATTCTTCTTCCTTACAGGTACCATATTGGAAACCCAATTAGAGTGCCTGACTGGAAAAATGATTTTGGCTTTCAAAAGTTTATTAAGTTCTGATTTAATTTGACTTTTGAGATTTGGATGGATCTTTCTCAACTTCTGTTGAACATGTTTAATATCAGGAAGCATTAGAATCGTGTGTTGAATAACCGAAGTATTATACGTTTTTAGATCATCATAATTCCAAGCGAAAACGTTTTTATACTTGTTCAGCAGTTTAATGAATGCATTCCTTTCCTCTGGTGTTAAATTGAGTCCTAAGTTAACGTTTTGAGGTTTAGAATCAGAACCAAGATTTACTAATTCAAACTTCAAAGTGGAACTTTGGAGTTTCATATTAACAACTTTCTTGAATCTGTTTCTAATGTCATATAAATCCTCTAATTTAACAACAGATTTTGGAATGGGGTTTTCATTACCTTTTGAAGCAATTTGTAAATCATGATCATCTTCGTCAATAATTTGCTCATCATATGATTTATCTGAAGTCATGAAATTTAGAATATCTTGATCATGATAGAATACTCTCCAATTTGTAACATTATCTGGGACAGATGGACGAAAAATCAATTCTACAAAAAACCTATCAGGACTGCAATCTTCAGCAGGTAGGAGTTTAGATGCAACATTAGTCAGCTGATGTATTCTGATTCCTAGGAATAGGAGAAATATTGAATGCTAAAAAATGAGTGGTGAGGTCTTGTACTAGGGTTTGATAGTGTTTAAGATGTCCTGAAAGGCAATGAATAGTATTCCTAACTTGTTTAATGACAATTTCAGAATCACCAAAGACTTTCAAGTATTTAACATCTAACCCTATAGCTTTATAAAGTCCTTGAACCAAAGCTTCATATTCTGCGGTATTGTTAGTACACTCAAATTCTAATCTACATGACAGCATGGTTTTCTCCCCATTTGGATCAATTACGATGCATCCAGCTCCAGCTCCATCACTAGACTTCGATCCATCAAAATATAATGACCAAAATAAAGATTTGTCTATTGGCTTATCTACAATTACAACAGAAATATTTACAATTATGGAAGAATCAGATTGTGAAAAATTTTCTATCTGAGAAACAAAAGTATTTACAGAAAAAGGTGATTGAGGAGCTTTGAAATTTCCAAGAAATGATTCAGCAGAATAACCTCCAAGAATATTGTTGTTGAATGCCACAGGCTCATTAGGTTGTTCGAATTCAGTGACAGTGTGCGTCATATGTTTTCTCGTTCAATTTTAATTTGATTTGGTTTCCCTTTGTAGGGAAGCCACATATGCGAATAATCAGTCGAGATATAGCCATTAAGTTTCGCAGACCAGTCTCTGCTCAAGATTAATTCATAGAATTCAGGAATATCAGCAATCAAAATATCAATTCTTTGGACAATCCTAGGATCGGAGGCTAATCTGATAGTAACTGAATTGATTTCTCCTACCACTTGGACTTTAGAGCGATCCAATTGAACGATATGAACTGCTGATTTCTGTGGTTCGATATTCAATTTAGCACAGACAGAAGTAGGCATTATATTGGAAGAAGCTCCAGAATCAATCAAACAATTGTGCAGATTTTTATTGTACATCTCATAAGTCAAAAGAAAAGGAGGAGTTTGAGAATTTGACTTTTCCCCAATGAGCACAGTATCAGTAGCATCTACTTTATCTAGTGGCTTACTAGTTCCTCTCACTGATTTTGCAACTACACCGCTTGGTAAAAGAGCAATTGGTGTAGCATTTAATTCTTTCAATAGAAACTTTTGCTGGTGTTTTAGTTTGCTGAGTTCATGTAAGGAAATGTTGGCTTTGATATTTTTCATGGCTTCGAAAATGTTGTATTCCATAGGATCTGACACTACTAAAGTTTTTGTTGTTGATGTGAGAGGATTAGAAGAAGATGGCTGATTTTGAGTAGGTGATGGAAAAGTTTTCTTCACAGTGGATTTGTCTTTGGTACTTGAAGTTGTAATTTTCTTTTTAGGAACGGTTTGCACTGGTTCTGCTGTATATTTACTCCTAGCACTTACAGGCATAGCTTCTTCACTATCAAAATTAGGGAGAATAAAATCCCACATTCCATTCAATTCAGCCATTTCTTCATTTTCGTCTTCTTGATATGATACTATAGATGTATCTTCTTCTTCTTCCTCTTCTTCTGATTCTGCATTAGAGATTACATTAGGAGGTTTAGATTCAACTTGGTTTCTTCTGAAATTTCGGAACAGTTTCTTGGTAGAAGTTTCAGCCACTTGTTTTTTAATTTCAACCATTTCATTTGACATGGTTTTAAGAACTTTCTGTAAACCTTCCATGTCGTATGGATCTTTGGCATTTTTCTTTGAATCATATCTAAAGCTGACCTTCTTTGATTTCCTTTCCTCAATAGAATTTTTCTTTTCCAGAAAAGTGATATGTTTTTCCACTGCAATAGCTTCTTTCATATTCTCAGCTAATGTAGGCTTTGCAGCTCTGTCCACGAAAATTGCTATGTTTGAGGGTAAGGCAGTTATATACCATTCAATTCTGACTTGTTCACTGGGTTGTGAATCTGTATGAATTTGGTTCAAGAGTTTGTTGAATCTAGCATTGAATTCTTTTATAGGTTCCTTGGGTTCTATCTTCAAATTTGAGAGATCATTGAGTAAAGTTGCAATTGATCAATCATGTCCAAATTTGGTCAAAAAATGATCTGCAAAAATGTCCCAACTCGTTATGGATCCCGATGGTAAGGAAAAGTACCATGATCCTGCTGCTCCTTGAAGAGTATAAGGGAATAGTCTGACTACAACATCTTCATGTGTGACTCCATTCAAATTTACAGCCAACATAAAGTTATTGATATGTTCTTCAGCTTGGATGTTAAGATCTCACAAATTAAAGCTATTTTCCAGATTGTCCTTGTAATCATAGAAGAAAATGTATATTGACTGGCTCTGAGTAGGACTATGGCTCTGAAGTAATATTGGGGATGGGGACTATTTTGAGGAGTAGTTTAATCAGAAATGAAATAGAAGTTGGGTTGAATCGATATGTTGATTGATGATGTTTAAGATAAAGATGGATGTTGAAGGATATTTGATGATTGAATAGATGATAATATGTTAACTGTATTTGTTGGATCCGCTCGTGGTTTGGAAACAGTGATTGAATATGAGATGATGAATGGTATCACTTTCTGTTTCATTGAATTCTTTTGTTTTGCTCTGATGCAGAAAAGTGCAAAATTCTTCGAGAGTTGGAGGAATACCAAGTTTTTCACTTTGCAACCTAGTAAGAGGTTTCAAAGGAATAAATTTTGAGCTTACACTACCTTCATATATTTCAGACTCTTCAAAAGATAATGAGAATCCTTTCAATTTATGAATTAGATCTTGAACTTCAGGAGACTCGGGATGTTGATTGTCTGAATGTTTTGAGATTTTGGTAGTGGGTGTCTGAATATTTTCTGCAATTTCTTCTCTAGGATTTCAAATTTCAGAAGAAATTGAAGAAGTTAATGAGGGTTTTTTTCTCTCAGAATGGCTTGTGGATAAATATTTACTTGCCATTCATAGCTCAGGCCCTCCTTCTAGCGCCAAAAATTTTGAAGCCTTGAAAATCTCTGCTTCAAACATCGGGGAAAACCACCCGGTCGGGACCTTAAGACAGCTCCTTTTCCGTTTGGTATGGTGGTTCTGACTGGATTTAAAGGGACCGCCATGGTAACTAAAATGATTACTTTGATGGTGAAATGGGACTAAATTAACTCAAACAAACTATCTAATTTAAGCCAAATACCGATAAAGAAATTCTAATACTAACCCGGTAATTATATGTGAATACAACTTAAGATTGTTCCAATTCAACAATAACCATGAAAAATGTATTATTAATTAAATTGAAATGTGTGCATAAACAAATAAAGATAACTCCGTTTAAGAAATTAAATAGAGTTGTATTAGCATATTGCATTCATCATTGTATACCATCTACATGTAATTATGAAAAAATAACGTTTCAATTATACTCAGAAATGATATATAAAAGGAAGCGTTGTGAAAACAAATATACATATAAATGATAGCAATCTTAAAACGAATATCATAAAACAAAAGAAATCAACAGCAAACAGATAGAAATACCTTGTTCATCTTGATGAATTTCAGATGCAATCTGATACTCTATCCAATAACTATGATGCAAAATCAAATTCCAAAGGTACAGAAATGCATCACTTTAAAGATAATTTCGCATTAAAATCACCAGATGTGATCCTTTTTCAAAAAATATATAAGACAATGGAGTACATAAATGCAATCTCCAAGTCAAAAAATATTAAGATCCAGGACCCCTCTCTAAATGCATGAGAGGGGTTTAAATACTACTTAGCTAAATCTAAAAATAGTCTTATTACAAAAATTAAGGATTCGGTTCAATGACCATCCTTTTCCTAGGCTAAAATATAGTAAAATTAAAACTAAATCTAACTATATATGAACTTGATCTTTAAACTTGCAGGAATCTAGCATAGTTTTGAGAAGACGCGGTTGACCGACTTCAGAATTCAACTGTCCTGAAAAGACAGAATGGCAAGCGTAGGAGCAATCTTCTCTGTAGCATTGATGATACAATTGAGCGCACTGTGCTGACTATGTGGCTTTACCAAGTACATCCAGTATGAGTCCCAATTCAATCTTGTCAGCCCTTGGATGGATTTTGCTCTTTCTTCTGCCTTTTGCCTCCATTCTGTATGTAGTTGATTTTCATGTGGGAGATATCCTCGAACAGTTTCAGAAATCAAGTGAGCTTTGTGTAAATTTTCATTTACACAATAAGTGCGAGTGTTTGCCGCTGTAGTCAGCCTTCCACGCTTCTTTCATTTCTTTTCTTCCATTTGTGCATCCCAGTTTTTGAACAGTATTTCTTTATGGTTTTCATTAACAATGGGTGCACCAGCTTTTCTGCCTTCTTCTGTCTTTTGCCATGCCAGATCATCATTGATCTTTTCATTAATCAAATCATAATCATTTCATAAATCTACGACATGATTTCTGATTTTATCACTCTCTTGGCACAAAGAATTCTATTGCAAGATTTTTTGGCAGAAAACTTCCTCTTGTTGTAGTAGTTGATTGTTCAAAGATATAGTTTCTGAAATGAATTTGCTTTAGGATCATCTTTATGCGGTTCTTGGATAACTGCATTTGTTCTTTGGTTTTATCAAATTGCTTTTTTGACGTCCTATTTGCATTTCTTGAAGTTGTTGTAACTCTTCAAGTTTCAATTGTGCTTCCTTATCGGCCTGTACCTGTTGCAATTGCTGTTGTAGAACTTTTACCTATTCTTCTTTTTCATTCAACAAAATTTGTATCTCAAATGCTTTGTCAATTGTTGCAGAAGCATAAGCCCCTGTCATTTGAGATAACTTAGTAAGATTCTCAGAAGGCTCTGTGGAAGGATCCTTCCACAATACATCTAGTTGTTCGTCAAAGAGCAATTGCACTTTGCTTTTGTATTTTGGCTGTAGAATACATAGGAGGGAGGTCCTCTACATTAAGTACAACTTCGTAGAGGGTGTGACTGTGCGGTGTTCGTCACCGTGACCGTGTCGTTTGTTACCGTGTTCAAACTCTTGTTGTCCGGGATGGGTCCGTACATTCTCGTCCTTCTACATTAATCAATTGTTAAAGGTTTCCACTCTTTGTCTAACTCATCGGTGACTGGTCATGATTTTATGGTTGGAGGAGGATTTGCTCGTGAGTGTCAAAATTTTCTGTTGAGTAGTTTCTTTTGATTGCGCAGAATCTTTCATGGATTATTCCATTGTATCTTCCTTTTCATTAGACTTATTGGAATGTTCAGAAGTCTCTCTGTCAGATTTTGATTTAGATTTATCTGTACTTGAACTGCCGTTAAGACTAACACTAGGAGTTTGCTCCCTTGCGGGCTCTAGGTGTAGATTTTCCAAAGGAATAGGAGTTAGTCTTCTTTCTCTGTAAAGTTTGAATTCCTGGAATTCTTCTGGAGATAACTGAATTTGAGCTGAATTCAAAACTTCTTTGAATGAATTTCTTGCTTGGAACATATCATCAAAAGGATCCTGTTCCCCGGAAAATTCCCTTACTCTGATTGCATTGGTAAAATTCTTCACAATATCATTTGGGTCGAATAACCTTCTCGAAAATTTGAACAACTGTAGGCATGTAATGTTGCCTATCTCTTGGAATGCATTACCAATATCGAACAGTGAAAATGTTCCACATTTTACAGGAAATTGTGGCCAAATGCCTTTTTTCTTCTCTTTTAAATCTTTTGTTATACCTCCTTGGCCACAGGTCTGATAAGCAATTTCCCGAGCTACAAGTCTATCTGGAACATATAGGGGTAAAACATGGGGGGAAGCAGAACTTCCAAAAACCCTAATATAAGTGAACAATTCTTCTCCAAACCATCTCGCGACGGGGAGAATGTCAACCTCTATTTCTAGGATAACCTTGGGGCATCCTTATTATGTAATGTTCTGTACAATGGTAGCATTACACCATGGCAAATTTGATAAAAATGGGGGACAAACTTAGACTCCCATAGTTCCTTATGATACACATGAATAGGCAAAGGATCATGGATAGTCCATTGCCAACCCATCACAGGGAATTTAGAGACATAACAGATAGCGTCCATGACATAAGCAGATAAATAAAAAGGCGGATAAACCCACTGAGAAACATTTCGTTTGGACCGGTAGTGAAAAATAGCAGTGGTCAAATTATCAGATAGGATTTTGGCCCAGTCTACAATTGTAGAATTAACAGCCACATTCAACAAAGGAAGCCATTCGGGTAAGATCATATTTATGTCAGGCTTTCCAAAAAGCCTGCATAACATGGCAGCAGTAAAACAATAAGGAGAGGTAAGTGAACCCGTGATGTACATACCTTGTTTGTTTTTCTTCAATGGTTCACTTCTTTTGGTCCACTCCTTTGTGCATTGTACCAAATTTGCATGTTCTTTGGCAAAATCTTCCATGAATTGTTTGTTGTAAGTCGCCTGAGGTTCTGGCAACTTATACATTAATCTCAGATCTTCTATGGTGAATGACCCGATTAGCTCTTCATATGGAGTTCTGAATTGTCTGTCTGAAATATCGGTGCTATCCAGCACCCATCTCACCATGTCTGTATATGGGAGAATCCTTGGCCTTGCTGCTATTCTATGCAGAAATGAGCAATCCAAGTCTCTAAGGGTTGCTTCAGACGTATTCTTGGAACCTGCTGTAGCTGCAACTTTTATCACCACAGGGTTTTCTTCTTCTAACAGATTATACATTCCTTCCCAAGTGGATATACCGGCATCCTTATTACAGGCGGTGTCTGCATATAGCGAAGCCATTTCTTTGTTTTCAGAATTTGAGCTCTTCTCCTTCTTACCCATAGTGTTTAGTGGAAGCTTTGTATAGACGTTTGCTCCTTCGTGCCTGCGTTTTACGAGTAAATGAGAGTAATGGTATAAGAAAGGTGATGAGAGTGTTTTAAATGTGAAAGCGGATGAAATATAATATTTTAATTGTGAAACGACTTTTAATCCAAACACAATCTCATTTACCATTAATAATTAATCCAATCATTTAATTTAATCATTAAAGCGCATAACAAGTTTGACATATGGGATGATTGCCTTGGGATAGCGCGCCTATATGAATCTGCGACATTGTGATCTACGATTTGCTGTGCAATATTGCAATATCGCAATGTCACAATATCGCAAAATGAAGTCATCGCAGTTATGAAAATAGCGCAAAAGCGGAAATTGCGCAATAGCGCAAAAGCGCATATCGCAAAATCGCAAAAGCGCATATCGCAAAATCGAAAAAGCGCATAATTGAAAAGAGCGCAAAAGATATTCATTAATCATTTCTGTTTTCTGTGCTATGCGATCTGCGACCGATATGTTTAAATGCGTTATAAAAGATATATACCATTTTGTTATGGATGCACTATCTTGTTTAAAGAGCAATTTTATTATAATCTATCATAAACTTAAGTGTTTCTTAATATTCTTTCTAAGGGATTTCTATAGGTTTATGATAGAAAGCTTTATTTGAAAAGGCAAACAAATCCTAATTGATTTTTTGGATTTTTAACTAAGGGTCCCCATTTATTTAGTATTATTACTAATATTAAATAAAAAGGGGGGTTGTTGCTGGTCACAACAGGTCCCTCACAGGATTTCCAGTTGAAATACTCAAAACTCCCTTCCTCCTTCAGATCTACAAGACTGGACTGCATAATCCTTGAGCAGACTATTGCTGCATGGAGGTATGAAATGTTGGCCTGATTGCCGAATATATATCTGCTGCTCCTGAAAGGCTAAACTTGAAGAACAAGGTGAAAGGGTGAATCCTCCACCGGTTTCCTAGCTGAAATTCTAGAAACAACCTCCACCTCTCAAACCCTCAAGCAGGAATGTGTTATTACTGATACTGGATGTACATATGAGAGTGGTTGAATGTTGCACCAATGCATGATGATGTATGGCAGCTTAGAATAACCTTCCCAAAGTAGGCACTTGAATTCCCTAGTGGGTAAGGGTGGGATTTCCGCTCTGAAAAACCCGTGTGCTAAATAAGACTGCAGACTTATCTAAACATCATAAGCGTGCATAGAAATGTCACATGAAAAATCTAGATCTAGATAAATAAAAAATAATAATCTAAATCATGCCTTCTATTTTTGCCTTCATCTCCCTTATATGATTTTTGAGCCTTCCATATCCCTAGCCCACCTCATAATTGCGCTGCACATGTGGCCACTAGCCTCCATGAAGATTGCATTATCTCTCCATGTTCTCCACCCTCTCTGCATTCAATTCCCACTCTCTCCATCATTTGTGCATTAGATGCACTACTTCCTCCACTATATCATCATTCGTGCTCTATGATATTACTTTCAATGCACCATGATCTCCATGATATATCATTAATGTGGCATGATCTCCATTCTTCCTTCATTTAAGAAGCCTCTCCACTACTCCATAATGCAGATATAGATCTAAAATATCCACATACACACATCAAAAGTGGATTTTATTCATTTATGGATTTTATGGGTCCCTCCACCCTCTTATTTACTTAATTAATTAATAAAATTAAGAACTCTAATATTCCAATTATCTGATGGAAAATTGGGAATATTACAAGAGAGCCTTCCATACACCTGGGATGAATTTTCCCTCCACATCATGAAATTCATCTCTTGTGAGGGCATAATGAGTGTGGTTTATGGGTATCACTTCATTTTATTAAATGAACTTAGGTTCCAAGGAGATATTCCACTTGATCAAATACTAAGGGTCCCTCACTTCATCTTAAACTCTATCACAGATATGAGCCATAGAGTGAGACAAATGAAGTATCAGCATTTGGCCCATCATGGCCTGATAAAATTAATTATAGATGATGCTTTGGTAAGGCTAAACCTACCTATATCCTAGTCCTCTTTTATAGACATGGATAAGGAATCCTTTATAGCTACACAAATAGGGAAAACCTCTGCTTCTAGCCCTAGAGAAGAAGAAGTATAAGAGGAGGAAGAAGAAGAGGAAGAAGAGGCAGAAAACAGAGAGGGAGAAGAAGAGGAAGAAGAGGTAGAAAATAGAGATGAAAAGGAGGACATGGAAAATGAAACAAATAACATAGAAAAAACAGAAAGAGAAAAATAAGAAGCTAAAGAAATGGAGATAGAAAATACTGAGGAAAAAGGAGATATGGTGTAATATTCCCAAATTTTCATATCATATTTGGAATATTAGAGTCCCTGCTTTTCTTAATGAATTAAGTAAATAAAAGGGTGGAGGGACCCACAATCCTTAATATGAATAAATATCCACATTTGTGTGTGTGAATGTGGATTAATTTAGCCTAGATCTGCATAACAAGGTAGTTGAGCAACTACTAATGTGAATGAAATTGGAGAATCTATCTCATTAATGAGATAGATCATGGAGGTTGACTCAGTCAACTAAGATCTTGAAGGGATAAAACAGAGGGATGATTCAGTCAATTAAGATCTTGAAGATGTCAAATATCATGGTACATTCATGATAAGTGATGGAGGACTTTGTGCCAACAAGGCACCCTTGATGGAAGGTGTTCATTGCAACTAGACATGATGGTTGATTTGGTCAAGCAGCACAGTCCAACTTGGACGATCTTTTCCACATACACTACATAGTCTAGATGAGGGCCAAGGCTTAGGAAGGATCAAATGTTATTTAAAGGAGATGAAGGCAAGGATGAGGGCATGTTGATTATTCTTGATGTAAGATCTTTTCAGATCTAGAATTTTCATGTGACATTCCACTACATTCTTGGGCTGTTTAGCAGAGATTCCAGGTGCTATTTAGCACAAGGTGTTCCTAGTCGGGAATCCCACCTATTTCTTAGAGTATCTCTAGAAAGATTATTGTACTTCATTCTACATCAGGCTTTGAGTGCCACATCCTTTTCCTACTTTCTGCAGAACACTCATATTCAGAAATTGTAGATTTATGAAGATCAATTTGGAAGGAGGAATTTGTCTACAGTACTTCAGCTGGAGAACTGGTGAGGGTTTATTACTATCACCTTGGGCTTAAATATCAACTTCCCATAGCTTCATTGCAGATCTGGCCTCAGGCCAAACGTTATTGACCTCCCAGCAGCAGTACTTCCTTCAGGAATTACGTTCTCTATCTTGCAGATCTAAAGGGAGGAAGCAAGTTGCTAGTATTTTAGCTAGCAATCCTATGAGGGACCATTCCCTCACATTTCCATTAGTCTTACCATAAGCCTAGAGTTTATTGCAGAATTTTTCAGTAGGCAGAAGGCCTCTCTTTCCCTCACAATGCAATTTCTAGACGCAGTTGTGTTGCAGCAGTTGCAATCATCATTGGAGGATTGAGAAGCTAGGTTTAGAGCTTCTAGCTCATAGATTTGGAGAAGGGATCAACCCTTCAAGCATAGATTTGATCTGATATAATATTTCAACCATCTATTTGTCAGATCTAGCTTCATATTGGTATTTCCCAGTAGATCAAGGATCAAATCCTAGGGAGGTAATTTTCCAAAGTTACAGATTTGGAAAATCCTTTCTGGGTTATCTTGGGAATCCCTCACATAGGCCAAATCTTGAATCTTGGCATCATCTAAGCTCCAGATTTGATTATATTTGCATTTTACTTTTCAGCCTGCAACTATATGCTCATATTTTGCTGAAGGGATAGCACAGTTTTTGCTTCATAGCCTCTCTAACTACATTGTACCTGTTGTAGCCTATTTTCTAGGTACTTCTAGACCACCTCTTGGGCTAGATCTACTCATATTTTGTACATGGTGTAACTGATTCTTCCCCAATCTAATAAAATGGCTCAACTTATCTATAAATTCTAATGTTGTCTTAAGATTATTATTTATCTTGTTGTAAGTTCTTATATTATGTGAAGTATTACTGCATTCTCCCTTTTGGGATATTAAATATGGACCCTATATTAAGCCATGAAACCTGCCCTCAAGACACAATAATGTCACTTGAAATCACATACCAAGAGGTAGTTTCCACTCTAATTGCTTTGAGCACACCTGTTAAAACAAAAAGAAAGATGCAGACACCTATGGACTTCAAAACAAGTAAAAATTAGAGTGTGAGGTAGGGAAAGCCACAAACTCCCACCAAGATCCCTATCACCATTGAAGAATAACCATAAAATGAGGAATAAATCATATTAGAGGAAGGAAGGGTACAATAAGTCACTTCACCCATAAGGACCCATGTAACATATACCAGAATACGTTCAGCTAGGTTGGCATCCCACGCACTTCATGCAACCTCCATTGACCCTTCAAGGAGTAAAAAGAGTGAAAATCAAGAATAATTGTGTCTTCAACAAGAAAAATAGAGTTGTGTACAGGAAACTATATTTTTTCTACATGAAACTCCAACAAGCAGAGATTTGGAGAAAAATTCCTTGGTTGAGGAGGACAACATAGCCACATAAGTACAAGACGTTAAGGAAGCTGAGGGCAAGACACAAGAGTAAATACATGATGAAAACGAGGGAGGAAAATATAATAAAGAAGATTCCACCTCACCAAAATAAAATCCCAAAGATGTTGCAATGGTGTCTAACCCTAGCCCTCAGCCCAATCTCAACTCTTACTACAACTACATTGAGTGGGGTAGATTAATTCCTCAAAAATTCACAATTCATTTGTTTTATCAGTTCAAGGAAGAGAGGGCACGCACTCATCATTGGATGAAGCTTTCCACATCTAAAGGAGTGTATCATATAGGGGTCATGGAGGGAAAATTAGTTGAATTGGGTAAATATTTATCTGATGTGAGGCTGAGAGAGTCAATTAAGAAAGAGCAGCTTCAGAAAGCATGGGTAGAGAATGTGGCACTACAAGAGAAGCTTCAATAAAAAGGTAAACAAGTAACCACCATGGAAAATTTGTTAATGGTGTCCATTCAACAAATTTATCCTTTAGATTCATATGCAATTCGCCATAAGGAGCAGTGGATCCTCTTTCAAATTAAAACTTTAGCCTCTCATGGATCCTTACCTTTGCAAAATTGTAGACAATTCATTGATTTCTGCATTCAAGCTAGTATGGATGACAAGGAAAAGATGGAAGAGTTTTATATGCATAACCTTGTGTTAATAGATTTAAATATTTGGGACCCCAATCCTATAATGAGGGATATGAAATTAATGGATATAGCATCATGGATGGTGAATGAGGAGACACAAGCATAAGAGATGAGGAAGGTTATGAGAAGAGAAAACATATAACCATTTCACATTAGGGAAGAGTTATTCAGTCATAGAGGAGTCATCAATAGCCATCTAAATATTAAAAGGAACCTTGAACTAGCTGAAAGGTACCTCCATACACAAGATGAAACAATATCCCACTTTGATGATATTTCTAGGTTATTAGGGGATGAGTGTATTATGGGTAGCCATAGGAGATGGAACAACCTTTGTCACAGCCTTAGAAACATGGATTACCATACTCCAGAAATATTAAGAGGTGCCTTGGAAAGGGACCATTGTAAAAGAAGGCCATGCAAGCCAGAAAGATTCAATGGCTTGGTCTAAAGCTCAGTCCACCCTTGATACTGGGGCCAAGTGATGGGAAGGACCAAGATGAACAAAATAGATAATGGGAAGAAACATAAAAGAATGATGGGTTCTACCCTCCTAAGGGGACTCCCACACTTCTTCCTTGGGAAGTTAAAGGCTCCATCAAGGATTTAAAGGAAATGAAAAAGGAGGATTAGTTTCTCAGAGGATGAGCGACCATTTAGTAGGGGGGTGATAAGTACATTTGGAGCGGTCACCTTTTTTCCTTATTAAATATATTTTCTTGCATTTTTTATTATAGTATGGTCTTATGATGCTAGTGTAGGTGGTGATTGAGGATAACATACTTTGAGTACCTAACATAAGGTTAAATGCAAGAAAATCATGAAGATATGGCATTTTTGTGAAGATTTTTTCATAAAGTCTCAGAGTAGACAACAAGGAGAGATTCTAGGGGGTTTTCCACCCTCCTTAACTCCCAAAGGCATCCAAGGGATCCTCGATATTCCCTCCAACAGCTTGAAATCAAAGGAAGCCAAGAAAAATCAAGACCAAGTGCACTCAAATCTGTACTTCACTTGGAGTCAAGTGGACTCGTCACCTATATTCTAGGGAGATGTTGGTAGCTATTTTTTAGGTTAAAGAGAGTCAAGAAAGAGCTCATTAGGATTGGGATTTTGGAGAAAACCATTAGGCTTTTGTTATTGTAACCAAATTTTCAGGACTTTCATGGATGTAATGAGAATATATTCTTGAAATGAAATGAGTATTCATACCTTGCCTTACTAATTGTGTTCCAGGGATATAGGCTTGTGGGTTAGGGCCCAATCCATGTGCCTCAACCTCTCTTGTGTAATCATTATTTCCTTTCATGTCATTTAGCTAGTTTTTATTATGAATGGTTAGCTAGTTTGTTGGTATTTTCATTTATTTTTTTAGTTTCTTCCATTTGTATTTTGTTGTAGATTTAGTCTTCTTACATGAGTGGTAGATTAGGTGATAAAATCCATAAAGCTTTGAGTCAAGCCTCCCCCTCTCACCTATGTAAATAGAGCTTGAGGAGGGTATACTTTCCCCACAGACCAAAAAATGCTTTTTATTTTATTATTTCTTGGAATAGATGAAATTAGTTGTTTTAATTCCATGAACATGTTCCATATGCTCTAGTAGATCTCAGATTCTAAGATTAGAATACATTTTCTTTACAAATTCAAGTCATCTTTTCCACTATCTTTATCATGAATTTGTCCATCGTTATTGCATGAATAGGTAATTTGATTGCAGGAACAGGTAGCATAACCAAGGAGAAGTCCACCGGCACCTCTAGCTTCATCTCTCATCTTCCTTCAACTCTTTTTTCAGCAAAATCATCATCATCCCTGTTTTTGGATTTTTCATCCCTACACCGTGAGAAAACACTAGGGGTGCAAGACATGCCTTTCAAGAGGCACTGAGCTTGGCCAAGTTCTGGGCCACCTCCTATTCATCTTCATCCACCTTCACACCATATTTCCTACCATTTTTCCACCTCTTTTTGGACTCATATTTCCCTCGGCCTATTTCCTATAGCAATTCAGGACTTGGGCCTATAACACTACAGGAAACCTGTAGAAGCTCTTGGGACAGCACCTGTGGGTCCCTTCTTAAGCCCATAAACAACCATGGCCACCTTCTAAACCTATAATAATCACTCATACACCTCCATCATTGCCCGCATGTGTTCAAGCCTTCCATAAGACACCTTAGCACTTCCTTATCCTAGCTGCAAAACAACACATTTTCAAGCATAGTTAGGTCATGAACAGTTGCATGAATAAAAGCATGATATATAGAGAATAGAGTAAGTAGAGTTTGTTTAGCCATTTTTCACAGGAAAGTGCGATTATATTAATTTCTTTTATGTCATTTCAATTCAGCAATTTATTTCATCCAAGGTACCTAGGTTGCTTTACAATTCTTATCATAGTCTAATAAGTAGATTTCCTTCATTGCATAATAGTTAAATGTACTTGGTTACTATGGTATAATTCTATACTTGTTGATATTGCCATGGCTTTGAATTATTGGTAGCCCTAGACCTAATTCCAGAAGTGTGAGAGACTTCACCTATAAACCCTAGAAGTGGAACCCTTTCGTAGAGCACAGAAGAGCATGACATGAGCAGAATGCATTTGTTGTGTATCTAGCACTGTCACCTCCAAGTTTTTACAAACCCCATGTTGATAAAGTAGCCCATAGGAGTTGCAACATTATTGGTGCAATACCAAGGCTCACGAGATAGTTCACATCATGTGCTCCTATACCTGTACCTGTACCACTACCTATAATTGTAATTGTTCATGTACCACTCCCTCTACTGTTACATGTACATGTACTTGTACCACTACCTCGACATGTACCTGTACCACTACCTGTACCTATACTTTACTAAAATCTGTGCCCGAGCTCCATATACCTAACATACTGCTAACCTACGTGCAATATTATATACTGTAGATCTGTCCCATAGGAAAACATAGCTAGTATATGATTCACCTATATATTCGTACTAAGAGAATATACAACTTTTTTCTTTTTACATTTAATATAACTGATCTCAAAGTCTAACTTATTGATCGTGGCCAACCATCTAGATTTCCTGGTGTTCAAATTTAGCTAGTCAAATAAATATCTTAACCCACTATGATTACTCATCATTGTAAATCTCCTACCAAGAAGATAGTTCGTCCAGTTCCTCAATGCATGGATGACCGCTTCCAACTTTAGATCATGTTTCGGATAGTTCTTCTCGTGCTCATTTAGTTTTTGTGACTCACAACATACCACCTGTCCTTACCGCATAAGAACTCCACCAAGCACTCTCTTGCAAGCATATGTACATACCACAAACTATTTTTCTTGGTATGTGATCTTTAATACTCAAGCATGTGTCAACAACTACTTTAATTGCTCAAAAAGTCCTGCACATTCCTCTGTTGATTCAAAATTCTTACCTTTCCTTTGCAATGATGTGATAAGATAAGAAATCTATGAGAAGTTCTTGATGAACCTCATATAATAATCTTATAACCCCATAAATGATATTACCTTATCCCATTCATAGGAGCTTCCTATTAGTATGAACCTTTATTCGAAGTGTACGAAAAAATACAACTTTAGCTATGCATAAATTATAGCCCTAACAATGGAAATGACTACTAATATCTTTAGATCTGCATTTAGATGATCAAGAAAAATGCTGTAAAAATCTAGATCTATGCATTAAAAGACATTAAACAGTATAAAAATAAGATTTACTCCATAGATCCAATAGACAAGATAAGAATGTAGGTTTTAACCCTGAACAGAAATTATCTACACACGAATCTTATAACAGAAAATAAACAATAGCGAGAGCATAAAACATAAAACAGATAAACACAAAGATTTTCCCCTGGATCCCAAATCGGGACGACCAGTTTGATTTTTCATTATGTTCCTTTTAGTGTTATAACACATATATATACATGCCGAAGCATACATAAACCCCAATCCATTAACCCTGGATTAGAACATAACTGTAGTTCCCTTGACCGGATCTACAAAATACCAGGGGCCGAAAACCATCGTACCCCAATACCATGTGCAAAACCATGCACAAAACCATGGACGCGGACTACCCGCCGGAAATTAAGGACCAAAAAACATAGCACATAATATACGAGTGCTTAGTCGTGGAAAGAATATAACACATACCCAACATTCTCCCACTTGTTATTTTCTTTCCACAGGGGGCCACAGGAGGGCTTAGTCATTGGCCCAATTCTTCAACACCCATTGTTTCTCTACACCAAGAGAACTTCTGAGTGCTCACATACTTTTTCAATGCATCTGCAACATTCTTAAAAGTGTCCACCTTTACCAGCAACACCCTTTTAGCCTCAACCATATCTCTAACAAAGTGATATTGAACATCAATGTGCTTTGTCTTTGAATGATAAGCAGGGTTCTTAGCCAGGAAAATTGCACTTTGGCTATCACAGTCTATCCTTATAGCTTGCTGTACCAACCCCATACTTGAACACAATCTCTGCAACCAAATTGCTTCCTTGCTTGCATGAGTGGATGCCATGTATTCTGCCTCTGTAGTTGAAAGAGCCACTACAGACTGTCTTTTACTCATCCAACTGACTGCGCCTCCAAATAGGCTAAACACATACCCACTCGTAGATCTTCTTTGGTCCAGATCTCCAGCCCAGTCTGCATCAACAAAACCACGAATGTCCAACATTCTTTCCAATCCTGGTCTTCCCTGGTAGCACAAGACATAATCACTAGTGCCACGTAAATATCTGAAAACCCGCTTCACTACTGTCCAATGCTCCTTCCCTGGGTTTGACATAAACCTGCTCAATACTCCCACTGCATGTGCAATGTCTGGTCTAGTACATACCATTGCATACATCAAGCTACCCACTGCACTTGCATATGGAACACGGGACATATACTCCTCTTCTTCTTGTGTCTTGGGACACTGTTCAGCAGACAGCTTTACACCTACAGGAATAGGAACATTCACCGGTTTACTATCCTGCATATTGAACCTCTGCAATATAGCCTCGACATACTTCCTCTGGTTTAACCAGAGCTTCCTCTTTTCCCGATCTCTCTTAATTTCCATGCCCAAAATATAGTTTGCAGCACCAAGATCCTTCATGTCGAATTTGGAGAACAGTTGGGTCTTCAAATCTTGGATAATTTCTTTGTCATTTCCAATCAACAACATATCATCCACGTACAAGACCAAATAAATAACACGGTCACCAATTAATTTAAAATAAACACAGTGATCCTCCTTGCTTCTGGTGAAGCCAAGTCCCCATATATAGGTATCAAATTTCTGATACCACATCCTTGGTGACTGTTTTAACTCATACAAAGACTTCTTCAACCTGCATACCAGTTCTTTCTTACCCTTCATCATAAAGCCTTCAGGTTGCTTCATGTAGATCTCCTCTTCTAGATCCCCGTGAAGAAATGTTGTCTTCACATCCATCTGTTCTATCTCAAAATCAAATGCAACAACAACAGATAAAAGTAATAGAATAGAAGTAACTTTTGCAACAGGAGAAAAAATATCACCAAAATCAATTCCCGGCACCTGGGAATAACCTTTTTCTACCAATCGAGCTTTGTATTTCTCCACCTTGCCTTCTACATTCATCTTCTTCTTAAACACCCATTTTCTCCCAATGGGCTTCCTTCCAGCCGGCAACTCCACCAGATCCCATGCATCGTTTTTGTGCAAGGATGCTATTTCATCAACCATGGCCTCCTTCCAGAGTTTTCCATCCTCTGAATCTACTGCCTCCCTGACAGTTCTGGGTTCATCATCAGTTATAGTTAAGGCAAAACCTGAACAGAAAGCAGATGGACTATACCTTTCTGGTTGCCTTCTTTCCCGAACCGATCTTCTCAAAGCTGGAGTTTGTGGCTCTTCATCTTCTGAGTCTTCTTCTGTTGTAGAGTTTGATTCATCCTCCTTTAGCTCAAACTCTATCTTCTCAGGTTCCTTTGGTAGGACTTCATGTTTAACAACATTTTTCACTTCTCTAAACACCACATCTCAGCTGTACACAACCTTCCTTGTTTCTGGGTTCCAAAGCTTGTAACCCTTTAAACCATCCTTATACCCAATAAAGATGCACCTTTCAGATTTATTATCCAACTTGGTCCTTTTCTCCTTTGGAACATTTACATATGCATCACATCCAAATACCCTTAGATGTGAAAGAGAAGGTTTCTTACCATTCCATACCTCATGTGGGGTCTTATCCTCCAACACTGATGAAGGTGATCTGTTAACCAGATAGCATGCAGTCTCCACTGCCTCTGCCCAGAATTCTTGTCCTAACCTGGTACCACTGAGCATGCTTCTTGCCTTTTCCATCAGTGTTCTATTCATTCTTTCTACAACTCCATTTTGTTGAGGTGTGTATGGAGTAGTCTTCTGCCGTGCTATACCACACTTCTTACAGAACTCTTCAAATTCCTTCTTGCAGAACTCCCCACCATTATCCGTCCTCAGCGCCTTTATCTTCTTCTCTGTCTGGTTTTCCACCAGAGCCTTAAATTATTTAAATCTGTCAAAAGATTCATATTTCTTCCTCAAGAAATATATCCATGTATTCCTTGAGAAGTCATCTATGAATGAAACATAGTACACAGACTTTCCCAGTGATGGAACTGACACAGGCCCAAACACATCACTGTGCACAAGTTCTAATATCTTATTCGCCCTCTTAGCACCAGAAGGAAAACTCACCCGATTCTGCTTCCCATATACACAATGTTCACAGAAATCGAAATCCAGAGAGAAATTATACATACCTTCTACCATACCATTTCTATGCAGTATCCGAAGGCCCTTCTCTCCAATATGTCCAAGCCTTTGATGCCATAGCATGGTCTTTTCTCCAGACACAACTAGGCTTTCCGTCCCACTTTCAGGAACCACAGAACTGTTACACCCATCAATAACTGTGCTACCTTGTAGCTTGTACAGAGTTCCAGTCCGAACTCCCCGCATTAATACCAGTGCTCCCCGAACCATCTTGCATGCATCTTTCTCGAACACTGTTTTTACACCTGCATCATCCATCTTGCTTACAGAAATCAGATTTCTGGCCAATGCAGGAATATGCAGAACACCAGGAAGTGTTCTAATCCTTCCACCTTGCAGCTTCAGCTTGACCTTTCCACGTCTGATGATTCTGGCCTTCCTATCATCCCCTAGGAATACATCACCACCATCATATTTCTCACACTCGCAGAACCACTCCCTATGGGGAGTGAAGTGAAAGGATGCACCTGAGTCAATTAACCATGACTCATGATCTACATGTGTATTTGAAGAAGAAGCCAAATACACATCCCCACCTTCATCCGAGGTGGTTTTTGCCTCTGCAGAAGGAGCATCATCAAATCCATTTCCTTTCTCAGGAGCTTTAGATCTGCAGTCCTTTTTGTAGTGCTCTTCCTTTCCGCATTTCCAGCACACCTTTACAAACTTTCCAGGAGATTTAGATCTCCCTCTAGATTTGGATCTCCCACTCAAAACCTTATTCTTGTTTCTGTTCTGGGACCTTCCTCGTACAGATAAGGCATCTCCATTCTGACCCTCCATATTTCTCCGTCTCATTTCCTCCGACAGCAAGGCTCAGACAATGTCATCAAAATTCAAGGTAGTTGTATTGCTACCTATTGCAATAACCAGACTGTCCCACGAGTCTGGTAGAGAACACAACAAACTGATGCACTTATCTTCATCTGAGATTTTAATATCAACAGATGACAGCTGACTTACCATAGTATTGAAGGCGTTCAGATGCTCTGTCACCGAGTCTCCATCCTTCATCCTCGGGTTATACAGCTTTTTCCGCAGGAACAACTTATTCACCAGAGACTTAGATTGGTACAAAGTCCCAAGTTTTTCCCACAAGGTCTTCGCCGTAGCTTCCCCAGATACATTCAACAATACTGAATCTGAGACACACAACCGTATTGTGCTTTTAGCCTTCCGATCTAGTTTCTTCCAGTCTTCATCTGACATTCCTGTTGGCTTAGTACCTGGATCTACCGTGATCCACTAATCTTTATCCACCAGCAGATCCTCCATCTTGAGCTTCCACAACTCAAAAATCTGACCATTAAATTGCTCGATCTCTATCTTTCCGCCGCTCGCCATCTTCTCTCACTGCAAGAATTGATCCCACAGATCTCCCACTGAACAGGGTCTACCTCAGGCCCGAACTAAAAAACCCTCAGCAGCAAAGGCGTCCCCTTGAAGCTGAAACAACTCTGATACCAAATGTAGGTTTTAACCCTGAACAGAAATTATCTACACACGAATCTTATAATAGAAAATAAACAATAGCGAGAGCATAAAACATAAAACAGATAAACACATAGATTTTCCCCTGGATCCCAAATTGGGATGACCAGCTTGATTTTTCATTATATTCCTTTTAGTGTTACAACACACATATATATACATGCCGAAGCATACATAAACCCCAATCCATAAACCCTGGATTAGAACATAACCGTAGTTCCCTTGACCGGATCTAAAAAAATACCAGGGGCCGAAAACCATCGTACCCCAATACCATGTGCAAAACCATGCACAAAACCATGGACGCGGACTACCGCCAGAAATTAAGGACCAAAAAATATACCACATAATATACGCGTGCTTAGTCGTGGAAAGAATATATCCAATGAATAATTTTATTAATGGCACCTGGGAGGAAAACACAAGAGGGTGTTCCCTATTCTCCTCAATGGGATGGGTTCTTGTGAGTCCTCAGCACTTCAGATTTAGAACTTCTCTCTCTTGATGGTGTAGAAAACCCAGACAAAAATGGAAAAGTATGGCTATGATTATGGATCAATAGCCAGACCAAGTGTTGAGATCTAGAGTGATCTTTAGGCAACAAAAGGTGAAAAATGAATGGGAAAACCCTTCTATTTATAACAAAATATTGAGTTAGTCTAGATATTGGTGCATAATTAAAATATTATTAACCAAATCAAGATCCAAATTTTATGGAATATTTTATTATATTTGTTGGAGGGAAAAAGAATTTGACTTGAGTCAAATCCCCTTATTTGTAAATAATAAATAAATAAATGATTTATTTATCATTTTAAGGATGTGATTAAGTAATAATAAATAAATAAATTATTTATTTATCATTTTAAGGATATGGTTGAGTAATAATCAAATAAATAATTATTTATTTAATTATTTATGGGTGAATTAGTCATATTTAAGAAATAATACTATTTAAATCATATTTAAACAATTATTCTTTAGAAAATAAAAGATAAATAATGATTTATCTAATTAATTTCATTTTTTTGGGTTAAATATAACCAGAAATATTAATTAAACTTCTGTTTAACTAATTATTTCATGAGGAAAATCAAACAAATGTATATTTATTTAATATTTTATTATGGGGTTTCCTGTTTAGACCATAAACAACTTAATAAAGGTGATTTACTAATTTATTTTCATAGTGAAAGAAATTTTACTTGGAGTAAAATTGGTCTTACATGGTGTACTTGGGTCCATCTAATGATAATAGGTTAGATGACCAAAAAGTTACAGATTGCCTCCCATCGTGTGAGCGTCAGGAGCTAATCGTATGACCGAATTACGTTGTAAGAACTTAATCACTAGACATTGAAGGGGAAGTCAAAGAGAGAGAAGTATAAGGTAAACCAAAGTGCTGAAAGAACTAGACCCTGAGGAGGTAACTTGTAGGTGTGACAAGTCTTTGGGAGTGAGTACTTGCTATAGGCGGCGGGGGAAGCATAACTATGCATGCCGAGGCAATAGTACAAACAATAAGGCGCTCAGAAAACCATGGAACACAATAATAAAGCATATGATGTCCTGAACATGAACCAAATAACTAACACGATAATGAATCCCACATACATATTGTGCCTGGGATAACAGCCAAGACTTTGTATGATAAAATATGAGTACATGAGATATAAATGCAACCCAGATGCCCCTAAAAACAAGAAAAGGCTCTAAAAATATGACTGATACATGGAAACAAAACGACGCTACAAGCGGCTGAAGCTGACATCATCAAATGTATGGATCTACATCGAAGGCTGTGATGAAGAGGTCATCTGAGTGTGTGGGGGGCTACCTGTAGGGCCACCCCCTTATGAGGGCTAAAACATCTCACACACACTCGAGAATCATCGATGTCATCTTCTGCATCACTGAACCATCGAGTATACAGATCTCGATCATGCTGAAAGGAGTTGGAGCTAGGAAACAATCAAGTCAAAGGGTAATAAGGAGTCCCTTTGCCCGATCCGAGGCACCGAACTGGAGTGGAAGCTGGAACCAAGGTACACTGCCCTCTAGACTTGTCTGCTAGAATGAATGAGTTGATGTCGATAGAGGGAGGTCCGCCATAGGTGAGGCAATTAGGGATCCTCAACTAGAGCACGAGAGAAAATAGTAGAGTGACTGATAGACTAACACCAATGATGATGATGAAATGGAGGGGAGTGAGTAGCAAACAGACGACTTCCCTTGTTACAGCGTAAAGGGTATAGATGACCTGGTAGCAACTGACATAACATCATGAGGGATAGGGGACACCTGGACTGAAGGCCATAATGTGTGACACGAGAGAGGTACCAAGCAATGAATGATGGGGGATTGTGGCGAGATGTAAAGGGATTCAGGATAGACTCCATGAAAGCAATGATGACTCAACTCAAATGCTCTAAACAAGGGTGACTCGATGGTGCTGCCACATATGAAAAGGGGTCGATGGGGACCATAAAATCATGAGTACCAAATGGTGACTCGTGATGAAAGTCGACACAAGCATGGGAAAGTATGGAGGCAACATGGTGCCCCCAGTACAATTGTTGCAAGTGAAGAAATTCGATTTCTGTGGAAGGATGAAGTGGTGCTTCTTGGGAAAATGTGTCCTGGTGAAGTATCAAATCACTAAAAACTAACAAATACCCATTTGAGGGATCAGTGAGAGCTTTCCAATGGTGTGGATAGTTTGGTAAACAGAGCTACGGTTGGATTGTGGCGAGCGAAAGAAGAAACCAGGGTTTCTCTTTTAAGAAGGCATTTTCCCTCCAAATTCATTCATTTGCATGTGGAGCTGTGGTGAATGTGGAGAGGAGAGAAGGCCCTAAATCTTGCAGTGATTGTAGTGGACAAACCAACCGTTGGAATCAGGAGATGTCAGTTGCAGGTAAGAGGCATAACCTTAGTATTTCTTTTTAGTGGATTAAAAGTTCATATCAGGTCCTTAATGCCCAGGAAAATCCCTCTACTCCTACTCATGGCTGGATCGCAGTTTTTGGTGCAAAAAATGTGACTTGGGTAGCAGGTTTTGGCCAGATAACCGCAACCTATCCCAGGTTTGGGCCTGAAAGTGCGACATGGCCAGGAGGTGTGTTTCAGTGCTGTTTTTTGGCTGAGCACTAGGGTTTTTTTATTAGAAACATTCTTTCCTCTCTGTATACTGATTGATATGATGTTTTTGTGCAGGTATGAAAAAATTACGGATCAACTAGAGAGAGAGGGACCTGGGCACATTACATTCGGAGAACTGGGAGGATCAAGGTATTTGCAGTGCTTTGGCCAGGTTTGGGGTTCTGAAGTTTGTGGAGAACCCTTTGATGAGAGTTGGGGAGCCCTTATTGGCCCGGATTATCAGCTACTGGGACCCGGACTATGAGGTATTTATAGTGCAGGGGCAACAGATCGAGTTGACAATCTAGGATATATATTTCCTGACTGGTCTCCCACCACTTGGGATGGTAGGGAATACCCAGCCAGTATTACCGCATGGGCAGAATATCATAGAGTTTGTAGAGCACCATTTTCATCTAGGTCTCCAAGTCAAGGGGACTCAGATACCCATATGGGATTTGGAGAGGTTAGAGACCCGTGCTGTTGTCGTAGTGGTGTTGCAGATCATGGGCAACCAGGCACTCCATCACATTACGAGGGGACAGATGATTCTGGTGGAGAGTGTTTTGGGTGGGACTTACTATGGGTGGTCCCAGATGATGTTGTCGTCATTGAAACGATAGTTGTCACTATGTAAGAGGAAATTGAACCATGACTATGCGTATGGTACAGTTTTGCGCTCTTTATTTTTTGAGAATATCCTGACACTTCGACCTCGCAAATAGCTCCTAGATGGGGGCCCAAGAGAGCCTAGGATGCACCAGTGGGGGTGACTACTGTGCAAAGGAGGAGGTGGAGCAGTTGGATGAGTGTTTCATCTTGATTTCTTTGTTCTTTGGGATCATATGTCACTATATATAGATGACTATCCCTATAGTGGTATGAGTTATTGTGAGGACCCAAATCTACCACTTCCACCTGGTCGTATATGGGGACCAGATGGTAAGTTCCACATCGTTGATATTTTACATGCATGCAAAGTTTTTAGAATATTGTATGTAGTACTGATTCTTTTACTTTTGGTATGTAGATACAGCACCGATAAAACCGGCCAGGTACATGGGGCATCCTGCAGTATCAGGGGCCGCAAGATCTAGTGGACCAAGGGTGCAGAAAAATGAGGATGCAGCAGCCCTTCTAGAGGACATCCTTCATAGATGTGAGAGGCTTCTGACAGGTGTTTTGGAGTGCAGATGGCAAGACTTATATGACCATTACATAGAGCCATGTATTGGTTTACCCTCAGAATGGCGAGGGGTCATGCGACGCATGGCGATGGCTAGACAGAGTGTTTATGGTATACGAGCTGCTGGGAAAGAGCCATTGGCTTGGGATCCTCCAGATAGTGATTAGTGTGTAGGGGTGTGTGGTGCCCCCATTTTTTATTTTTTTGGTAACATGCTATGGGCATGTCATATGTATCAGAGTTGATGAACTCTAAAACATTTTATACGACACATACTATGGATATGCATCGTTTTGATATTTTTATATTATTTTCTTGTGCTAAATATGTGTGTTATATGCCAATCCAGAATATGGTTTGCAATGTTATCTACGTAGTGATTTTGTGCTCTAGGTACATGACTGAAAGTAATGATTTCAAATTCACGCATCAAAAGCTTCACTCGTCAATATCTTGTGAAAAGGATAGGATTATGCACACGATATACACCATTCAATTGTGTAACAAGAAGTAGGGAATATAAATGAACATGAAGGTGGAGGATGCGATGTGAAAGGGAATCGACTAATAAACCTGACACATCATCATATTTGGCCTGATTATTGGTAGCAGTACCAATGCATACACCGTTTGAAAGAACAAGTGCCTGCAAAGGGGTAAAAGTGGCCCAACTTGCCAAGGCTAAATTTCGGGAGTAGTGACTTGGACCATCGACAAAACAGATATAAGGAGTTGATGGGGGGTCCCTCTAAAAGGTGCCAAAAGACAATAAATGGGAGGGTAAATAAAAGTGTTGGCAACCTGAGCGCATAATATAAATCAAATGCACTCTACAGAAGGGAGTGATCTGGGTAGGATGTCTACTTCCCAAATGTTGCCAATGAGGGGAAATGTGGGAGCTACGGGAGACATAGCTTGAGCTCAAGCTGCATAATTCACCAACGGTATGGATGATGGCATCCTGTTTATGAGCAGGAAAGATGAATTTAGGGGTGGGCGTAGTTTCCATGATGTCGTTGTCACAACAAGAGGTGGAAAGACAGGAGGAAGGGAGACCACATGACATGGCGGGGCTACCTGAATCATCATCATGAGAAGAATGACTCACATGCGCATCATCGCAGGAGATGACGTAAGAAAAAGTAGATAAAGGATCTACTAATGTTGAGCCCGTGGTGTTTGTTGAAAGGGGGTCAAGGGAAACAACAGGAGAAGATTCAGAGGGAACTTTCCTCAAGGGTCTCAAGGATGATGAAAGGTAGAGGATGGTGTTCGCATGCTCCGTCATGTCGACATTAGGGGGGGAATGTCAATAGGAGTAGGTAAATCCTCGGTCTTGCCTGCAGCATACTGTGCAAGTACAGGACAAGAGGATTGGTTCTATTCAATCTCGTATTCTCGAACTACCTCTAAATAGGCACGGTAATGTGTCAGGTGGGGACAATGATGAGATTAATGGCCATGGAGACCACAAAAAGCACAAGAGTGTTTGGTTTGAATATTCTAGTTGTTCTTGCTAACAATTGATGATGAAGCAGAGGTTTTGGGGACCGTCGACTCAGGGAATGCGACATTAACCATGGGCTTGATGCAGGGAAACTCGGGACAAGTATGGGTGGCATGAACAATGACATCACACAAAGCGCAGGGCTTTGGAGGTGGAGGAGGTTCAGGGTCAGTTAGGGCCGCTTTGTCCTTTGAGGCCCTTTTGGGAGCTTTTCCCTTCTTAACAGAAGCGGTCGCAACAGGAGGCGGTTCCTGTTGAGGTAGTTGAGGCACTGTGACAATGGAAGAAGTTAGGGGGGGCGATTGAACCGAGGTCAATGAAATATAAGCTTTAGGTTGACCTAGCGAGGTGGTGGTTGGAGGATCAAGGTACCAAACTGGGAGCCCAATGGTCAAGTTAGGCAGAGAGAGGGTCGCCATGACACGTGCCGTATAGATTCCAAGTGGAGGGACTAAGAACGGTATCTAACCATAGGGGTAATGGCTAGGTGGAATGGCTCCTAAATGGTTAAGGCCTGAAGGAACCGGCCCAGGAGGATAAAAAGGCTCATGAGTACCAGCTGAAGGGCCAAGAGGAGGATGTCTACAAGGCTGCATCGAAGGGCTAGGAGATGACTGTGGAGGGCGAGGGTGCTGCTGACTAGCCGAGGTGGGCCTCTTGAGTGAAGCCCGAGACGATTGCATCATGCAAAAATTCGATGAGCTAGGATCAAAGATAGGAGAAGGAAGACCAAGGAAATTACCAAGCAAGGAGAAGTCGCTGTAGATGCCAGGTGAGACACTAGTCAAAGGGTCGACGGTTTGCTTGTTGGCCACCAAAGAGATAGTGGACTCAGGGGAGGTCTGAGCCTTTGGCTCGTAATATGTCAACTGGTCAATGGTGACTATCTTTTCGTTATGGGGGAAGGAAATCTTGTGGTGAACCGCGGAAGGGACAGTCAACATCGCATAAGTGTAGATACGACCCAAAAGAATGTTGTAATCCAAGGGAGCGTCTATGAATTCTACGTCAATGCAAACCGTCTTTCCCACAAGAGTAATAGGAAAATTGCGTAATAATCCAATGGGCTTGGGGGCATGGCCATCCCATGCTCAGAGAGTGATCGTGGAAGGGGCAAACTCAGGAGATCTGAGTTGTTTCCAAACCGAAGCAGACATCACACAGGTGGATGATCCCTCATCAATAATACACCGAGAAACGTTGGCATTCTGAATCCTGATTGGGATTTGGAAAATGACGAAAGAAGGGAGAGGAGGATGTTCTGACCAGGCAACATAAAAGACAATAAATCGATCATCGGTTGGCTCTAAAGTGCCCACGTTAGATAGAAGATCTTTTCATTGTGAAGGGCACGACTGGAGGAGTTCCAACTTTGAAATGGTAGCAGGGGATTGTGCCAAATCATCGACTATGTTATACAAATGGGCAGCTTTTCTAGAAGCAAAATTTTGGAGTAGTGAACCCTTAAGGATCTTGGTATGAACCTATGGCCTAGGCTGAGGGATCTTTAAGGGGCCATTCGGTGTCGAAAGAGGCTCTGTAGAGACCGAAGAAGGTGGCTCGAGGACAAGCGTAGCAGGAGGCTTGTTGTACTAACAGGACTGATTCTGAAGATTGACGTCTATGGTTGAATTTTGATCGGATTTCATCATGAGAATTTTGTCATCGGGGGTACCAAACAATAAATTTTGGGTAACAATGTGGTATACAGGGGGTTGGGCAAAGAGAGGATGCATGTTGTACCCTGGATACATGCTACCAAGAGGGGAATATGTGCAGGGGGTGTTGGCCTTCTCCTGAGGAAAATCAGAGCCCATGGGAGGTTGAGCAATGATAACACCCATGGCACCAAGGAAAAAGAGACTGACAAGGGCAGGGAGGTGCAGAATCAAGTGATTACCATGTTGAAACAAGGGCAAATAGGTGCAGGATCAAATGATTTGAATGTTTTAGAGTCTTTGCTTGGCGGTGTTAACCAAGCCATTTTTAGCTTAGGGTATGTGTGTAAAAATTGTGTAAATTTTAATTTTAAACCCAGACATTTGTAGAGAAAAAGAAAAATGTTGTTGTATAGCTGTAAATAACCCTGCAAATGACAGTATATAGGCTTGCAAAACAGAAAATAAATAGCTAATAATGCAATAATCTAAACCCAAAAGGTGGGCCTCTCAACAACTAGTCAATAGGTGAGTAAAAAACTAATCTAAACACACTAAAATAGGCTAATAGATCTTCGGTCAAGAGGGACAGAGATCTAAAAGACAAAATCTGCTGGAAAGTGGTGCAGAAAACAACAACAAATCAGAGGAAAAATTGTTGTAAAAAGATGTGGTGAAAGGCTATCTCCAGGAAGGAAGCAGAGTGCCCCCTAAGGGAAAACCCAAAAAAAGCTTAAAGAGGAGATTTGAATGGATAACAAGCCAATCTGAAGTGGATCTGAAGATGAGGTATCAGATCTGAAAAAATGGTTGAAGACTCTGAAATTTCAGACAATCTGCAACAGCAAACACTCTTCCACAGAAAGTGGAGGATACTGAAGCCCTAGGGGGCTAGGTTCCCACTTATTTGAGCGAAACAAAACAAGTATAGGTCCAAAATAGGCAGATATGGAGGTCAGACAACCCTGAATAGAGGCTTAGCAGAACCCAGAAAACTTTCAGAAAAATCCCTGCAGAAAGTCCAGGTCGCATTTTTTGGTCTGTTTTCAGCAGGGTCACACTTTTTGGGATGTAAAGTGCGCCCTGGAGGCCCAAGTCGCAGGTTTTGGACAGAAAAGTGCGACCTGCACTTCCGACACTCTCGATAACAGGGTTCAGAAAAAAAAAATCGTCTCAGTTGCAACTGATGTTTGTCACCTGCGCGATGGGTCTGAAAACATGTGGAAGTTAGAATTTTTATAGTTTTAGGGTTTTATGGGTTAAAAAAAACATAAAGAATAAGAAAAACAAGGGGCTGAAGAGAAATATTAGGGTTTGAAATAGCTGGATATGCAAGGATCAGAAAAATGACAGCGGTCATAATGGTAAACCCGTGTGGAGTTGCGAGTTGTTAGTATGAATATTTATTCGAAGTGTACGAAAAAAACCATTTTAGCTACACATAAATTATAGCCCTAATAGCATAAATGACTGCTAATAAATTCAAATCTGCAATTAGATTATCAAGACAAATGCTGCAAAAATCTAGATCTATGCATTAGAAGACATTAAACAATAGAAACATAAGATTTAATCCATAGATCCAATAGACAAGACAATAATATATCCAATGAATAATTTTATTAATGGCACCTAGGAGGAAAACACAAGAGGGTGTTCCATGTTCTCTTTAATGGGATGGGTTCTTGTGAGTCCTCAGCACTTCATATTTAGAACTTCTCTCTCTTGATGGTGTAGAAAACCCAGACAAAAATGGAACAGTATGGCTATGATAATGGATCAATAGCCAGACCAAGTGTTGAGATTTAGAGTGATCTTTAGGCAAAAAAAGGTGACAAATTAATGGGAAAACCCTTCTATTTATAACAAAATATTGAGTTAGTCTAGAGATTGGTGCATAATTAAAATATTATTAACCAAATCTAGATCCAACTTTTATGGAATATTTTATTATATTTTTTGGAGGGAAAAGGAATTTGACTTGAGTCAAATCCCCTTATTTGTAAATAATAAATAAATAAATGATCTATTTATCATTTTAAGGATGTGATTAAATAATAATAAATAAATAAATGATTTATTTCTCATTTTAAGGATATGGTTGAGTAATAATTAAATAAATAATGATTTATTTAATTATTTAAGGGTGAATTAGTCATATTTAAGAAAGAATATTATTTAAATAATATTTAAACAATTATTCTTTAGAAAATAATAAGATAAATAATTATTTATCTAATTAATTTCCTTGTTTTGGGTTAAATATAACCAGAAATATTAATTAAATTTCTATTTAACTAATTATTTCATGAGGAAAAACAAACAAATGTATATTTGTTTAATATTTCCTTATGGGGTTTCCTATTTAGACCATAAACAACTTAATAAAGGTGATTTACTAAGTTATTTTCGTAGTGAAATCAATTTTACTTGGAGTAAAATTGGTCTTACATGGTGTACTTGGGTCCATCTAATGATAATAGGTTAGATGACCAAAAAAATGGTGTAACACTTCCTATTCCATGATATCCATTAGCTTCTATCGATCCATGTCTATGCCTTCCTTGCAAACAACATATCCCAAGTAGTGTACCTCTATCTGAAAGAAACTGCACTTGTTGAGCTTATCATACAATTGATGCTCTCTCATCAATCTCAATACTGTTGCTTATAAGTGTTCGACATGCTCTTCTTCATTTTTATAATATACCAATATATCATCAATCATCACAATAACAAACATGTCCAGATAAGGTCGCAACAAATTATTCATCAAGCACATAAAGTTAGCTAGAACATTAGTCAGCCAAATGGAACTACAAAAAACTAACAATATTCATATGTGGTCCAGAAGGATGTCTTTTGAATTTCATCTTATTTAATTCATACCTGATGATATCCCTATCTCAAATTAATCTTTGAGAACACCATTGATCCCTTCAACTAATTGAACAAGTCATCAATCCTCGACAGCCGATTTATGTTCTTGATGGTCACTTTATTCAACTACTTGTAATCAATGCATCACTTAAGAGTACCATCTTTCTTCTTAATAAAAGATATCGGTGCACCCCATGGTGATACACGTGGCCTAATGTATCCCTTTTCTAGCATATGCTTCAACTCCAACTTCAACTCTACCAACTCCAGTGTGCTCATCTTGTAAGGTGTATTAGATGTTGGTGTTGCCCCTAGTACCAACTCAATAGAAAAGTTTAATTCCTCATGAGGTGGAAACTCTAAAATATCTGTGCGAAATACATCCAGAAACTAGTGTAGAACTGCCTACTCAAAACATCTGCATCCTCAACTTCTTACCTTTGTCACTAGATATGTGAACTGTAAACAACACACACCCTTTCCTACAACTGTTCTTTACCTGCATAGATGTAACTATTCTAATAGATGTTTATTTATTCTTACCTCTTAAGACTCTTGGTTCCCCATTTTCATCCAAGTAATCAATATCCTTGTCATAAAATTATACCTTTTTCCTATGAATATACAACTATTCCATACTCAAAATCATGCTATATGATCTCAATGGCAATACATTCAGATGTGCTGAGGTGGGAAAACCATTCAAGTCAAATGTACAATCTCTTACCCAATGACAACCTCTATTCTTGGTTGTCCTTAGGTGTCTTTCACACAAGGAGTAACTATCCTTTTCTTGGTGTGGTCCCGAAAGGAGAATGCGCACTTATCATGCCAAAAGGCACAAAGAAGGTGCTAGGATAAAGCACGCAATTCAGAATTTATGACTAGTTCAAATCTGATTTTCTCAAAACCTTAGAGATTTTAAATACTTCTTGATTCCATAATGTGTTTCTTCCCTGTAAATCCTTAGGCTCGACATTAATTGATGTCATCTTCTGCTGTACGATTTTCCAATGTTAACAATTTCCCCCTAATGTGTGAGGTCTAGGAAGAACTATATAGCTGAAATACATTATAGTTTCTTTTTTGTATCGTACGCAAAGAGAGAGAGAGAGAGAGAGAGAGAGAGAGAGAGGGATCTACGTGTATTTTGGAATTGACAACACCTTGCACTGTTTCCGAGATAAACATGGCCTAAGGGACCCCCTAAAAGTAGACAAAAATATACAACATATTTACAAAATTTCAACGAGGCGGGCATGTCCCATGCCCGTGATGCTATGGCTACTTTAAAAAAATTGACAGATACATGTGCTGTCTGTGCCACTATTGTGGTAGTAATGCTGGTTATTGTTGACGACGACTGATGACACCCTGAGAGGCATTTTTTATTTGACGATAGGTGGAATTTGGTAACCATATGCGTAATCTTGGTATGTGTTAGGTCCCTATATTACTAGTATAGTCCCTTATTGTTGTTAGTGTAACCCCCTTATTGTTATTATTGTACCCTTTTAAACCCCATATTGTTGTTATTGTGTCCTTAAATTATTATTGTTAGGTCGACTAGGATTACATTGTGGCCACATGGACTCCTATATATAGAAATGAGGTTTTGTAATTTGAATCATCCAAGAGTTTTTCATTCATGTAATGTATTGGAGGTTTCCCCCTTCAAGTAGCTTATTTCTAAGGCGTTGATATCTCTTTTCTTCTCTTTTTGGAGTTGGTTTCACAACATTTGGTATAAGAGCTTTGAGATTCTAGGGTTTCGCTACTCCAAACAGGTTATCGTGGCATTTTTGCTACAATTTTTTTTCTACGAAGCTTAAGAATCTGAAATTTTTATAATTCGAATCCAAAATCCTAGGGAACTTCATCGCAAAATTTTAGAGCTTGGTTCGCAATATTGTTGGAGATATGATCTGTAGAATGTAGGTCATTTTGTAGGCTCCTGAATTTAACGTAAACAGGTCATCGTGGTATTTTCGTAATAATGTTTTTTCTACGAAGGTTCAGAAGATGAAATTTTTAGAGTGTGAAGCCACAATCCCAAGGAACATTGTCTAAAAAATTCAGATATTGGTTCCCAATATTTTCGGAGATATGATCTATGGAAGTTAGGGCCTTTTGAGGCTTTTGAATTTCATCTCAAAGAGGTGATTGTGGGAAAATATTCATAGCTCTCTCTCTGAGCATCGGATTGGAATGTCGTAAAAGGTGACCACAAGTACACAGACTCTAGTTTGTGTTCTATCAATTTTAGAGCCAAAGGTGGAAGCAGTGACACAGGGCAAGCCGTACAAGTTCGCTCTACTGAACTAGTCCATAATTAGGTCATTGTGGGAGATTTCAAATAAATTTACCTTGAAGAATCCAAATCAAGTCAGACCTGTGGAATTTGAAAGAAGCTTTAGAGTACTACTACAAGGCCAAATTTCAGATATTGAAGATCCGGAATTATGGAGATAATTCAATTTCAATATCGAGCTCCTCAAAAGCAAGTAAAAGGTGTGTATTTTTTTCTGAATTGCATAAGTCTTGTTTGAAGAATCAAGTTGAATTGATTCCAAGGGAATATTGTAGAATAGATATCTGTATTGGATTTAAAAATTTCCCCTAAAAATAATTCAACACCCATTAAGCCTTTAGAAATCTCTACTATGACTCATGAAGATGAAGAATGGCAACATGACATATCAAAATTACAAGAGCAAGTGCAACAAATTTCGCTCTTGCAAAGAGCAAAAAAAAATGACATGGAAGTTTTGAAGAAAGGCATGGAAACCAAAATATATGGTTTGAAGAAAGGCATGGAAGCTACAATGGATGGTTTGAAGAATGGTATGGAAGAAAAAATGGAAGTTTTGAAGGAAGACATCGAAGGTTTGAAGGAAGGTTTGTCAAAGTTGATACAAGATATTATTCCTAATGGTGAAAAGATAGTAGAGGAAACTCATGATGAGAACAAAATAAATGTTAATCGTGATTTCATAAACTCTAATGTTGGCGGGAAGAACCACCATATTCCAAAAATGGATATGAGGAAGTTTAATGGAAAGGATCCTGTAACATGGATACTACAGATGGAGCAATATTTTGATCTCCATAATGTGCAAAACACACAAAAGGTACGTATTGCAACTTTACATTTAGAACAAAATACATTTGTATGGTATCAATGGCTTTGCTCCCGTAAAAAAATTGTCACTTGGTCAATTTTTATGAAGGAAATGATAGCACATTATGAGGATACAAAGAACAACACCTTCTTTAGCCAATTGATAAATCTCAAACAAAAGGGTTTAATGGGGGAGCACATTGAGGACTTCCAAAAATTTAATATAAGGGTAACTAATATTCCAAAGGAACACAGGATTGATCTCTTCATAGGTACTCTAAAGGATAACATCCAACATAAATTTCACGTTCTGGAACCTGATTCATTGGAGAAGGCATTCAGGTTGGCAAGAAAAATTGAATGTAAAATTATGGCGACAAGGAAGCCTACCAATCATTTCTATAAAGAAGGAAGTGTTGCTACGCCTAGATTTCCAATCTACAAGGTTGACACCACAAAAATTGGAAGAAAAAGGAGAAAAAGGGCTTTGCTACAGTTGTGATAGAAAATACACTAAAGGTCATAAGTGTGTTGAGAAGAAATTATTTTACATAGATTGTGAAGAGGAAGAAAATTAACAAGAAGAAGATATACACCAGGAACCAACCCAAGAAGAGGAAGAAATGAGTCTAACCATATCATGTAATGCATTGGTAGGAATTATCACTCCTCAAACTCTCAAGATAGAAGGAAATATCAAGAAGAAAAAGATAATAGAGTTGATTGATTCAGGTAGTACCCATAATTTTATTCATTGTAAGGTAGACACGGAATTGAATTTTTTCTTATACCCAACACCAGAATGTCAAGTGATGGGTGCAAATGGAGGAACTATAAATTTCTCTGGAAAATTCCATAATATCAAGATAACCATGGGGGAATATGTATTGAATAGTCCAATTCTTTCCATTCCTATGGGAGGTGTTGATGTTGTACTAGGAGTACAATGGTTACAATATTTGGGGGACGATAGCTTTTAATTTTCAAGAACTTTTCTTGAAGTTTTTTTCAGAAGGAAAAGAATTCGAATTATGAGGTATTGCAGGGAAGCTGGGAAACATAATAACCTCTAATGTCATGACAAAGATTCTAAAGAAAGAACAACGAGGCATAATTGCACAATTATTCTCACTAGAAGTTCCAACATCAAAATCATCTATTTATGCAAATCTCCAAAAAGTCTTGGACAATCATTTCAAGGTGTTTGAAACTCCCAAAGGATTCCCACCTATTCATGATCATGATCATGCTATTAATTTGATTCCAAGAAGTGTTCCTACAAACATCAGACCTTATATATATCTTTATGTCCAAAAGAGCGAAATTGAACGTATGATTGCAGAAATGTTAGAGGCAGGTATAATTCAGCCTAGTCAAAGTTCTTTACCTCCTCCTATAGTATTGGTACACAAGAAGGATGGATCATCTCGCGCGTGTCCAGATTATAGGGAGCTCAATAAGCTCACCATTAAAGATAAATTTTCCATTCCTGTGATTGATGAATTATTGGATGAATTACATGGAGCAATTTATTTTACCAAGTTGGATCTTCGTTCAGGATATCATCAAATTAGAATGAGGACTGAAGATATTTCAAAAATAGCATTTCGAACTCATGAGGGTAATTATGAATTTTTGGTCATGCCTTTTGGCCTTACCAATGCACCTTCTACATTTCAAGGGTTGATGAATTCCATTTTCAAACCCTTCCTTAGAAAATTTGTGCTATTATTTTTTGATGATATACTAATCTACCGCAGGTCTTGGAAGGATCATGTTCAACATGTTGACAGGGTGCTCAAACTATTATAGGAGAAACAATTATATGCAAAAACATCCAAATTTTTCTTTGGAGTACAAGAGGTGGAATATCTGGTTCATATTGTATCTCACGAGGGTGTTAAGGTAGACCCTAAGAAAATTAAAGCCATTAAGGAATGGAAAGTCCCCACAACCATAAAAAAGTTGTGAGGATTTCTCGGGTTAATAGGGTATTATTGCAAGTTTGTTAAAAATTATGGGAGAATAGCAACACCTCTAACAACACTATTGAATAAAGATGCATTTTCATGGTCTCCTAAAGCAACTAAGGCCTTTGAACATCTTAAAGAGGCAGTGTGCCTAGCACTGGTCTTAGCTACGCCAGACTTCACAAAAACCTTTATTGTGGAATGTGATGCCTCAGGAAATGGAATTCATGTTGTTTTAATGCAAGAAGGAAGACCTGTTGCTTTTGAAAGTCGTCCAATTAAAGGAAATTATTTACAGAAACCTATTTATGAGAAGGAAATGTTAGCAATACTACATGCACTAAAGAAATGGCAAACTTACCTAATGGGAAGACACTTCAAGGTAAAAACTGATCATGATAGTCTCAAACACTTTTTGGAACAAAGACTATCTTCAGAAGAGAAGCAGAAAAGGGTCACAAAGATTTTGGATTATCACTCTGAAATAATCTACAGAAAATGGAAGCTAAATGTTGTTGCAGATGCACTCTCAAGAAAGAATGAAGAGGTGGAAGCGTTGCTTTGTGCCATTTCTATTGTCCAACCAGACTAGATATCCGAAGCAAGAGATGAATGGAAGAAGGATGAAGAAGTGTGGACACTCATTCAAAATTTGTAGCAAGATCCTAATACATCTGATACTTTTAGTTGGAAAAATGATTCCTTATGGTACAAAGATCACTTATATCTTTGTAAGAATTCCAAACTAAAACAAAATATTCTTTTGGAATTGCACACTTCTCCTTTAGGAGGACACTCAAGATTTTTAAAAACTTACCACAGGGTGAAGAAAGAGTTTTTTTGGGATGGACTTAAATCTGATATTCAAAATTTTGTAGTGGAATTTTTGGTTTGCCAGCAAAACAAAATTGAGAAAATTAAGACCCCGGGTCTTCTACAACCTTTATCCATTCCAAGTCAATGTTGGGAGGAGATTTCAATGGATTTTATCACAGGTTTACCTAAGTCCGAAGGAAAGAGTGTCATTATGGTGGTAGTTGATAGACTTACCATGTATGCACACTTTTGTGCATTATCTCATCCATTTAAAGCCAATACGGTTGTTACTACATTTATGGACACAATTCAAAAGCTACATGGAAACCCAAGGGTTATTGTGAGTGACAGAGATCCCGTTTTTACTGGAAATTTTTGGACGGAGTTATTTTCTTGTTTGGGTACTCAGTTAGCTCATAGCTCATCTTATCATCCTAAATGCGATGGTCAAACTGAGATAGTAAATAAATGTTTGGAAGGATATCTTTGTTGTTTTGTATCTGATAAACAAACACAATGGGTCAAGTGGTTACCTCTAGCTGAATGGTGGTATAACACTTCCTTCCATATTACAGCAAAAATGACCCCATTTATGGCACTTTATGGATATCATCCACCATCCATCACATCATATTTAAGAGAAATTTTGAAGGTTCAAGTAGTGGAAGATCACATCGAGCATCAACAAGAAGTTCTCCAGCTCTTAAAGGACAATCTGAATTTGGCAGAAAATCGAATGAAACAACAAGCAGATGAACATCGCAGCGAGAGAATTTTTGATGTAGGAGACTAGATATTTTTACGGCTACAACCATACAAAACAAATTTCCCTCAAGCAATCTAAGAAGGATAATAAATTATTGCTAAAGTACTATGGTCCTTACAAGGTGTTGCAAAAGATTGGTACTATGGCGTACAAATTGGAGCTTCCTGCTTCTTCACGAGTGCATCCAATTTTCCATGTTTCATGCTTAAAGAAGGTTATAGGTGAAAATCTTCCAGTTCAAACAATATTGCCAGAACTTGATGAGGAAGGAAAAATTATATTGGAACTTGAAGTGGTCACGGAAACAAGAACTCGACAGCTACGGAATCGATCAATTTCAGAGTATCTCATCAAGTGGAAGAACTTACCCACTGAAGATTCTACATGGGAGGATGAGAATTTTATACATAAGCACCCAGAGCTTTTCAAGCATTGAGGACAACACTTTTTTGAAGGAGAGGGGCATGTTAGGTCCCTGTATTACTAGTATAGTCCCTTATTGTTGTTAGTGTAACCCCCTTGTTGTTATTACTGTACCCTTGTAACCCCCATATTGTTATTATTGTACCCTTAAATTATTATTGTTAGGTCGGCTAGGATTACATTGTGGCCCCATGGAATCCTATATATAGAAAGTAGGTTTTGTAATTTGAATCATCCAAGAATTGTTCATTCATGTAATGTATTGGAGGTTGCCCCCTCAAAGTGGCTTATTTGTAAGGCGTTGATATCTATCTTCTTCTCTTTTTGGAGCTGGTTTCACAACAGTATGGCATAACATTGTGCCATGTATGGATATGTACTGGCTGGGACGTTCCTGTGTAAGCATTGTTGTCAGAGACACTTATGGAGGAATGGGTCTTCTACGGATATGATCAAAGCACAATGGTTTTAAGGTACGATACCATCATGACATGAAATATTTTGTTGTGGTCGAATGTCAGGAGGATCGATGACATCTGTGGACAATGATGTCTCCCACAGTGCCACCCGAGGACACCCCTTTGCATGGGGAGGGGTAATCCAAGGTACTGCTTCCTTTTTGGAAAAGAGGTTTCGAGGTCGACAAAAAGAAAGCCTTAACCGAACCATGGGTCGCTGACCTGAGGGGTTGGGGATCTAGATGTGACGGGTTTAACATAGGCATGTTGGTGATAGATGACTGAAAACGGATGATGGGGATTCAGTGGCCTGAGGTCTAAGTATATTTTCACAGCTTGGCAGTAGTCATATTTATTTCTGAAGGGAAAAATTCCATGGAGTTGGTAGGACTTCTAGAGCGGGTGTGAACCGGCTATGAATGTCGTGCAGTACATGCATGGGGGGGTGAAATACTTCGACCAAGGGAAATGGGTGACTTCTACCAAGGGAGAAAAGGTGAAATATGAGGGAAAAGTGGTGAATGGCATCATTTGCGATCTTTGTACACTTACAAAAACAATAAAATAATGGGGTTTGGTTTGTACAAAACACAGAGACGGGTACCCCAAAAGATGAAAGAGGATCACTCACTAAAGGTGTGAGGATGGTGTTTTGCTGGGGGTAGGGATCCCATTGGTTGGTCTCATATGTGGGCTAGATGAAGCAGAGGATGTCTCATATGGGATTATGTTGATGGAGATATGGTGGGGAAAATGTGATGTGCAGAGGTGTTCTTTCAATCTTCTTGTAGAACCCGGTCGTCCAGGAAGGGGGTTTTGAGTTTGAATGGTAAAATTGACCTTATGCCTAATAGATGGATGGGCATGAGGTGCTTCCTAGACTGAAATGGTGTGGCCATGGCGTCATTGTGTGTTGATATATGGTCTACTTTGCGTGACAAGCGCCATGGAGGGGAAGCTCTACTGACCAACGCGGGTGTTTATCATATGCAGGGTGAGGTGATGATAAACGTGGTCGGGTATGAGGACCCTATGGTTTATTTCTAATGGATAAATGATGTCAGGATATGCAAATTTTTCTGGGACTCTATCATGCTGAGGGTAGAATGATACCTACTCTAGAACTTTCAGTGAATGGTGTTGCGAACAGTTTGCGGTTTCTACCTCCAAAAACAACTACCTCAAGTGAAAGCATCTTATTTTCATACAATATTACTGAAAGGAATGAGATTTAAAAATTAATATGGGAGGGTGCATACCTGTCACTGCTGAAAAATTAATTTTTTCAGGAGTGTGAATGTGTGGCAATGCCTCTATTTTCTTGCGATTTTTTACTTGGCTCCTAGTTTTGATTTCAGTTGTGGTTGCCATCAGTATTTGAGATCATGGGAGGGGTTTCCAGTTACTGCCCCTTGTCTAGGTTCTACTCAAATATAGATTATTGTTGCCTAGGTGACCTTAGGTCAAATACCTGACCAAGCCATCTACAATAATCGATGTTCCTGATAACTCAAGAGGATGAGGCAACCATGTTCCCCTTTCCCTGGTTGGTGTATGGTGGTTTAGGGGGAGGAGAGACAAATCATTGTCTTTTTGGTGAGAATCGTTTCTCCTGCAGTTACATGGTGGTACGAGGTTCATTTCCCATAGGCTGGGTGGGGGGATCCTCTTGATAAGACCACTCGATGGCGTGCAAGGTGACCCTATATCACAGGATTTCTAGGAAACGATAGGCATAGTGCCCATAGGTGCCATAGAGAGTGCATCCATGATTTGTATGCAATGGCTTGTCTTTACCTTTTGAGGTAGGTTCCTTTTTACGGGAACACGGCATTGAGATGTCTGATTTAGAGCCAAGGAGTGGTTTTAACTCGTCCAGCTCCGGACATATGTGGGTAGGATGGCCTATGACATCACATATAGTGCAGGATGATGAATCCCTTTGCATGGTGGGGGTCACCGCTTCCTTTCCTCTCTTGGTGATTTTCTTGGCCATGGTAACCAGTTTTGCAATGGAAACTTCCCTTACGGGGGTGGTTCCGACCATTTCTTGGGTAGGTTGGGGCTCCCCGAGACTAAGGGGCTTTAACCCAACTACAATAAGGTTGGTGGCTCCTGTTCCTGAAGGGGGAACGAGGTAACAAACTGGGAATTCCAACGATATTTTGGGTAACACCAGTGTCGCCAAAACCTGCTGGGAGACGAAACCAGGAGGTGGGTAGAGGAAAGGGGTTTAGGAGACAGTGTAGGCTAGAGAGGTTGTCGTGGCTAATGCCTCAATGTCGTTACTGCTTGAGTCCATTTCCTGACTAACCTCAGTGCTTGATGTGGACATCATGCATACAGGGGCCCCTATGGCATAAGATGATATATTAGTGATTATGGGAGGATCTCCTAGGAATGACCCTAGGATGGATGACGGTTTAAATTGGCTACGACCATATTCTTTATACCGTGAAAGACCATCTGCGGTTGTATCTACGTAGGGTAGAATTACATCCATGTTGGTTAGGGGATGCTTTTCACTATGCATCAGCTGGTCTAGCGTAATGATTCGATCCTCATGGGGGAACATCATGATGCGGAAGACAGAGGATGCTATGGCAGACATGGCATACATGTAACTCCGCCCAAGGAGTATATTGTAATCCAAGTAAGCATCCAACACTTCGATGTCTATGTGGACCATCTTACCGGCTAAGAAAGCCGGTACATTTTGGAAGAGGCCGACGGGGGTCGAGGGACGACCATCGTATGCTCTAAGTGTGATGACAGAAGGTTTGAGTTCGGGGGATCCTAACTTCTGCCACACATTTTTTGACATCATGCATGTGGATGCACCCTCGTCAATGACACATCGATGAATAGTGATATTTTGTACCGATACTGGTATCTGGAAGGTGACCATGGAGGGAATCCTAGGGGTAGCTTTCTCTAAGTCAAAAGCCATCATGCACGTATTGTCAGGGTCAACAATGCCTAATGCAAAAATTAGGGCTTTTCGTTGCTTTGGGCATGACTACAGTACTTCCAATACGTACATAGCAGCAGGTGACTGAGCTAAATCATCTATGATGCTATAATTGTGGGCCGCTTTGGAGTAGTTACTTGCTCGCCTATTAGGCCCTTTTACCATTTTTGGAAATAGTTCCGCAGGAATATTTGGAATGGTTAAAGGTGCAGTCGGCGTGCTTGTACTATCCCCTGATGTATTGGTGTCTGGTGGGGTGTCGTAGTTGTGATTCTGAGTTTGGAAAAACATTTATTCCCCAAGCATGTAAATTTCATGGTTTATTTTCTCGGAATCATTTGGGTTTTGCTGCTGAGTGCTGACCGTCCCTTGATGGGGTAAGGGTTCTTGCATCACCACAGTTTTTAGCAAATATCATCCTTGTCCTTGGTTACTCTATAGCTTTCTAAGCTTAGGGAGTTTGGGACAATGGTGAGTATAGTACCCGTACTCACCAAATATTGAACAACAATGTTTTGTTCGTAGAGGAGGCATTTTTCCTTGCCTTTGGGCATTGCTTGGATCTTGGTTCTAATTCCAATTGGAGTTACCTCCAGCCTAGGATTGCGATGGGAACTTTTGGTTGCTTCCCCCTATCCAGGGCTCCCTTTGGGCTTGTTTTTTGTCCTTTTCTTAACCACGTTGGGAGGGGAGTTCTCTTTATCATACTGGTGTGGTTGATTTTGGGACTGCTGCACAAAGTTCACCTGTGCATTGTTTTTCATAGGTGGGTTGTGTGCATGGTAATGAGCATAATGATGTCCTTTGTTTGTACCTAGACGTTGGGGGGGAGTTCTTCCATTAGTATTTCTTCCTGTGTACTAGGTCCCCTTAGCTGGAGGATAAGGTCCTCCTTTGTGATACGTTTGCGCCCTATTAATAAAATTTTGTTGCGGCATATGATGAATTTGAATTCTGGGTTGAGACATATTTTGGGTAGAACCATGTGTGTAACCGGGATCTTGACTGCTGCTAACTATGTACCCTTGGGTCATTGACCCAATAAGTCCATATGTAGAGTTAGACGAACCTGGAAATTCTTGATAAGATTGCAGCCGCGAGGCGTTAGGTAGGATGTTGTAGATGTATCATGACTTAGTATAGATTAGTTCAAGTTGCAGGGTTTTACTGATTGCATCCTCTTCGGATGTGGGGTTGCACTGCGCCACATCCTTTGAAATCTCCAGCGTCAGAGTTCTAAAAAATAAATCTAAAAGCACCAGGTCATCGAGTTTAGCTTTGCATAAATTGCGATGCCACCTCCATTCATGGAGATGCTCTGAGATATGGATGGAGAGGGATTGTTTGAAATGAGTCAGTAATTCCATTCTCGAATCATGGTGAATGGGCAACTGAAAGTATGTGAGGAACATGGTAGTGAGGGCGTTGAAGGTTCCATGTGAAGCAGGAGCTTGCTCCATGTACCATTTCGCGGCCACTCCCGTAAAAGTGCATTTACATAGCCTCAACCGAATAGTATCGTCAATGATGCTATTCGATGAGAACCACAGGTCAAAGGTCATTATATGGTTACCTAGGTCTTCCGCTTACTTGCCTTCAAAATTTGGTATGTCCAAAGGGAGCTCCATGGGCATGGGAGGCCGATTGGGGTCATGTGCGATGGGGTCATTGGTGATCTTGGTTAAATCAAGTAGATTCAATGCTGCTAAAAAGAGTGACTTGGAGGTTGACACCATGGCAACGTGTGAAGACACAAAGTTCTGGTTAGAATGAGGGTTAGTCTGTGACGTACCCTCTTGTGAATTCAGCTGGCTTCCCGTATGAGATGTGCTCCTCTGCCCCCTAGGGGACGAGGGGGGAGTGGTGTACGGTGTGGTGTTGGGAGACCGACTAGGGTTCCCAACTAAGGTTTCTCCAAGAAAGGATGAACCAACAATTGTGGCAATGTTCCGTCTTTGATGCCTAAATGGCGAAAGACATGGAACCCCTCCTGATAATGGGGGGAGGTTCAAGAGACACCTGGACCTACAAGGTTCCGTTGGAACCATTTGGGTGTCAAACAGGTTAGGTTTTGGAAAAAATTTGAGGGGATCAAGTCTATGATCACGACAAATCTATGGCCACATACATAAAACAAAGAGAAAATGAAATGAATTTTCCCTTTAACTTAATCTATGTGATCAATCAAGAAAAAAATAGTTTCGATTGTTTTCACGTGATACTAAAAGTCCTAGAAGACCTATTACGTCCTTCCACACTCAAAAGTAATTGGGCCTTGAGAATATTTCTTACGAGTGTTGGCACAATGTCTTGTAAGAGCTGGCGACACCCCCAGTTAGCCGAAGAGAATCCACCAAGGTAAGGGTAGAGGTTCTGGCGCTTGCCTGCACCATGACCTATAGGGTAAAGGATGCTGTATTTTTTGGCCACTAAGAACCACTGTCCCACGTGAGTGTTCGAGTCTTGGGCTTCTTGGTAGTCAGCTAATAGTACCGAGTATCAGCCGGGTCAAGTAGCCCTAACTGATACCACACGCACTGCTCTTAAGCCTAACCCCCTCTGAATCGAGTCTCTTTTACCCTCAGGTTTTCTCTTCCGTGGGATGATAGGTGGATTTTAAAGCTCCCTAAATACACAACTTCTATGTTTCAATGTGAAGTGTGATCAAGATGGCTTATTGGATGCCTAGCCCCTTGATCCTAACATAATCTATAAATTCTTTTGTGGCCCCTGTGGGGAGAATTTAGTGAGTTGGTTTAAGTTATTTTTAGGTGGCTTCCTTTGCTTAGTGGGTGAGCGTGTGTGAGCGTATGGTGAACAATCTCATAATTTGAACATATGGATATTGGTGTTCCTTTACAAAAGTCCCCTAGTTAAACTATGTGACGTTGTTCCTTGCTCAAATGGAAAAAATTTGTGGATAATGGGCCGCTTCCAAATATTCCTAGTTAGTCACATAACTAAAGGGAGATGGTGAATCACAAATGTAGAGTGTTCATATTCTTGTCTAGCGTCACCAAATGGTGCAAAGACAATAGATATTACTTTCTCTAATTGGCGATTCAATCCTAGTCCCGCAATTTCTTGGATGCAAAAATTGAATTTAAACTAAACAATTTCTACACTATATTATGCATGTGTGGTCTTGAGCCACTTACTTGGACTAGTTAAACTAAGTGTGTATACCATAATTTTCAAAAACATAAATTGTTTGAAAGAAATGGTTAATTCTCCCCCTACTTAAATTATGTGAACACTTTTTGCAAAAACCAACTTAAATGAAAACTAACTAAATGCCTATATAAAGCAGCAAAAAGTCAGTTCTTAGAAGTTGTGGGGTATCAACACAGGTGCTCACAGATATATTAGGGGCTTCCCAGCACACTTACAAGTAGAAAAAGTGCAGAATATGGGGAGAAAAAAAATCTTAGCCTACAATTTGCACGCAAAAAGCCTTGACAAGTACGCCTTCCTACACACAGGTCAGTCCTGAACACACGCAATGTTCCTCTGTGAGGAAAAATTGCACGCAAAAATCCTGCAAGTAGAAATATTAGGAGCTGCCTTCTTCAATCTGTCACTTCAATGAGTCTAGGGACTACAAGAAGGGTCAGAGGACTATCATCTCCACTCCAGCATAGACAAAGGGTCTCCTGCAAAATATGGCACAACCACATAATCATGGAACATGTTAGTGGAGTCGCCAATCCTGTTGCGGTGGATTTTTCACATGGGCGTACGAAATCGTACTAGATTAAAGAGTGTGGTCTACTCATTAAACTATTGGTAACAGGCAGAAAGTGGGGGATCTCAAAAGCATAAAACTTAATGGAAATAGTATGCTAAAGTATGCTCTGATTAAAGTAAAAACTAAAACACAAATATACAAAAGCTATATAGAGAGTCAAGACGATAATAATGAAAATGATGGCTCGATGTCCTCTTCTTATTAAACATTTGAAACAGACAAGAAATTTTACCCACTTGCCAAAGGGCCCCTAGGAAATGGCTCTAGGTCCTGATGCAAGGATGTTTCCTTCCAAGCTCTGCCTCTGATGCAGTCTCCCTCTCTCTCTCTGTTGTGGTGGACTAAGATGTTGGGTGGCCAACTATCGAGTCCTCTTTAGCTCTAGCTCCATGTCACACACAATTCTGGTGCTACTTGGGTAACTTTGGCCAGCATAATAATGTGATCACCATTTCTTCATCTCTTGGGGACTTTATATAGGTGAGTTTCAAATCCTCCTTCCCTACCTTGGTACATGATGTATAGTGACCCAAGGGAGAGGTGTAATTCCACTGTGTGCTCAAATATTCTTTTGTGTGCTCACATGTTGTCTGAGGCACTAGTGGTTTTCCTTAGGTGGCTTTCACACAAGGAGTAATTTTCCTTTGCTTGGTATGGTCTCGGAAAGTGACTTTTTTCCAGTTCTAGGAATGCGCACTTATCGGGCCAAAAGGCACTCTTCTCGAACGATAAAGCACGCAATTCAGTGTTTATAACTAGTTCAAATATGATTTTCTCAAAACCTTAGAGATTTTAAATACTTCTTGATTCCATAATGTGTTTGTACCCTGTAAATCCTTAGGCTCAACATTAATTGATGTCGTCTTCTGTTGTACGATTTTCCAGTGTTAATATAGATAATTGATGCCCAGTGATATTCCTTCCATTTATCTAGCACTGCATAGATCCTAAGAATACTCTGTCCAACAACTCCTAGTGCCTGTGCCTCCTATGGACTATAGATTTGTGGTCTACCACCTTGAAATTTTTGACAATCTCTCATGCGATGATCTTTTCCACAATTCCAACACTATATATGCTTCCAACCTTCATCCTTATTCTTCTCCTGAGGTCAAAGCCCCTGTCCTCTAATACATGTATTGACCTTCTTAGTTGGTGCAACATTCTCTTTGTTACCTGTATCCTGAGGTCTTTCTCACTTTCGTTCATCGCTAGATTTTGCCAACAGGTGCAGAAGGGAATGGAAAAATCCTGGGATGACCGACATATTAAGAAGAAGACTTTTAAGTGTGGTGAATTAGTTATTTTATATGATAGAAAGTTCTTGAAGTTCATGGGTAAGCTGTAAATGCACTAATTCGGTCCCTGCATTTTCAGAAATATCTCTGAGGGGGGCGCAGTTCCGCTCAAGAAGTTGAATGGTGAGTTGTTCCCTAGATGTATCAATGGCAATAGGCTACATTTATACAGGGAATACACTGCCCCTAAGGCTTCACATTGAATATATGGTTGGATAATAATCTTAATCCTCCACGTAGTTGAAAGAGAGCATGGTACTATAAAATACTATGCTGAAGGAAGGCTTCGCCAAAGCAGAAGCACTACGTGAGATGAAGGATTATGGCGCAACTGGAGGGAACTGATCCCAAGGAATCAGGACTGCACCACAAAGGATTTTCTAACGAGGTTCATCCAACATATGACCTTTGGAGATGGGAAAATTTATTTCACAAGGACTTGGCCATTAAAAGGAGCGGGGGGGGGGGTGTGTTTAATGAGCGTATCCAGGAAAATATGCTGCCAAATCCATATTTATGAGGAGCATTTGAAGGATATCATGGATTTTGATTCTCAAATATGTTATAAATCTGGCATCCTGCTCCACATTTGGACACTTTGTGCCCTAATCATTAGATTTGTGTTTTTGTGACTGTGAGATATCCGAGCAATCAGATGCATGCCTGGAAAGAGATTCAAGGAAATTGAGCAGGAATTTCTTAGAAGAGGGTTAGGATACATCATGAATACTACACCACTAGTAGATGTAACAGGGTCAAGGTTGCCAAGAAAACATACCACTAGAGGATAAGCGTGACATAAGAAGCCGAAGAAGCTTGTAGTTCAAACGTCGCCTAGGAATAAAATTTCAAAAGATCAATGGACTAAGGCAATGTAGGATAGGCAGAAGAATTTGGTAGAGGTTGATGAGTCCGAAGAAGACATTTTTATGAGTCTGGTATAGGTTGCAACCTTATTTACCACCGAGGAAGCCGACCACTATGTAGCCTGTGACAGACCCTAAAGCAGTCAAATTTAGTATCTTTATTCCCTTGCAACCAAAAGAAGTACCAGTTGAAGGAGACCTATTGGAAAATGTGCCACAACTATGCAAGGAATACATGGAGTTCAATGATTGTAGCAAATATCCTCAATTCGAGTCAAGCAATTACTTGTGCTCCATTTATTATGAAGTTATTGGAGTGACAAAGGTAGAGCCACTAAGGTGGGCGGAAGGAGTTCAGCAAGCGAGGCTGCTGAATATGCTATATGTTCTGCACTTTGGGCATATTAATATCAACACAATCTATGTAAATCAGTTGTTGGCCCTAGTGCATGATGATTTTCTATGGTTGGGGGAAAGAATCTTTGTTTATGTGATGGTGATTTGAAGGATCATTGTGCTTCCTTGTCAAGGATTGGACCCCACCGACACGCTTGTAGGCAAGGAACAAGATAAAAATTTGGCTGGCAAGATTATGAAATACTATGGCCTCACAAAGGGAACCTGGGGATATGCTATTAGTTCCATTAAGGATAAGACATTGTGCTTTGCTGCACATATTCTAGTAGGAAAGATCATGTGGAAGTGTCGCGCAGAAGAGGTTTCAGCGTTAGAAGTATCTTTGGCTACAAAGTGCAGCAAAGGAGTCTAGTTCAACTTGGTAGGGTATTTATGCAAATAATTTTTGGATGATTGTAGAGAATCTCAAGAGAAGGGAAAGAAATTCCACAACTTGTTTCTATTTCCCTTGATTTCACTAAGGCTTTGAAAGAGCCTAATGAGTCACAGTTCCCCACTATGGACCCAAACATCTGCAAGGCTGTGAATTATTCTTCGTTGTGGCATTCAAATAATCCAATGTGGGTGATGGAGAATAAATTATTTTGGGTTAGATTTAAGATGATTATGCGTACAGTGATCAGACAGAAGCCAATGCTATCAACAATTCCTTTTGAATAATTTCTCCAAGTTGTTGATTTTAAGGCTAATTTTCACCTTGTGTTTTAGTCATCAGTAATTTTTTCTGATATCAAAAGATGACTGAATTATGATCCTAGATTTCTAGAAACAAGATTTGAGAAATATTGTGAGTTCTAGAAATCTCACTACCTTCATTATCCTAAGTCAAAATGCTTCACTAATTTTTTCCTCTCTCTACCTCCTTAAAGGTCTACCCCACTGCTGCAAAAAGGGATTTTTCTCATTGGGCATGTTTTCCTCATTTCATCACCTCACTTTCACTCTCATTCATAACCTTTTTTCCTCTAAGAAAACCCACATTTTCCCTTCCTAAAAACCCTCATAGGATCCCTTCATTCATAATTTTTCCTTTAAAACATATAAAAAAATGTAAAAATTTCTATTTTTTCATTATTTAAATTTGAGTTCTTATCTATCGGGTCCTTCAAAATTTATCATAAAACCCTGTTTTTATGTTAAAACCTGCCCCTTTTGAAAATACAGGCTTTAAGCCCTTTTCTTATAAACCCCCAGCCCTTTTTCCCCACGAGACCCCGACCTTCCACTTATTCCCAGCCCCGTTCCCCATTAAAATGAAACTCTGCCCATTTTATTTTATTTTAACCCTGAACTTTATTATAAAAATCCATAAACCTTGGGTTAATTAAAATAAGAGGCCCCACTCTCCACTAACCCCGCCATCCAATTGGAACCTGCCACGTCGCCCCTCCCTGGGCTCCATTCTCCAAACTTTCCCTTCACCCCTCCGCCGTGCATCAACTGTTGATCTCACTCATTGAGATCCGATGCCCCAGATCCCATATCACATTTTAAGTTTCGATGAGTTTAATGATTCACAACCCACATGAAATAGGTGGTTTCCTCCTGCCATGCGTCGATCACCCAGTGGTATCACACGACCATCACCCTAAACCACTTATGGCCTTCTACCCATGCAATAAACCACTTATGGCTTTCGAAAACCACCTTTTCCCTTCGCAACATAATTCAAATTTCCCTCGCCTCCATTCGAATTTCCACCTAGTTCTACCTTCAAAACCCTGCCTCCTACACCCTCTCTTCCTCTGCAATCACCTTCAGACATTGCCAAACCCTGAAAAATGCAGTCAAACCATCTCCTGCATGGTTTTAACTAATGATTTATGTTTTGTGCAGGTTTAATGGCAGAAAGACCCACCAAGCCTTCTCGCCAGCCCAAGATTGTTTGAATTAAAATCTGGATGATGATCCAAAGGTTGATTTTATTAATTAAAAGGCCAGGGGCCAAAATTTAAACTCCAACACTAGTGAATCATGATCATTGGAGATCATAAACCCTCCAGCACACTAGAAATATGCCCCTGCACAAAGAATAAACACAAACAGTAAGCCCGATGGAAAGAGAGACAGTCAGAGGGTTGTGATAAAGTAGAAAAGATTAAAAGGCTAATCAGTTATCAAAGAAAAATCATAAGGATTGGTCATTTAGCAGATATTAAAGCCAAATTAACAAAGGATTATCTCTAAAAGCAGACATCAAAGAAAGAAATAAGACAATGGAAAAACAAAGATTAAAAGGACAGAACAGAGATCAAATAGATTGAAGAAAAAATGATAAAAATAGATAGTCAAAGCATAAAGACAAATTTTTAAAGCCTAAAAGATAAATATTAAAGATGAAACAAAGAGAATATTTACTCAAACAAAATTCGAATGACTCAACCTATGGCCGTTGCTCCCCTCAAAATATATTTTTTCCACCTAATGCTTTGTTTCCTTCAATAAAGCACTAAGAAGATATTAGGCCGAGTCAGAGATATTTTTATCTGTCAAACAGTTATAGTAAAAGTTATGAATATACCTTAAAGTCAAACATTTCACCTATTTTTTTCTTAGTAAGTTAAGATAGAAGTTATTATTCAGAGAAATATCTGCAAATATTCCTGCCTTGAGCCTTGCATGGTCTTCAAGGTTAGGAATTCATTAAATCTGTAATAAATGACACTCAAACCCTAGATTAACTTCACCTCCTCATTTGCAGCATAAATAATACATCTGAACTCATTATCTTGTTGGAATTTGATAACTCTTTGAAGTAATACATAGGCTCTTGGAGGTTGAAAAGAAATTGATGTCTTGGAACTTCTGGATGCCCTGGTTTGTTTTTTGATGGAGGAGCCTAGATCACTGGATCCCTAAGATTGGTTATTGATGAAGTGCTTCTAATATGTTATTTTTATTTCTTGTTTCATGATGTTTCCACCTTTCTATGTTGCACTAGAATAAAATTTTTAGGCTAAGAAATGTCTTCTAAAAGCACCTTAGTTTTGTTTATTCTTCATTGCCTTAATGTTTTCTTCTTCTACTATGACATTTTAGAGAATTCTTCATTGCTCTCTAGACCCCCTAATCTTGTTTATTTCATAAATACTTGAATACAGTTGGTTTCAAGCATGATTTATGGTTTTTCTTGCTTAATTTCTGCCACTTAAACACTATTTTTTGAAGTCTCTTTCTAAAGTACCATTCTTTAAAGTTTTCCAAAGAGGTTTTGTTTCGATCATACTCTTTGTACTTGCTTAACTAATTCTTTTAGAGATCTCCGTAACTATAATCAAGGATTTTTAGGAGTTCCCTCTTCTCTGATTACAGTTATATGTGTGTCTTAAGTGTTTTCTATCCTTGAAGGTGAAATCACTAGAAGTTAAATGAGTTTCTCGCCCTCTATATTTCATTGGAAAAGTTTGTCTTCAATTAATATTTGCTGAAATGTGGATTGCAGAATTTATGGTTTGCCCTGCCTATTGATTACCTCTTCATGTTTTTTGATATCTAAGTTCCTTTCTTGAGAATTACATGTGATAAAGGATTCTTAATTTCCCTTTACCCTACTTTTAATTCTTACAATTGATGTCCATCTCATTACTCTTAAAACTTGAAGATCCACTAGCCATGTTAGATTTTCCCTATGATTCTCCCCGATCCATTGATGAACTTATCATGACTTCCATTTGACTCCATTTCCCAATGGCTAGATATTTCCTCATTCTACCTATGCTTCTTGATCATTATACCCACTAGTACATTTGGCAGAAATTCTGACACTTTTGACCAAATGTCAGAAATTTCGCCAAATTTTATCAATTTTTCGAATCCCACCCACAACTGTCGCAATTCTGACGCTTTTCTACAAGTGTCGCAATACCGACACTTAGAGGTAAGTGTCAATATTGCGACACTTATAGAGAAGCATCGAAATTGCGATAGTTTGGGCCACAACTGTCGAAATTGCAACAGTTTTGGCCCATAACAATTCTATAGTTATCTCATGTTTGAGTTGAATGGTAAAGGAATAATCATCAATCTCCTTTAGTTCAAACAAAATTTTACGCGTCGTAGTTTCTTGGTATTTATTTAAAAAAAAATTTAGGGATTTACATTGGTGACACAACTTTGTTACAAAGAATTTATCCAACACATAATAAGGAAAAAGTACAATATTTCCTTTAAAGCTGAAAATCCCTATGTATGAGAGTTTTTCTTGACACTTAAAAAAGCCTTTCTCAGAAAGAAAGGATATAACTTCTTGAGATTATTTGTCAATGATTGAGCTAGCTGAGAGCATTTCCATAAAACTCTATTATGAAATCGTTCAGTCGGGCGTGCCATGTCGCACCGTGTGAGGTCACCCGACCTGGCACGTTTAGGTCAGGTTGTTTCATTCGAGGGCACCCGTATCAGTTTTGCTAAGTTGTGACTGCCCGGGTCCATTGTACTGCATGTTTGGGTGGCCCGTTTGCTGTAATTTGATCCCTTGTGACATTGTTCGTTTGGGCGCGTCGGGTCGCGTCGTGTTAGGTTGCCTGACCGGGTGCGTTTGGATCGAGTCGTTTCATTCGAGGGCACCTGTATCTGTTTTGCTAAGTTCATGTGACCGCCCAAGTGCCATGTGCACATACAGGTGGCCCGTTTTCCCTTTTCTCCCTTATGGCATCGTTCGGTTGGGTGCACCATCTTGCACTATGAAAGGTCGCCTGACCGGGCATGTTTGGTTGGGGTCGTTTTGTTCGAGGGTGCCCATATCAGTTTTGTTGAGTTGTGACCACCTGGGTTCCTTGTGCATGTTCGGGTGGCCCGTTTGCTGTTTACTGTTTGCATCGTGTCGTGCCATGTGAGGTGCTTGACCTGGCACGTTCTTTTCAGGTAGTTTTGTTCGAGGACACCCATATCAATTTTGCTAGGTTATGACCACCAGGGTACCTTGTGCACATTCAGGCGGCCCATTTTCCATTTTTCTCCCTTGTGGAATCGTTCGGTCGAGCGCGCCCTGTCACGCCATGGGAGGTCGCCCGACCAGGTGCGTTCGGTTCAGGCTGTTTCATTCGAGGGCGCCCATATCAGTTTTTCTAAGTTCATGTGACCGCCCGAGTGCTGTGTGCATGTTCGGGCGGCCCGTTTTCCATTTGCATCTCCCTTGTGGCATCGTTCGGTCCGGCGTGCGCTATCGCGCCATGTGAGGTCGTCCGAATGGGCACGTTCGGTTTGGGTCATTTTGTTCGAGGGCACCCGTATCAGTTTTGCTAAGTTGTGACCGCCCGGGTGCCTTGTGCACATTTGGACAGCTGGTTTTCTCTTTGCTCTCTTGTGGCATATTCATTCAGTCAGGCGCGTCATGTCGCGCCGTGTGAGGTCGCTCAATCGGTCGCGTTCGAGTCGGGATGTTTCGTTCGAGGGTGCCCATATCAGTTTTACTAAGTTGTGACTGCCTGGGTGCCTTGTGGACGTGCAGGTGGCCCGTTCTCCATTTTCTCTCCTGTGGCATCGTTCGTTTGGGTGCGCGGTGTCGCGTAGTGTGAGGTTGCCCGACTGGGTGCATTCGGTTCGGGCAGTTTCGTTTGAGGGTGCCCGTGTCAGTTTTTCTAGGTTGTGACCGCCAGGGAGCCTTGTGCATGTTCGGGCGGCCCTTTTTTCATTTTTCTCCCTTTTGGAATCATTCGGTCAGGCACGCCCTGTTGCGCCATGTGAGGTTGCCTGACCGGGCGCGTTCGGTTCAGGCCGTTTCGTTCGAAGGCGCCCGTATCTATTTTGCTAAGTTCATGTGACCGCCCGAGTTCCGTGTTCACATTCGGGCAGCCCGTTTTCCATTTGCAGCTCCCTTGTGGCATCATTCGGTCGGGGGCACGGTGTCGCACCATGTGAGGTCACCCGACCGGGCGCGTTTGGTTTGGGTCGTTTTGTTCGAGGGTGCCTGTATCAGTTTTGCTAAGTTGTGACCGCCCTAGTGCCTTGTGCACATTCGGACAACCGATTTGTTTTTTTCTCCCTTGTGTCATATTCGTTCGGTCAGGCGCGTCGTGTCGTGCCATGTGAGGTCGCTTGACCAGGCGCGTTCGAGTCGGGTCGTTTCATTCAAGGGCGCCCGTATCAGTTTTGCTAAGTTGTGACTACCCGGGTGCCTTGTGCACGTTCGGGCGACCCATTTGGAATTTTCTCCCTTGTGGCATCATTCGGTCGGGCGCGCTGGGTCATGCCGTGTGAGGTCGCCCGAACGGGCACGTTTGATTCGGGTCATTTTGTTTGAGGGCGCCCGTATTAGTTTTGCTAAGTTGTGACCACTTGGGTGCCTTGTGCACATTCAGAATACCTGTTTGTTGTTTGCTCCCTTGTGTCATATTTGTTTGGTCAGTCGCGTCGTGTCACGTCGTGTGAGTTCACCTGACCGGGTGTGTTCGGGTCAGGCTGTTTCCTTCGAGGGCGCCGTATCAGTTTTTCTAAGTTGTGACTGCCCCGGTGCCTTGTGCATGTTCAGGTGGCCCGTTTGCCATTTTCTTCCTTGTGGCATCGTTTGGTCGGGCACGTTGTGTGAGGTCGCCTGACCGGGTAGGTTCAGGTCGAGCCGTTTTGTTTGAGGGCACCCATATAAATTTTACTAAGTTGTGACCACTCAGGTGCCTTGTGCACATTCAGACGACCCATTTATTGTTTTCTGCCTTGTTTCATATTAGTTCGGTCAGGCACGTCGTGTCGCGCTATGTGAGGTCGCCCAACCGGACGTGTTAGGGTCGAGACGTTTCATTCGAGGGCACCCGTATCAGTTTTGATAAATTGTGACAACCCAGGTGCCTTGTGGATGTTCGGGAAGCCCGTTTTCTATTTTCTCCCTTTTGGCATCGTTCGGTTGGGCGCGCGTTGTCGCGCCGTGTGAGGTCGCCCGAACGGGCGCGTTCGGTTCTGGAAGTTTCGTTCGAGGGAACCTCTATTATTTTTTCTAGGTTTTGACCACTAGGGTGCCTTGTGCATGTTCGGGTGGCTTTTTTTCCATTTTGATCCCTTATGGAATCGTTCGGTCAGGCGCGCCCTGTCGCACCGTGTGAGGTCGCCCGACCGGGCATATTCAGTTCGGGTTGTTTCATTCGATGGTGCCTGTATCAATTTTTCTAAGTTCATGTGACTGCCCGACTGTCGTGTGCACATTCAGGTGGCTCATTTTCCGTTTGTAGCTCCCTTGTGGCATCGTTCGGTCGGGTGCACGGTGTCGCGCTATGTGAGGTCACCCGACCGGGCGCGTTCAGTTCTGGCTGTTTTGTTCGAGGGTGCCCGTATCAATTTTGCTAATTTGTGACCACCCAGGTGCCTTGTGCATGCTCAGATGGCCCATTTTTTTTCTCCCTTGTGGCATATTCGTTCAGTCAGGCGCGTCATGTCACGTCGTGTGCGGTCACTCGATCGAGCGCGTTCGGGTTGGGCCATTTCATTCGAGGGCGCCTGTATCAGTTTTGCTAAGTTGTGACCACCTGGGTGCCTTGTGCACGTTCGGAGGACCTGTTTTCCATTTTCTTCCTTGTGGCATCATTCGATCAGGCGTGTGATGTCGCGCCGTGTGAGGTCGCTCGACCGGGTGTGTTCAAGTCAAGTCGTTTCGTTCGAGGGTGCCCGTATCATTTTTTCTAAGTTGTGACCACCCGGGTGCCTTGTGCATGTTAAGGCGGCCCATTTTCCATTTTCTCCCTTCTGGCATCATCTGGTCGGGTGCGTCGTGTCACGCCATGTGAGGTCGCCCGACCGAGCGCATTCAGGTTGGGCAGTTTCGTTTGAGGGTGCCCGTATCAGTTTTGCTAGGTTTTGACCACCAGGGTGCCTTGTGCATGTTTAGCTGGCCCTTTTTTCATTTTTCTCCCTTGTGGAATCGTTCGGTCCGGCGCGCCCTATCGCACCGTGTGAGGTCACCCTACCGGGCGCGTTCGATTCAGGCTGTTTCGTTCGATGGCGCTTGTATCAGTTTTTCTAAGTTCATGTGACCACGTGAGTTCCATGTAGACATTTGGGTGGCTTGTTTTCCATTTGCATCTCCCTTGTGGCATCGTTCGGTCAGGTGCGCGGTGTCGTGCCATGTGAGGTCGCCTGATCGGGCACGTTCAGTTCGGGCCATTTTTTTCAAGGGTGCCTGTATCATTTTTGCTAAGTTGTGACCACCCAGGTTCCTTGTGCATGTTCAGATGACCCGTTTTTTGTTTTCTCCCTTGTGTCATATTCGTTCAGTTAGGTGCATCATGTCGCACCATGTGAGGTCGCCTGACCGGGCGTGTTCAGGTCGGGCTGTTTCGTTCAAGGAATTTGCTAAGTTGTGACCACCTGAGTGCCTTGTGCATGTTCGAGTGGCTCGTTTGAAATTTTCTCCCTTGTGGAATCATTTGGTTAGGCACGGCGTGTCACGCCGTGTGAGGTTGCCTGACTGGGCATGTTCGGGTCGGGTCGGGCCGTTTCGTTCGAGGGCACCTGTATCAGTTTTTCTATGTTGTGACCAACCAGGTGTCTTGTGCACGTTTGAGTGGCCCGTTTTCCATTTGCTCCCTTGTGGCATCTTTTGTTCGGGCACGTCGTGTTGCACCGTGTGAGGTCGTCCGACTGGGCACGTTCGGGTCGAGTCATTTCGTTCGAGGGTGCCCATATCAGTTTTGCTAAGTTGTGACCACATGGGTGCCTTGTGCACTTTCAGGTGGCCTGTTTTCATTTGCTCCCTTGTGGCATCGTTCGAATGGGTGTGCCGTGTCGCGCTGTGTGAGGTCGCCTGACTGGCCGCGTTCGGGTCGAGTCGGGCCTCGTTCGAGGGCACCCGTATCATTTTTTCTAATTTGTGACTGCCCAAGTGCCTTGTGCATGTTCGGGCGGCCTATTTTCTGTTTGCTCCCTTGCAGCATCGTTCAGTCGGGCGCACCGTGTGAGGTTGCTCGACCGGGCGCGTTTAGGTCAGATCATTTCATTTGAGGGCGCTCATATTAGTTTTTCTAAGTTGTGACCGCCCGGGTGCCTTGTGCATGTTCGGGTGGCCTGTTTTCCATTTGCTCCCTTGTGGCATTGTTCGGTCGGGCGCGCTGTGTGAGGTCGCCCGACCAGGCGTGTTCGGGTCGGGTCGGGTCGTTTCGTTCGAGGGCGCCTATATCAGTTTTGCTAAGTTGTGACCGCCTAGGTGCCTTGTGCACGATCGAGTGACCCGTTTGCCATTTCCTCCCTTGTGGCATCTTTCGGTCAGGTGCGCTGTGCCGCACTGTGTGAGGTCACCTGACTAGGCGCGTTCGGGTCGGGTCATTTAGTTTGAGGGCACCCATATCAGTTTTGCTAAGTTGTGACCACCCGGGTGCCTTGTGCATGTTCGAGTGGCCCATTTTCCATTTGATCCCTTGTGGCATCATTTGTTTCGGCACGTTGTGTCACATCATGTGAGGTCGCCCGACCGGGCGCGTTCGGGTCAGGTCGTTTCGTTCGAGGGCGCCCGTATCAGTTTTGCTAAGTTGTGACCACCCAGGTGCCTTATGCACGTTTGGGTGGGTCGTTTTCTATTTTCTCCCTTGTGGCATCATTCATCGGGCCATTTTGTGTCGCGCTGTGTGAGGTCACTCGACCGGGCATATTCAGGTTGGGTCGTTTTGTTCGAGGGCACCCGTATCAGTTTTGCTAAGTTGTGACCACCCGGGTGCCTTGTGCACTTTCGGGTGGCCCGTTTTCCGTTTGCTCCCTTATGGCATCATTTGGTCGGGCATGCCGTGTCGTGCCGTGTGAGGTTGCCCAACCAGGCGCGTTCGGGTTGGGTCGGGTCGTTTCGTTCAAGGGCACCCATATCAGTTTTGCTAAGTTGTGACCACCTGGGTGTCTTGTGCATGTTCGGGTAGCCCATTTTCTATTTTCTCCCTTGTGGCATTGTTTGGTTGGGCGTGTCATGTTGCGTCGTGTGAGTTTGCCTGACCTGATGCGTTAAGGTCGGGTCATTTCATTCGAGGGTGCCCGTATCAGTTTTTCTAAGTTGTTACCGCCCGGGTGCCTTGTGCACATTCGGGCGGCCCATTTTCCATTTGTTCCCTTCTGGCATCTTCTGGTCGGGTGCGCCGTGTGAGGTCACCCGACCTGGCGCGTTCAGGTCAGGTCATTTCGTTCGAGGGCGCCCATATCAGTTTTGCTAAGTTGTGACCGCCCGGGTGCCTAGTGCACATTTGAGTGGCCCATTTTTTATTTGATCCCTTGTGGCATCATTCATTTCTGTGCGTCGTGTCGCGCCGTGTGAGGTCACCCAACCGGGCACATTCGGGTTGAGCCGTTTCGTTCGAGGGTGCCTGTATCAGTTTTGCTAAGTTGTGACCACCTGGGTGCCTTGTGCACGACATTCAGGTGGCCCGTTTTCCATTTTCTCCCTTGTGGCATCGTTCGTTGGGCGTGCCGTTTCGCGCCATGTGAGGTTGCCCGACCGGGCGCGTTCGGGTCGGGTCGTTTCGTTCGAGGGCGCCCGTATCAGTTTTGCTAAGTTGTGACCACTGGGGTGCCAACTTGTGCATGTTCGAGTGTCTATTTTTCCATTTTCTCCCTTGTGGCATCGTTCGGTTGGGCGCAGGGTGTCGCGCCGTGTGAGGTCGCCTGACCAGGCGCATTCAGGTCAGGTCATTTCATTCGAGGGTGCCCGTATCAGTTTTGCTAAGTTGTGACCGCCTAGGTGCCTTGTGCACGACGTTCAGGTGGCCCATTGTCCGTTTTCTCCCTTGTGGCATCGTTCGTTTGGGCGTGCCATTTCGCGCCATGTGAGGTCGCCCGACCGGGCGCATTCGGGTCGGGTCGTTTCGATCGAGGGCGCCCGTATCAGTTTTGCTAAGTTGTGACCACCCGGGTGCCTTGTGCACATTCAGGTGACCCATTTACCATTTTCTCCCCTGTGGCATCGTTCACCATGTCGCACCGTGATCGGGTCTTGTCGTGTGAAGCCACCCAAGGAAACACATTCGTACGGGTCAGATCGAGTCGTGTGACGGCGCCCAATTAGCTGGAAACGAGTTCAGGTTAGGTCAGGCCGGTTCGTGCCGTATTGTAATTAAGGGTGCCCAAAGAAACACGTTTGGGTGGGTCGGGTTGGGTCAGGTTGTGCCGTGTGATGCCACCCAAGGAAACGCGTAGCTAGGTAGGTAGGTAGGGTGCCCCTATCTCCCATCTCCATATAGAGTAATTTGGTCACATATTCTTTATTCTATGATACTAGTTCCAGCTCTCTCTTAAGTCCTATCTCTTGTCCTTCTTCTCTCTCCCTTTCTCTCCTTTTACCTCCCTCCCTCTCTCTCTCTCTCTCTCTCTACCCTCCAATCCTCTCACTATATCCTTGTTACATTGAGATGCAAAGAATAAGCAACTAATGTACACAAACAGGGACCAATGAAATTATCATCTTAACCCCTAACCCATTTAACCCCCTAAACCTCTAAACCCCTAACCCATTTAACCCCTAAACCATAAACCTCTAAACCCTTAACCCCTAAACCCTTAACCTGTAACCCATTTAACCCCTTAAACCCCTAGTAAACCCCTAATCCATTTAACCCCCTAAACCGACCTAAACCTATAAACCCTTAACCCCTAACCCCTTAAACCCTAAACCATTAAACCCTTAACCCTAACCCCTTAAACCCTAATTATCGACCCCTAACCCATATAACCCCCTAAAACCTAACCCCATTAGCCCCTAACTTCTAACCCCAAAAATCCTTAACTGCTAAATCCCCTAACCCCTAAACCCCTAACCCATTTAACCCCCTAAACCCCAAACCTATTAACCCTTAACCCCTAACCCATTAAACCCTAATTCCCAACCCTTAACCCATTTAACCCCCTAAACCATAAACCTCTAAACCCATAACCCATTTAACCCCAAAACCCTAAACCTCTAAACCTTTAACCACTAACCCTTAAACCCTTAACCCCTAACCCATTTAACCCCCTAAACCCTAAACCTCTAAACCCTTAACCCCTAACCCCTTAAACCCTATTTCCCAACCCTAACCCATTTAACCCCTGTTTGCCGGTTTCTCCCTTGTGCCTTCGTTCGGTCGTGCACGCCGTGTCACGCTGTGCGAGGGCAGCCGACCAAATTTGTCACACTCCTTAAGTACCTCTTGTAACTGCATGGGTGCCTTGTGCACGTTTGTGTGGCCAGTTTGCTTTTTTCTCCCTTGTGCCTTTGTTTGGTCGGGCACGCCATATTGTGAGGCCGCCTGCCCAAACGCGTTCAGGTCAGGTTAGGTCATTTCATTTGAGGGTGGCCGTATCAAATTTTCTGAGTTGTGATCGCATAGGTGCCTTTTGCACATTCGTGCGGCTCGTTTTCCATTTTCTCCCTTGTGCTTTTGTTCGATTTTGCGCACTGCGTCGCACCATCATGTGAGGGTGCCTGCCCAAATACGTTTGGGTTGGGTCATTTCATTTGAGAGTGGCTGCATCAAATTTTCTAAGTTATGACCGCACGTGTGCCTTGTGCATGTCCGTGTGGCCCGTTTGTCGTTTTCTTTCTTGTGCCTTCGTTCGGTCGGGCGTGCCCTATCGTTTCGTTTGAGGGCGCCCACCCAAACCCATTCCCTAATCCATAATCCCTTAACTACTAACTCATTATTCGACCCCTAACCCCTAAATGCATCTAAATCCCCTAACCCCTAACCCCCAATCCCCTAAGCCCTCAAAATTCAACGAATTAGCTTTGAAGAAGTAATTGTTTTCTGCAATATGGTTTGTAATTTATTTAAATAGCGGTATCTTCTCTAGAGTTCTTTTTTAGATCCACAATTTCATTTACTCATTTTTGAACAAGGCATATGACACTCTTCATGTCTATGGTATTTTTATCTTGAAGCTCATTATCTGTACAAGTATTTGTTGCTTCAAGGGTTTCCTAAACCTCTAAACCCCAAAACCTCTAAACCCCTAACCCATTTAACCCCTAAACCATAAACCTCTAAACCCTTAACCCTAACGCCTAAACCCTTAACCCCTAACCCATTTAACCCCCTAAAACCTAAACATATAACCCCTTAACCCCTAACCCATTAAACCCTAATTCCCAACCCCTAACCCATTTAACCCCCTAAACCATAAACCTCTAAACCCCTAACCTCTTTAAGAGCCCGCTTTGTAGCCTCCACAGTCTTGAAAGTCACAAATGAAAATCCCCTGGATTTGTTGGTATTCTTATCATATGCAACTGAACCTTCTTCTATCTCTCCATATTTGGAAAAAAATTCTAAAAGCTTATCATTGGCCGTGTCATATGAAACACCACCAATTTAAAGTTTCCTTTGATTCTGATCTGTACTTTGACCAGGACCTGTTCTTGCCACGTCTGCCAGATTTCTTACAGTAATCCTCCCATCAATAGTCTTGCTAGGCTCTTTCAATGCCCTTTGAGCAGAATTCATATGCTTAAATGTGACAAAGCCAAATCCTCGTGACTTTCCTGATGTCTTATCCATAATAACAATGAATTCTTCAATCTCCCCATACTGTTCAAATGCATCACATAGGGTCTGTGAAGAAGTCTCCCAAGCCAATCTACGCACAAAAAACTTCCGATGAGCTGGGTCCTTGCTTGCAACATCTTTAATTTCTTCTACAATTGCAGGGTATGAAGAATCTGCATTGACCATCAAAGAGATCAACTGCTCTTTGCTTAGTGGCTCCAACAGTGAGTGCAGATCGTCCTTATTTATTATAGAAAATGTATCTAATTTGAATGAATGAATACATAGATTACTATCATTAAAGAAAAAAAATGTAAATTTCACTTTTAAAGTAATACTTAAAAATAAGGAAAAAATAATACATAAATTATAAAGAAAAAATATATATAAAAAAGAGATTAAAACTCCAAATATTTAAAATACAACATAATTTAATAGTGTAAAGTTTAAAACTCCTTTTAATAAAGCATGATGATTTAGTAGGGTAGAAGGATTACTATATGCAAAAATCAGTCCATTATTTACTCATATAATTTTAATTTCTTCTCAAAAAGATATGTTTTATTTTTTTGATTTTAAATATTTTTAAACAATCGAAATAAACAAACATTTAATTATTTAGAAATTATTTTAATTATTTAAAAATTATTATAATTATTAGAAAATATATATTTTTAAATTAATTTGAGTGGCCTTAAAAAAACACACGTGTTTCATTTCAAAATGTCAAAAATTTTCAAATATCAAAAGTTTTAATTTCCCTCATTCATTTCCCTCTGGTTGCATGGTTTGTCCAGGGAAGGAGGGCGGATGCGGCCATACTGTACTCGCTGGTTTTGAGGAAGGATGCAACCATACTATTGCAGGTTTGGAGGAAGGATGCGGGAGATTTGTGCCCCGAGACGTGCTCATGGATCTGGCACCATGGACAGTGTGAGGATCTCTGCATTGCTCTCAACTCCACAACTCCAAAAATAGGTACTCTTATTCTTCAATACAAAAATAATTCTGGTTGGCGTTTTAGCTTCTTTTTCAAGATCTTGTCTCATGGGTACTTGTAATTTGTTCTATTGGGACTGCAACCCATTACCAACCTGATATGATGAAACAAATTCACAATGGCCTCTATGGGATCATATTAGCCTGATCCATGTGTCTTTTCCTTGGATCTGCCTCTCCAGGGAAACAATACCCAACTGCGATCTCGATCTAGGTTTTGATCCGTAGCTAGAACTTGTATTACCTGCACTATTTGATCATTGTTCTGTTACATAAGTTAAGTGTTTATTCTGGTATGTATTTTTTAATAATAGCCTCACATTTTTTGCAATAAGAATAAGAATGAGTAGCTTGTGGTGGAAAGATGTCCATTCAAGCGGAAATGAGAAAAGTGATCACTCTGGACTTTGTTACCCCATCTCAAGTTTTTGAATGTGGATTTCACTGAGAAAATAATTGAAAACATCCTGTACTTGCATCATGAAGATCTTGAAATTTTGGAAATTTCAGTAAACAATCTGTATTGGAAATATGGAAATATTGACTTGCCACTACATAAACAGTTAATATGGAAATCGGTTTTGGCTGCATCTGTAAAGAAAGTGCAACAAATTACTTTGAGTCTTCCATTTCATATGGACGTTCCAAATTCTCTATTTTCCTGCGACTGCCTCACTTTTTTGGAGCTCACGGATTTTGATTTCAAACTACCTTCAGACTTTTCCAGTTTCAGATACCTTAGAACCTGTTTTCTATCAGATGTCTATATTATTGATGATATGTTCAAGCAGCTTGCAGTAAAATTCCCTCTTCTTGAAAATTTGAGAGTTGGATCGTGTACTATGGGTGTGAACACTTTGAAAATTTCTTCTCAGAGTCTCAAGTATTTTAATTTTTCGAGAAATCGCCATAAAATCCCACTGACATTAACAGTGAATTGCTCGAAGTTGGTGAATGTTACAATACATAACTCAATGTTGATTTTGGAGCTAAATTCTTGCGGGGATCTGCATTTTTCCACAATAGGGCTTAATGTACTAGAAGGTATTTCTAACAGGAACTCTCTGAGAAAAATTACCCTTTGTGGGTGGAGTATTCACGTGCCTTCTCTCACAGTACTTGGCCATTTTTCCAATCTCGAAGAACTCTCCATGGAAAGCAATTCTTTTGAGGCAGCAAGTCCAGCTACAGGAAGCTTGACCCTCCCACTGTTGACAAATCTCAAGAAAGTGCGTATAAGGGTTTCGGGGTTGGATGAGGAGGAAATTGCTCTAATCGATTGCCTTTTCAGAAATGCTCCTTCTTCATAGACGATGACGCTTACTCTACCAATATGATCTGAATATGTTCATGAGCAAAGCTTTTTAAATCAACTTTTGGGTTTGAACATATTTTTTGGACAAGCTATTGTACATATAACAACGAATCGTGGGGATAAGTGAAAGAAATTCCTGGCTTCTTCAGTTGGTGTAGAGAGGACTAATTTAGATGATGAAGTTACCAGTTTCTCACATGATGAAGATACCAGTTCCTCAGATGATGAAGATTATACTTCCTTAGATGATGAATGACTCTTTATTTAGGAAGATGCATACATAATAGCGCGATGAAAGCATCTTCCAAAGATATTGAATTAGTATATTTGGAAATTTTGAAAGCTTTCTTATGATCATTAAGCTTAGGTTTGGTTTGTATTATTTTTTTTTGTGTTTTTGGCTGTTATTTTGATTCTTACAGCCACTGCAAAAACCAAGTGCAACATTTAGTCTGTCTTTGATCGTGTTCAATAAGATCACAAATTTAATGGAATGGATATGCTATGTGGCCTTTAGACTGTAACTTGCCTCTAGAGCACGATGGATTCTTTTTGAGGGTGGTAATGCAGCTTCATCATCTGCCAAACTTCTCCTCAGACGATACTTATCAGCTTTTCGTGGCAAACAAGTATCTTTTTCACCTAATACAGCATAAACCGTACAATGTGAACATGCCCTTTTTGGATGAATAATCTCTGAATTTGTTAAAATACTAAATTTTCAGGTAGCATCATATGATGGCAATGCATCCTGTGGGGTATGCTTACCTGAAGTGCTCAGCATCCTCTACCCTTAATCCATCAGCATTCCCATCAATTTCTGAAATCAATTCTCAACTTCAGTTTATACCTACCCTTCCCCTCCAACTTATCACTCCTACTTCTCCATCAACAACTCTTCTTTCTACGGATTCGCCCCATGAGGCTGTGTTTACAGTACATATTTGTAAAGTGAAAATGATGTCAATATAATATTATTTTATGATAAACTGTACGTTTATCTATCCGTGGGCGTTCTTAACAACAAATTTACAAACTTTATTATGAGTTGTCCTGTACTGTTCCTCTTGAATACAACTTTATGGGTTATTTGAGGGCCTCTCTGATGATATGAAAATAATTGTGCATGGTTTTGTCATTTTTTTACCATAATTTGGCCACTGTAGCTGTCCTTCAATTGTGTTGTACTGTGTATTGACATCAGAGTGCCCGAAACATGAAAAAGGCATGAAAATTTCTTGTTTCTCATTGTGTTTTAGTTCTTGTCAGTATGTGTAGTGAACTTCAATAATGTAATGACTTCACTGCTAAGGTTTAGCATCGTAGTTCTAGTGGTTAGCCTATCTTTTCTGACTTTAATGTCTATTTTTCTCCAGGAAGGGTTCTTGGTATATGAATGCAACTCTATGTGCAGCTGTAATAAAGAATTCCCAAACCGAGTGCTGCAGAAGGGAGTGCAAGTCAGAATTGAAGTATATAAAACAAAGCATAAGGTGTTATTTTGCTTTTATTGAAGTTCTAGTATTGATAGTGCATTAGGAGCATTATTGAAATGTAATCATGGTCTAGAATGTAAATAACTTCACTTGTTAATGTCAAATGCATTTTTTCAAAAAGAAAAAGCTTGGTTTCAAAATTATCAATAAACCAAGGTGCAACAAGACCCAAATTTTGTTTCAATGTTTTGGTATGTCTTTCTGTTTGATTTTAGGGCTAGGCAGTTAGAGCTGCACAAGAAAGTTCATGTGGGACATTCATTTGCGAATACCTTGGAGAGGTCTTAAATGATTAAGAAGCAAATAAAAGAGGAGAAAGGTAAATTTTTATCTTGTATTAAATTATGTTTTCCTATTTCTTCATCATAAATGGTTCTCTAACTGAATGCACTTATTGCATACTACCACTGCTTTTCTTGTTTGTTCTAAATTACTACTATTCAGGTATGACAATGAAGGTTATAGCTACCTATATGATATTGACGCCCATATTGATATAAGTGATTTTATTGATGGTGTACAACCATATATTATTGATGCTACCAAGTATGGGAATGTTGCACGCTTTATAAATCACAGGTAACACACATCATTCTGATTTCTTAGTTGTTGTATAACTTTTAAGAATAAGTTTGCATATTGAACATAATATTCCTAAAATAATTTTTTCAGGGGCTAAATGTCACTTATGTACTGGATTTTTCTTTTCAGTGGCACCATATTCTTTCTGCTTCAACCATGGGACTAATATCTTTTATGTTCGTCTTGGATCTCTTGTAAAGTTTGGATTACTGACACAGGTAAGAATTTCTATTTCCATGGAGTGGCTTGGAACAAACAATATGCTTGTCTGCAAAGGAAATGTGATCCATCATACTTGTGTTTCCATTGTGGGTGGAAACCATACCTCTCCAAGGTGTTGTACTTGTTAATCTCTTCTCTGATCCCTGCTTGGCTCAATCTATCCTTATAATCATTTTTCAAGAAGAATAGAGACTCTTGTCATCTGATGGAAGCTGAATGCCTAAAAATATGTACTTCTTATATTGTGTGTAGTACCAGAAAAATTGAATAAATATCCATTTCCATTCTTTGATGGCCATAAATTCCACAAGCAGCTCCAATAAGCCCATTGCCACTTTGCATCTTTGTTTGAAATTGTTTTACCATATCATGCCATGAGCCATTGACAGGGTAAAAGTGCATAGGAGCACCTATCACATTTTATTAGGTGGGAAGGGAATGGTTATGTATGGATAACTAGGCGTGAAAAATGTGAGGAGAGTAGGCAGTATATGTACCAAATATGGGCTTATTCAGCCCAAATATGAAAGGGTAGTGAATTCAAAACAATTAAAATATAAACCCCGTTTCAGTACCTGAGCATTCACCATATATTGCCTCCACAGATGGAGGATCTTTTCTTGGCCACCTACATCCCACACTGTAAAGCTCAAGTTCTTAAACTTGACTATCTCTACATTGAAACCTATCGTGGGCACAGTTCTGACACACTCCCGAAGTCTCAGCTTATACAGAATAGTTGTTTTACCTTATTTTAACTAGATCCACAAGCTTTGTTAGGTCCCTATATCACTAATATAGTCCCTTATTATTGTTAGTGTAGAACCCTTATTGTTATTATTGTACCCTTGTAACCTCCATTTTGATATTATTGTGCCCTTAAATTATTATTGTTAGGTCAGCTAGGATTACATTATGGCCCACTAGGATTACATTATGGCCCCATGGACTCCTATATATAGAAAGGAGGTTTTGTGAATTGTATCATCCAATAATTGTTCATTTATGTAATGTATTGGAGGTTTCCCCCTCGAAGTGGCTCATTTATAAGGCGTTTATATCTCTTTCATTCTCTTTTTGGAGCTGGTTACACAACATTTGGTATCAGAGGTTTGGATTCTAGGGTTTCGCTGCTCCAAACAGGTCATCGTGGAATTTTCGCTATAACTTTTTTTCTACGAAGTTTCAGAAGCTGAAATTTTTAGCGTACGAAGCAGAAATCGTGAGGAAGCTTGTATAAAAATTTCAGAGCTTGGTTCGCAATATTTTTGGAGATATGATCTGTGGAAGTCAGGTCTTTTTTCAAGCTCCTAAACAGGTCATCGTGGCATTTGCGCTATAAATTTTTTCTACGAAGGTTCAGAATCTGAAATTCATATGGTGCGAAGCTGAAATCCTGAGGAAATTTTTCAAAAAATTTCAGAGCTTGGTTCGCAATGTTTTTGGAGATATGATCCGTGGAAGGTAGTGCTTTTTCAGGCTCCTGAATTTCATCTGAAAGAGGTGATCATGGGAAAATTTCAATAACTCTCTCTTTGGGGATCAGATTGGAGTGACGTAAAATTTGGTCACAAGTACACGGAATTTAGTTTCTTGGCTATCAATTTCAGAGACAAAGGACAAAACAGTGACACGTGGCAAGTCGTACAAGTTCGCTCCACTGAACCAGTCCAGAATTAGGTCATTGTGGGAGATTGGACACAACTTTGTTTTGGAGAATCCAAATCAGGTCAGACCTGTGGAATTTGAAAGAAGCTTCAGAGGGATACTAAAGGGATGAACTCCATATATCAAATATTTTCAATTACAGAGATAATTCAATTTCAATATCGAGCTCCTCAAAGCAAGTAAAAGGTGTGTATTTTTTTTTTCTGAAATTGCATAAATCTTGTTTGAAGAATCAAGTTGAATTGATTCCAAGGGCATATTGTAGAATAGATATTAGTATTGGATTCTGAAATGGCCCCTAAAAAGAATTTAACTCCAATTCAGCCTTTATAAGGCTCTACTGTGACTCATGAAGACGAAGAATGGAAACATGACATATCAAAATTACAAGAGCAAGTGCAACAAATTTCTCTCTCGCAAAGAACAACAAAAAATGAAATGGAAGTTTTGAAGAAAGGCATGGAAGCTAAGATGAATGGTTTGGAAGCTAAGATGGATGGCATGGAAGTGGGAATGGAAGCTAAGATGGATGACGTGAAAGACAACATGGAAAACATGAAGAATGATCTAAAAGCATACATCGAAGGCTTGATGACAAGCTTAAAACAAGAAACAATTCCTAATGGCGGAAATATAGTAGAAGAAACTCATGATGAGAAAAAAAAAATGTTAATCATGATTTCATAAACTATAATGTTGGCGGGAAGAACCACCATATTCCAAAAATGGATATGAGGAAGTTTGATGGAAAGGATCCTGTAACATGGATACTACAGATGGAGCAATATTTTGATCTCCATAACGTGCAAAACACACAAAAGGTACGCATTGCAACTTTACATTTAGAACAAAATACATTTGTATGGTATCGATGGTTTTGCTCCCGTAAAAAAATTGTCACTTGGTCAATTTTTACGGAGGAAATGATAGCACATTATGAGGATACAAAGAGCAACACCTTCTTTAGCTAATTGATAAATCTCAAACAAAACGGTTTAGTGGGGCAGCACATTGAGGACTTCCAAAAATTGAATATCAAGGTAATTGATATTCCAGAGGAACACAGGATTGATCTCTTCATAGTTACTCTAAAGGATAACATCCAACATGAAGTTCGTGTTTTGGAACCTGATTCATTGGAGAAGGCATTCAGGTTGGCAAGAAAAGTTGAATGTAAAATTATGGCGACAAGGAAGCCTACCACTCAATTCTATAAAGAAGGAAGTGTTGCTACGCCTAGATTTCCACAACCTACAAGGTTTACACCACAACAATTGGAAGAAAAAAGAGCAAAAGGGCTTTGCTACAGTTGTGATAGCAAATACACTAAAGGTCATAAGTGTGCTGAAAAGAAATTATTTTACATAGAGTGTGAAGAAGAAGAAGAAAATGAAAAAGAAGAGGATATACACCAGGAACCAGCCATAGAAGAGGAAGAAATGAATTCTACCATATCATGTAATGCACTGGCAGTAATTACCACTCCTCAAACTCTCAATATAGCAGGACAGATCAAGAAGAAAAAGGTAATAGTGTTGATTGATTCAGGTAGCACCCATAATTTTATTCATTATAAGGTAGCCAAGGAATTAAATTGTTTCCTATACCCAGCACCAGAATGTCAAGTGATGGTTGCAAATGGAGGAACTATAAATTGCTCTGAAAAATGCCATAATATCAAGCTAACCATGGGGGAATATGTATTGAATAGTCCAATTCTTTCCATTCCTATGGGAGGTGCTGATGTTGTACTAGGAGTACAATGGTTACAATCTTTGGGGACGGTAGCTTTTAATTTTCAAGAACTTTTCTTGAAATTTTTTTCAGAAGGAAAGGAAGTTGAATTACGAGGTATTGTAGGGAAGCTAGGAAGGATAATAAGCTCTAATGTCATGACAAAGCTTCTAAAGAAAGAACAACGAGGCGTAATTGCACAATTATGCTCACTAGAAGTTCCACCATCAAAATCATCTATTTCTGCAGATCTCCAACAAGTCTTGGACAATCATTCCAAGGTGTTTGAAACTCCCAAAGGACTCCCACCTATTCGTGATCATGATCATGCTATTCATTTGATTCCAGGAAGTGTTCCTCCAAACATCAGGCCTTATAGATATCCTTACATCCAAAAGAGTGAAATTGAACGTATGATTGCAGAAATGTTAGAGGCGGGTATAATTCAACCTAGTCAAAGTTCTTTCTCTGCTCCGGTAGTATTGGTACACAAGAAGGATGGATCATGCCGAATGTGTCCGGATTATAGGGAGCTCAATAAGCTCACCATTAAAGATAGATTTCCCATTCCTGTGATTGATGAATTATTGGATGAATTACATGGAGCAATTTATTTTACCAAGTTGGATCTTCGTTCAGGATATCATCAAATTAGAATGAAGACTGAAGATATTCCAAAAACAGCATTCCGAACTCATGAGGGTCATTATGAATTTTTGGTCATGCCTTTTGGCCTTACCAATGCACCTTCTACATTTCAAGGGTTGATGAATTCCATTTTCAAACCCTTCCTTAGAAAATTTGTGCTAGTATTTTTTGATGATACTAATCTACAGCAGGTCTTGGAAGGATCATGTTGAACATGTTGACAGGGTGCTCAAACTATTGCAGGAGAAACAATTATATGCAAAAACATCCAAATGTTTCTTTCGAGTACAAGAGGTGGAATATCTGGGTCATATTGTATCTCACGAGGGTGTTAAAGTAGACCCTAACAAAATTAAAGCCATTAAGGAATGGAAAGTCCCCACAACCATAAAGCAGTTGCGAGGATTTCTCAGGTTAACAGGGTATTATCGCAAGTTTGTCAAGAATTATGGGAGAATAGCAGCACCTCTAACAACATTATTGAAGAAAGATGCATTTTCATGGACTCCTGAAGCAACTAAGGCCTTTGAACATCTTAAAGAGGCAATGTGCCTAGCACCGGTCTTAGCTACGCCAGACTTCACAAAAACCCTTATTGTGGAATGTGATGCCTCAGGAAATGGAATTGGTGCAGTTTTAATGCAGGAAGGAAGACCCATTGCTTTTGAAAGTCGTCCAATCAAAGGAAAGTATTTACAGAAACCTATTATGAGAAGGAAATGTTAGCAATACTGCATGCACTAAAGAAATGGAGAACTTACCTAATGGGAAGACACTTCAAGGTAAAAACTGATCATGATAGTCTTAAACATTTTTTGGAACAAAGAATATCTTCAGAAGAGTAGCAAAAATGGGTCACAAAGATGTTGGGTTATGACTTTGAAATAATCTACAAAAAAGGAAAGCTTAATGTTGTTGCAGATGCACTCTCAAGAAAGAATGAAGACGTGGAAGCATTGCTTTGTGCCATTTCTATTATCCAACCAGATTGGATAACCGAAGTAAGAGATGAATGGAAGAAGGAAAAAGATGTATGGACACTCATTCAAAAGTTGCAGCAAGATCCTAGTACATCTGATACATTTAGTTGGAAAAATGATTCCTTATGGTACAAAGATCGCTTATATTTTTGTAAGAATTCCCAACTAAAACAAAATATTCTTCTGGAATTGCACACTTCTCCTTTAGGAGGACACTCAGGATTTTTAAAAACTTACCAAAGGGTGAAGAAAGAATTTTTTTGGGATGGCCTTAAATCTGATATTCAAAAGTTTGTGACGGAATGTTTGGTTTGCCAGCAGAATAAAGTTGAGACAATTAAGACCTTGGGACTTCTACAACCTTTATCCATTCCAAGTCAATGTTGGGAGGAGATTTCAATGGATTTTATCACAGGTTTACCTATGTCCGAAGGAAAGAATATCATCATGGTAGTAGTTGATAGACTTACCAATTATGCACACTTTTGTGCATTATCTCATCCATTTAAAGCAAGTACAGTTGCTACTACATTTATGGACAGAATTCAAAAGCTACATGGAAGCCCAAGGGTTATTGTGAGCGACAGAGATCCCATTTTTACTGAAATTTTTTGGACGGAGTTATTTTCTTGTTTGGGTACTCAATTAGCTCATAGCTCATCTTATCATCCTCAATCTGATGGTCAAACTGAGATAGTAAATACATGTTTGGAAGGATATCTTCGTTGTTTTGTATCTGATAAACAAACACAATGGGTCAAGTGGTTACCTCTCGCTGAATGGTGGTATAACACTTCCTTCCATACTGCAGCAAAAATGACCCCATTTATGGCACTTTATGGATATCATCCATCATCCATCACATCATATTTAAGAGAAAATTCGAAGGTTCAAGCAGTGGAAGATCACATCGAGCATCAGCAAGAAGTTCTCCAACTCTTGAAGGATAACCTGAATTTGGCACAAAATCGAATGAAACAACAGGCAGATCAACATCGCAGCGAGAGAAGTTTTGATGTAGGATATTGGGTATTTTTACGGCTACAACCATATAAAAAAATGTCCCTCAAGCAAGCTAAGAAGGATAATAAATTATCGCCAAAGTACTATGGTCCTTACAAGGTGCTGCAAAAGATTGGTACTATGGCATACAAATTGGAGCTTCCTGCTTCTTCGCGAGTACATCCAGTTTTCCATGTTTCATGCTTAAAGAAGGTTATAGGTGAAAATCTTCCGATTCAAACAATATTGCCAGAACTTGATGAGGAAGGAAAAATCATATTGGAACCTAAAGCAGTCATGGAAACAAGAACTCGACAACTACGGAATCGATCAATTTCAGAGTATCTCATCAAGTGGAAGAACTTACCCACTGAAGATTCTACATGGGAGGATGAGGATTTTATACAGAAGCACCCGGAGCTACTCAAGTGTTGAGGACAACACTTTTTTTGAAGGAGAGGGGCATGTTAGGTCCCTATATCACTAGTATAGCCCTTTATTATTGTTAGTGTAAACCCCTTATTGTTATTAGTGTACCCTTGTAACCCCCATTTTGTTATTATTGTGCCCTTAAATTATTATTGTTAGGTCGGCTAGGATTACATTGTGGCCCACTAGGATTGCATTATGGCCCCATGGACTCCTATATATAGAAAGGAGGTTTTGTGAATTGTATCATCCAAGAATTGTTCATTTATGTAATGTATTGGAGGTTGCCCCCTCGAAGTGGCTCATTTCTAAGGCGTTTATATCTCTTTTCTTCTCTTTTTGGAGCTGGTTACGTAACAAGCTTAAGGTCAGTAGCCACAGATTGAAATTTTCCATCATCAAATTAAGAATAGCAGAATAAAAATATGTTGATTAAAGATCCTTCTCCATCATTTACATCAAAATTCAACAAATTTAAGATGAATTTATAGAGTGTAAGATCTTTTCTCAGTACCAAACAAAGCCTAACATATTTTCTCAGTACCAAACAGAGCTTAAAATCTTTTCTCAGTACCAAAGAATGGATCTATTAGAAAAATTAGAAGGAAAAATGGGATTCAAGTAGTGTACCTGCTCTGTCTAATCCTACCATCAGTATTCGAACTTCCTTGTGTCCACAGGATATGAAATTGGCTAATGCCTTGGCCACTGCATTTCCCATGATCTTCGTTGATACTTTTTATCTCTGCTAATTCTGCATAGATATCATCTTATCATGGGAAACACATTATTACCAAAATACTAACAGGCCTCTATTGCCTCCAGCCCTTCAATTGATTAATTCCCAATGTTAATAATAGTAATCTTAATCAGTCATGGATATGAAAAAAGGAGTTTGTAAGGACGATTCCAACAAATATTTTGTCTGTTAGTAACTATACTTCTAGAAGAATAGAGACTCTTGTCATCTGATGGAAGCAGAATACCTCAAAATATGTACTTCGTGCATTGTGTGTAGTACCAGACAAAGTGAATAAATATCCATTTCCATTTTTTGATGAATTCTTGTGGAAAGAAAATTGCTTGCTAACCTGTTCTTTAATATTTTAAAACAGTCGGAATACTATTCAATTTTTTTTAAATATTTTTAACTGTCCATCCGTATTGCGACGCTTCCTAAGCATTGGTCTTCTGATGGTTTCAACCTATGAAAATTTTTCCTTTCATCGCTCTTGCGATGCTTCTTATTGCCAATATTCTGACGCGTTCAACCTACCAAAATTTTTGCCCTTCGTCGCTCTTGCGACACTTCCTAAGTTTTGATCTTCTGACGCGTTCAACCTCTAGTAGGCCTATTACTTCACTAGTTCTCTTTAGACTATCATAGGAATCTGTCAAATCAGCCTTAAGAAGTTTAGAAGCCTAGTCCCATATTTTAGAAGTTTACTAAACACTGTGAAAGGTCAACCTTCTAAAAAGAGTCCTAAATCTTTCAGCCTCTCCAAAATTTTGAGTTTGAAATATGGCTTCACATTGGATCAATACCAGATCTCATCCAGACCTTGATCCTCCTACTATAGCTGATGATCCAGAAAATATTTTGTGGCAAAATTCTAGAGCTATAAATTTAACTACTGATAGGACTATCTAAAGAAAAATATTTGTCCCTAAAAACCGTACAGTCTTGAAAGATATTTAGTTTGAATTGTGCCATTTAAAGAACCTATTTAGAACCAAGTCACATAGTGAAATTAACCAATCTGACCTTGATCCCATAGATTTGCAGCAGATTTTCAGCAGAGAAGCATCTCCTTCCACTCCTCATGATTTTCAACTTCTCCATCACTACAGCTCTTTCCATAACAAATCTTCTCAAAATAGTTTGTTGGTCCAAGTACTTCCACCACACCCATTGAAACATCCAATGTTCAAAGCATTCCACTTCATCCCACTTTCCCTTCCACAAACCCACCTCTTGTAAATCTTCCATTCACTCCTATCATGGCAACATGGTATGCTCCATTAGTATTACCACAACCTCTGGTTCTTTTACCAAATGATTATCAATCCAGAATTCCCAATTTCACTGGAACTAAATCTACTACTTCCCAAAAACATGTAGATAAAATGGATGATGTCTTTGATTACATGGAAATAGAAGAAGATACCATTAAGATGAGAATCTCTGCCCAATGTTTAGGAGGAGAAGACAAAAAATGGTTTAAAAGCTTAATTCCTAATAGCATAAATGGTCTCCCTTCTCTATACCAAAATTTCATAAACAAATGTGAGATTAAAAATAACCTTCTGCAAATCCTTTCAGAATATAGCAACCTTAAAACAAATACTGGGAAAAGTGTCCAAGATTACTGCACTAGATTAAATAGTGTTTACAATGCACTTCCCCCAAACATGAAACCTCCACTAGGCTTAGCTTTAGCAAAATTTCAAAAGGGATTTGACCTAGAAATGGCCTATCAGCTAAGAGAAAGATACCCCTTGACTTTAGAAGATATGAAAAGGGGAGATATAAGTGTAGAAGCAAATCTTATTGAGAAAAGAGCTAGGTTAAAATAAGAAAAAAGAGTGACATACAAAGATGAAACAATGGCATCAACCTCATCATCTAATGCCAAAATTAATAACTTAGTAAGGGTAATGGAAAGAATTATGGAAAAGATAAACTTAACTGATAGAGTACCTCCTAGAGAGAACCAAGGTAATCCCCAAAAAATAAATAGAAACCCAAATTTCAGAAGAGATCCTATTCAAAATAGACAAAGAGATAATGACCAAAAAATTAGGCATCCTTTCCAAGAAAACTATGTAAATGAAGAAGAATAAAGGGAGACAGAAAGGTTGGAAGAAAACCATGTGAATTTTATAGGATATGACAGTGAGGGTGATGCTTTCCTCACTGAAGAAGAACAAGGATTCTTGCCCTCAGAACAAACTGAAAACAACCATGAGGATTATGAAGATTACCAATTGGGGTTTGAAAATGCTATAATGGAGGTCCACAAACAATATGATCTTAGGATAAAAAATAACCAAGAGACCTCCAAGAATAAAATCACAGAAACTGTTGTTAGGAATACCTCAGAAAATATTCCAAAAAATATAGAAACAATTCTTACAATGTGGCTAAGAAAACTAACTTAAAGAAGGACAAAACAAGTCAGCCAAGTGTTGACCCAACCTACCTTAGTACTTCTGCTAGTGGCCCTGAGAAATCTGTCCAAAATAATAGTCCTAATAAAATTCAGCAAAGCAGAATTGTTGAAAATACTATGTTTGACAAAATAGATGTAAATATGTCAAAAACACTAGTCCCTTTCAGCCTTGAGGGAGAAATTGCCAAGATCGAAATTAGCATACCCTTAGTTGAACTATTAACCTAGGATATATATAAAAAATAGGTTTTTAAAGCTTTGAATATAGGAAATCACACTGACACTTTAAACTTGATAGATGATAAACCAGAAAATTTTTTTGGTCCTAAAGTAGAAGGAAAATACCAAGAAGGAGCCATCCCTCCATCCTATTTTAGCTTAAATATACATGATAATATCTTACACAATGCCATGCTAGACTTTGGCGCCTCTCACAACCTTATGCCAGAAGTGGTGATGGAGAGATTGGGCCTAGAAATTACCAAACCTTACAAAGACCTGTATTCCTTTGATTCAAGCAAAGTCAAATGTTTAGTTCTGGTCAAAAATTTATGTGTCAATCTGGCACAAATTCTTGCTAAGGGTCTAGTTATGGACATAGTTGTTTCTGACATTCCCCCAAAGTATGGCATGCTTCTATCCAGATTATGGGGAGCCTAAGTTCATGGGAGCCTGCAAATGGAAATGTCTTATTCTACCATTCCATTTTTTAACCAGACAAGAAGACTATATAGAGAATCTCATATGAAATATATGGTAAGAAAAATAGATAAGCCAAAAAACACTCCTGTTTATTCCATTCATTCAGATCTTGATTCATTTATCTTGTTCAATGAAGATGAAATCAGCACACAAGAAAGTGAAAATAAAAAAGAGTTAAGCCCATTTAAACAACCAAATATGCCCTCAAATGAAAAACACAACAACCCAAACTTTAGCAGCCCTGAACAGCAAAATGAGGATGAATATGAGATAGAAACACTATGGAACATGAGCTTTGATGGATCTTGTGGTAAAGCTGGTTCTGGAGCTGGTGTATGGATACATAATACAAACAAAGGAAATTCCTACAAACTTGATTTCCAGTGCACTAATAACATTGAAGAATATGAAGCTCTCCTTCTTGGCCTACATTCACTCAAATATTTGGGAGCCAAGAAAATATCAGTCGAAGGAGATTCAGAGCTAATTATTAGGCAAATTAAAGGGGAGTATTCAGTCAAAAACCCAAGATTAAGAGAATATAGGAATGTTTTCCTAGATCTCCTGAATTTTTTTGAAAAAATGAACTCACTTTCATCCCTAGAGATCAAAATAACCTTGCAAATGAGCTTGCCTTTGCTACCAACAGTTTTCAAATACCCCATGTAAATGAACTGCTCAATATCAAAGTGAAAAATAGGCCTACACTCCTTGACAATGAAAACTATTGGCAAGTTTTTGAGGGAGATAAACACATTGATGATTTTCTGCAGTCTAAAATTTATTTTGTTGTAACAACTCCTAGCTCAAGCCATAAACAATATTGTTTTGATGAAAAAAAAGTCCCTAAAATAGAGTTGTCCTCTATTGTTGATATAAACCAATTTTAACATCTTTACAGGCCAGAATTACTTGACAACTCAGACCAAAAATACCTTGAGGTTTTACAATCCATAGATGATTCAATACCAAGGGGTCTTACACCATTACATAAGCTTTTTGATTTCAATGATATAGCTAAAAAACCAAAGATGGAGCCTACAGAAACTAATGTAGAAGAAAATAACATAGGTGGCATGAATGAACCCAAAATGATAAATTATCTAGCACTCTTCCTACTCATATTAAACAAGAATATGTTGAACTTTTCAAATATTTTGGAGATGTGTTTGCATGGGGATAAAAAGATCTGAAATCATATGATACCAGCATTATTCAACACAAAATTCCTCTTGCGAAAAATTAGAAACCTTTAAAATGATAACTAAGAAGGATAAACCATGTTTTATTACCTTTAGTTGAGAAAGAGATCAAAAAAATGTATGATGCTGGGATCATAGTTCCCCTTAGATATTCACAATGGGTTTCCAACCTTGTATCTGTTAGAAAGAAGACCGAGGAAATTAGGCTTTGCATTGACTTTAGAAATATGAACAAAGCCTCCCTGAAAGATAATTACCCTTGCCTAAAATGGATCACATACTCCAAAAGGTGGTTGGATCTAAGAGAATATCACCCTTGGATGGTTTTTCAGGCTACAACCAAGTAATAGTACTCCCAAGTGATCAACACAAAACTGCTTTCACCACACCTTGAGGTACATTCATGTATGTTAAAATTCTATTTGGTTTGATGAATGCAGGGGTCACATTCCAAACGGCCATGGACATAGCCTTTTCAGAAGACATAGGCTATTTCATAATCATTTACCTTTATGACATCACTTTTTTCTCCAAAACTGACAAAGAACACTTAGTCCACTTGAGAATTTTTTTTGAGAAATGTAGGAAATATGGCTTATCTTTAAATCCCAAGAAAACACCCTTTGGTCTCTAGGAAGGGAAACTCCTAGGCCACATAATCTATGAAGAAGGAATCAAAGTAGATCCCAAAAATGATTTAAGGCATATTGAAAATTAGCCATCCTAGAAACCTAAAAGAGTTGCAATCTTTCATTGGGAAGATCAACTTTTTGAGAAGGTTCATCCCTAACCTTGCTAAAATTTTGAGGAATATCACAAACATGCTAAAAAATGAAACATGAGTTAAAGTGACCTTAGAATCCAAACAATCATTTGAACTAGTGAAACAAGCTCTTACTCAAACACCAGTTCTTATTAGTCCTAATTTCACCAATGATTTCTACATTTTTTCATTTGCATCTGAACACACCATTGCTATAGTTTTGTTGCAAAGAATAAATTGGGCCAAGAAAAACCAATATAGTTCTTTAGTAGAGCCCTAAGAGATGCTCCACTTAAATATAACATCATGGAGAAACAAGCCTTAGCCTTGATAAAAGCAGTGAAAGATTTCTGAGTCTACATTTTACACTCTCATATCATTGCTTTTTTCCCACATACAATTGTCAAGGACATTCTAAATCAAGCCCTTGATGGTAAAATGGGAAAATGGATTGTTATTATTTTAGAATATGATTTATAAATCAAGCCTACCAAGTTTATTAAAGGAAAAGGATTAGCAAAACTCATGGCAAAATCAAATTTTCAAGCATTGGATATGAATATGGCTGATGTTTTAGAAGAACGGGAAGAATTCACTGCTCCATACATTAAAGAAATATTTTTGAATTCATCTTGGTATGTTGATATCATATATGTGCTTCTTTATCTCAATACCTCACCTTCTTTGTAAAAGACTAAAGCTATATTTTTGAAACAAAAAGCTTTAAATTACTGCATTTTAGATGGAGTGTTATATTGGAAAAATGTTGTTGGCATATTGCTTAAATGTTTGCTTGAGAATGACGTAGGAAAGATCATGCATGAATTACATGAGGGAGAGTGTGGGGGACACCTTTACTGGAAAGAAACATAAAACAAGATTCTTAGAGCGGCCTATTATTGGCCCACCCTTTACCCTGATACCCTAAAACTAGTCATGACTTGCCATCAGTGTCAATTTTTTTATGGCAAGAGAAAACTCCTACCTTTACCTTTGCATCCCATCAGTATTGAGGCTTCCTTTCAGCAATGGGGTTTAGAATTTATTGGATAGATTCACCCAACCTCATCTACTCAGCATAAGTGGATCCTTACTACCACTTATTATTTTACCAAGTGGATAGAGACCATTCCTTCTAGGAATGCTACTGACTCAGTCATTATCAAGTTCCTTGAGACCAACATATTATCTAGATTTGGTTGTCCTAGAAAGATCATTACAAACAATTTTGTTGCCCTCAAACCCAAAATAATGGTTGATTTCTGCTATAAATATCATATCGCATTGGGGCACTTCACAGCTTACTACCCTCAAGGAAATGGACTTGTTGAATCCTCCAACAAAAGCCTAATCAATATTATCAAAGGAATGCTGGAACAAAATCATAAATCATGGCATAGTGAGCTAGTTCATGCTTTATGGGATGACAGAATAACCACCAAGAGATCAATCAATATGTCTCCCTATCATTTGGTATATGGAATGGATGCAATCTTCCCAACATCGTTGGGAGTTCCAGTCATGAAACCTCTCCAAGAAGTGCAATCAGAAGAAAATGATATCCAGAGAAGGTTGAATCAAACTATTCATTTACAGCATTCAAGGGAGGAGGTTTATAAAAGAACACAAGCATTTCAAGAGAGCATCAAGAAGATCTTTGACAGAAAGACTAAAGCAAATAATTTCCAAATTGGAGACAAAGTATTAAAATGGGATTCTAGAAGGGAATACAAAGGTAAACATGGAAAATTTGAGAATTTGTGGAAAGGGCCTTACATCATTCATTCAATTAGGGGTCATAATGCTTTCTTTTTACAAGGGTTGAATGGAGAAGAGTTATTTGGGGGTCCTGTCAATGGCAGGATGCTCAAACATCATTTTTGTCAAGAATATTAGCTTCAAAGTTTACACTCATTATATATACCATTGCATGAGAAAAATCACTGAAAATACAAAAGCAATGAAAGAAAGGAAAAAGAGGGCAGATTCAAAAGAGGTATAGCCCCATACCCAAAAAATAGTACTACTGAAAGTGTGCAAGCCTAAATGCCACTACTAATTCAAAATTATATCTTATTTAGTCATCTAGCCTAATCATGGCTAAACATGCTTTAAATTTATGTTGATAAGTTAGTGAAAACAATGATTGTCAAGATTATTTCAAACTTGAATTATCAAGAAAGATAGATTAGGGAATATAACATACTGGTTCCACATGCTCAAAATAGAACCAAAGAGAAAGATAAGAATGCATTGCAAATGATAAATTACAACCCTTATCTTTCTATTTTACCTTTATGCAAAATAATGTTTGTGTGTAGCTTGTTCCAATGCCACAACCATGTTAAGTCAAACTAATCAATCCTTATTTGAACCATGCCTTAAATTTCATGTCAATAGTTTAGAGAATCAGAGATTGCCAAACAACTTAATATTGGCAATCGAATAAACTAGGTAGAGAATAAAAGAGTACACTAGTTTAATCTGAACTCTTGGAAGCAATAAGGGTAGCACTAGATATTTTATTTATGTTTTCAAAAATAAAAATGTCAAGAGTATTTCAGTTCAAATGCACTAAAAAAAAAAAAAAATTGTTAGGACAAGTAGGTTGGGTAGGTAGAAATGTTTTTGAAAGAAATCATATGTGCAGATTGTTAAGATTGTCACTTCAAAAGAAATATTAGCAAGTGAAAAGAAGGGAAAATCTGGCAAATGGATAAGAAACTTGTCTGCAAAAACTCAAATATTTGATAAACTGAAAGTTCTTGACACCTCCAAAAAAGGAGCTGCCCTCCCCAAGTTGAGCCACTGTAAGTCATCAGTAATTTTTGCTAATATCAAAATATGACTAAATTACGATCCTAGATTTCTAGAAACAAGATTTGAGAAATATTGTGAGTTCTAGAAATCTCATTGCCTTCATTATCTTAAGTCAAAATGCTTCACTAATTTTCTCTCTCTCTGCCTCCTAAAAATTTTACCCCATTGCTGCAAATAGGGATTTTTCTCATTGGGCTTGTTTGCCTCATTTCATCGCCTCACTTTCACTCTCATTCATAACTTTTTTTCCTCTAAGAAAACCCACTTTCTCCCTTCATAAAAACCCTCATAATATCACTTCATCCATCATTTTTCCTTTAAAACATATGAAACAATGTAAAAATTTCTCTTTTTACATTATTTATTTTGAGTTCCTATCTATCAGGTCCTTTAAAATTTATCATAAAACCCTGTTTTTATGTTAAAACCCACCCCTTTTTAAAATACAGGCCTTAAGCCCTTTTCTTATAAAACCCCAGCCCTTTTTCCCCATGAGACCCCAACCTTCTGCTTATTCCTAGTCCCGTTCCCCATTCGAATGCAACTCCGCCCCTTTTATTTTATATTAACCCCGAACTTTATTATAAAAACCCAAAAATCTTGGGTTAATTAAAAAAATGGGCCTCACTCTCCACTAACACCGCCATCAAATTGGAACCCACCACGTCACCCATCCCTGGACTCCACTCTCCAAATCTTCCCTTCACCCCTTTTTCGTGCATTAACCATCGATCTCACTCCTTGAGATCTGACGCCCCAGATCCCATATCACATTTTAAGTTGCGATGAGTTTAATGATTCAAAACCCATGCGAAATAGGTGGTTTCTGCCTACCACGCGTTGATTTCCTAGTGGTACCATGTGCCCATTGCCCTAAACCACTTATGGTTTTCGAGAACCACCTTTTCCCTCCACGCCATAATTCGAATTTCCTCCACCTCCATTCAAATTTCCGCCTGGTTCCACATTCAGAACCCTGCCTCCTGCACCCTCTATTCCTATACAATCACATCCCGATAGTGCCAAACCCAAAAAAATGTATTCAAACCCTCTCTCGCATGGTTTTAACTAATGATTTGTGTTTTTTTCAGGTTTAATGGTGGAAAGGCCCAACAAGCCTTCCCACCAGCCCAAGTTCGTTTGAATTAAAAGTTGGATGACGGTTAGAGGTTGATTTTATTAATTAAAGGGCCAGGGACCAAAATTTAAACTCCAACACCAGTGAATCATGATCATTGGAGATCATAAACCCTCCAACACACTAGAAACACGCCCCTACACAAAGAACAAACATACACAGTAAGCCTGATGGAAAGAGTGACAGTTAGAGGGTTATGATAAACCATAAAGGATTAAAAGGGTAATCAGGTATCAATGAAAAATCATAAGGATTGGCCATGTGGCAGATATTAAAGACAAATTAAAAAAGAATTAGCTTGAAAAGAAGGAATCAAAGAAAGAAAGAAGACAGTGGAAAAACAAAGATTAAAAGGACAAAATAGAGACCAAATAGATTCAAGAAAAAATGATAAAAAAATATAGTCAAAGCATAAAGATATAGTTTTAAAGCATAAATGACAAATATTAAAGATGAAACAAAGGGCATATTTACTCAAACAAAATTTGAATGACTCGGCCTATGGCAGTTTCTCCCCTCAAAAGATATTTTTGCCACCTAATGCTTTGTTTCCTTCAATAAAGCACTGTAATATCCCAAAAAGGAGAAAGTAGTAATACTTCACACAAGATCAGAATTTACAGAGAAACTAAGCCATTTTATTAGATTGGAGAAGAATCAGTTACACCACGTACAAAATATGAGCAGATCTAGCCAAAGAGATGGTCTAGAAGTACCCAGAAAACAAGCTACAACAGGTACAGTGTAACTGGAGAGGCACTGAAGAAAATACTGTGCTTTCCCTTCAGCAGAATATGAACATATAGTTGCAGGCTGAAAATAAAAATGCATATCTACTCAAATCTGGAGCTCAGATGATGCCAAGATTCAAGATCTGGCCAATGTGATGGATTCCCAAGATAACCCAGAAAGGATTTTCCAGATCTGCAAATTTGGAAAATCACCTCCCTAGGATTTGATCCTTGATCTACTGGGAAATACAAATCTAAAGCTATATCTGAAAAATATAAGGCTGAAATATGATATCAGATCAGATCTATGAGCTAGAATCTCTAGGTCCAGCTTCTCAATCCTCCAATGATGATTGCAGCTGTTGCAAAACAATTGCCTCTAGAAACTACACTGTCAGGGAAAGAGAGGCCTTATTCCTACGTAAAAATGTTTCAATAACCTCCAGGTTGATGGAAACACTGATGGAAATGTGAGGGAATGATCCCTCACAGGATTACTAGCTAAAATACTAGCAACTTCCTTCCTCCCTTTTGATCTTCAAGATGGACAACGTAATTCCTGAAGAAAGTACTACTCCTGGGAGATCAATAAATTTTGGCCTGATGCCAAATCTACAATGAAGCTCTAGGAAGTTGATATTTAAGCCCAAGGTGATAGGAATAATCCTTCACCAGTTCTCCAACTGAAGTACTGAAGACAACTTCCTCCTTCCAAACTGATCTTCATAAATCTGTAATTTCTGAATATGAGTGTTCTGCAGAAAGTAGGAAAATGGATGTGGCACTTAAAGCCTGATGTATAATGAGGTACAATCCTCTTTGTAGAGCTTCTCTAAGAAAGAGGTGGGATTACCGACCAAGAACACCCTGTGCTAAATATCACTTGCAATCTCTGCTAAACAATCCAAGAAAGCAGTGGAATGTCACATGACAATTCCAGATCTGAAAAGATATTAAATCAAGAATAATTAGCATGCCCTCATCCTTGCCTTCATCTCCTTTAAATAATATTTGAGCCTTCCCAAGCCTTGGCCCTCATCTAGGCTACACATTCTATGTGGACAAGATCCTCCAAGTTGGACTGTGTTTTTTGACCAAATCAACCATCATGTCTAGGTGCAATGTACACCTTCTCCATCAAGTGTGCTTTGTTTGCACATTATCCTCCATCACTTTATTGTGAGTGTCTCATGATATTTTTGGTTGACATCTTCCAGATCTCAGTTGACTGAATCAACCTTCTGTTTGATCCTTTCAAGATCTTAGTTGATTGTGTCAACCTCCATAATCTATCTCATTAATGAGACAGGTTCTCCAATTTCATTCACATTAGTAGTTGCTCAACTACCTTATTATGTAGATCTAGGCTTAATCAATCCATATTCACACACACAAAAGTGGATATTTATTAATATTGAGGATTTTGGGTCCCTCCACCCTTTTATTCACTTAATTTATTAAGAAAATCAAGGACTCTAATATTCCAAATATGATGTGAAAATTTGGGAATATTACAGTCACCCCGGAAAACTATTTCTTGTCCTCAAGCAACTCCAAAAGTAGATGCAAAGCCATCTATTCCCCTCCAAATGAAATCCACATAAGGAAGGCTTCCTCTATTTGCTGCAATTTATTATGCATGTTTGGTTCCAAAGTTGTCTTTTAAAAACATAAAGAATGACCTCCAACTATAGAGTTAGATGTCCTCCTTCCATCATGAAGTACCAAGTGACAACCCTATGATTTCCAACATCATAATCAATACATGAGGTGCATAAAATAAGGTGTCTCTCTTCACAAAGGAAAAGCTCCATCACACAATACATCTCTCCATCCCATGTTTCATGAATTTGATTGATCATTGATATGCTCTCATACTTAGCCCTGTTGGCCAGGTTGGATCCAAGCATCATTCCTATGTTATGAAAATAAATAAGGGAATGAGTTATATGGGTAGAAAAATATGTCAAACCATATTCTCCTAATAGAAACCACCGGAGTAAGGCCCTTTGCTGCCATCCTCGATCTCCTCCATGTAATATGGACAAGCCAAACTCCCCCAAAAGCAACCAAAGCAACAAGATATCTTGTTGCTTTCTCTCCTTCTCATGTGCATCATGAAGAAAAAACATACTAATGGACATATGGAATTTCACATCAGCCCAATTCAAATAAACATCATCAATGCACATCATGAGAGCATCATGCCAAGATTTACCCAAGACAAAACACATAGACATAGGAGATGTCATGTGGTGGCCAATCTCTCTCAAGTGAAACAAATTTGAACATGCCTCCTTTTGTTACATATTATCATTGATACACAAGGCATGAATTATAAAATTATGAGCTATTGGGTGGTAACAATACTCACCCAAGAGTAGCCATCACAACCATGCCTCCTTATTCATTTCATAAGTGTTACTCAAGGAATGGATCAAAGAAATAGGTGCCTTTGGGTAGTGACAAGAATCTCCCAAGGAAAACCAATGTAACCAAACTTGCTGGCCAATACAAATTTGCAAGTGGTCATGCAACCCCTTTCTTATCTTCCTCATCCACTCATCCCAATATGGAAGATGAGTAATGTGCTGCATAATCATGGTATCCTCCCTTTGTAGAATACCATCTTCCCCAAACTGATGAAGAACTTTGGACTCCATGAAATGTTGAAGTGCACCTCCAATGAGATCTCTTAATGAGACCTTCTTCTCATCCATGGCCTTCCAAAACCAATGAGGTTCTAGATCTGTTGTAGGTAGAAGTTTATCTTTGAGCTGTGAGATGCTCATTGAGAAAGTGTCATCAAGAAAGGAGAAAAAGTTTCTCATATCTAGATGTCTACCATTCATCATCTTGTCCTCCATTGCTTCATGAGTGAAGCTACCTTCAGAATGCTCCAATAATAGTGGGGCCTCATCATTATCACTACTTCTAAGTGACAACGATGTAGATCTACAAAGTGATACATAAACTGTCTCAAAGAAAGGTACAATACTAATCTCATAACCAATCATTGTGCAAAGGATTATGCTCATCCCTCCTTCTAAAACTCTACACTGCAACTCAAGAGGTTGAATGTAGTTCATCCATGACAAAATGGGATAGCTTTTCATCTCCTCCTTGATTAGATCAAGGATCCTCGGTGCTGTGATATGTTGTTGCTTCAAATCAACACTATGTTCTAACCCTTGGTTATGCATTGGCCCTGATGGCATGTCCCCATAAGCTTCAATAAGATCTACTGAAAAATAGGTGATGAATGTGTATGCATACCTTGGATCAACTGATATGTGGGAACCTTTTCACAGAACACAAGATTTCCTCCAACCGGGACAATAGTGCCTCCAACCACTAATAAGAGAGATGGATGCTCTTCTTCCAATGTACTAGTGTTGGAACCTTCTTCCTCTTCCTCATGCACCTTTCGAATCATGCATGGGAATCTATGTTTCAAGAGCTCAATACCATCTTGCGAAGATGCAAGAGTCTCTTCTCCGAATGTAAGTACTTCTACAGCTAGTGGTGAATGTAGTGACCTCTTGTCCAGAGTGACAAGATTGATAGCCTCCTCCTTAGAAAATGTCTCTTTGTGGCACATCTCTATCTTCTTCACATCAAACTTCTATCTCAACTTGTGAAAGAAATCTGAATATTTATTCACCTTTGCATGCTCCATGTGACCAAACCACCAATCATTACCTACATCTAAAATATGAAGTGATGCAATTTGAACAAAATCTTCTTCATCTATAGGATGTAGTCTGAAAAATGCATCTAAATCTCTCTTCCAAGCCTTAACAGTGCTTGAGGAGGGTCCATCAAATGTAGGAAAATAGAATCTATTATGCCTCTTCCTTCTATTGCTGCTATAGGATCCTCTTTCTTCTTTGATTTTGAAGAATTGTTGGAGAGTTAGCTTCTCCTTGAATGCTCTAGACTATGCCTTGTACTCTTCAAGATATAGACTGAGAGACTCATGAGTCTCAGGTTCATTCCTTCCTTCATTTCTACATCCTTCACCTTCTTCAAAGAAAGTGAGCATAGTGGATCTATGAGGAGATCCAGGATTCTCCAGTTTTCTTCTTTGTTGATAGAAAGTTCTTGGGCCTTCCTCATCACATCTTCTTCCTGGACCTTCTTTCTACCTTTCCTCTTTCATTTGATAGACCTCCTTGGAGAGATCTTGCATAGATTTCTAGAAATGAGTGGCAAAATTTTCTTCCTCCATGATAGATCTCATCTATCTGGTTCTTCTTTAGATGCAAAAGATGAAGTGTCCACAAGCTGAGCCTAATATCATGCTCTGATACCACTGTAATATCCCAAAAGGGAGAATGAAATAATACTTCACACAATATAAGAACTTACAGCAAGATAAACAATAAATCTTAAGACAACATCAGAATTTACAGAGAAGCTGAGCCATTTTATTATATTGGAGAAGAATCAGTTACACCATGTACAAAATATGAGTATATCTAGCCAAGGAGATGGTCTAGAAGTACCCAGAAAACAAGCTACAACAGGTACAACATAACTAGAGAGGCATTGAAGAAAATAATGTGCTGTCCCTTCAGCAGAATATGAACATATAGTTGTAGGAAAAAAATGAAAATGAAGATCTACTCAAATATGGAGCTCAGATGATGCCAATATTCAAGATCTGGACAATGTGATGGATTCCCAAGATAACCCAGAAAGGATTTTCCAGATCTGCAACTTTGGAAAATCACCTCCCTAGGATTTGATCCTTGATCTGTTGGGAAATATAGATCTGAATCTAGATCTGACAAATAGATGGCTGAGATATGATATCATATCAGATCTATGCTTGAAGGGTTGATCCCTTCTTCAGATATATGAGTTAGAAGCTCTAGATCTAGCTTCCCAATCCTCCAATGATGATTTCAGCTACTGCAACACAACTACCTCTAGAAACTACACTGTGAGGGAAAGATAGGCCTTCTGCCTACTGAAAAATTCTGCAATAACCTCCAGGCTGATGGAAACAATGATGGCAATGTGAGGGAATGATCCCTCACAGGATTGTTAGCTGAAATACTAGTAAATTCCTTCCTCCCTTTTGATCTACAAGATAGACAGCATAATTTGTGAAGGAAGTATTGTTGTTGGGAGGTCAATAACTTTTGGCCGATCTGCAATGAAGCTATGGGAAGCTAATATTTAAGCCCAAGGTGATAGGAATAATCCTTCACCAGTTCTCCAGATGAAGTATTGAAGACAACTTCCTCCTTCCAAACTGATCTTCAGAAAATTGCAATTTCCGAATATGAGTGTTTTGCATAAAGTAGGAAAAGGGATGCGGCACGTAAAGCCTGATTTATAATGAATTACAATCCTATTTATAGATATTCTCTAAGAAAGAGGTGGGATTCCCGACTAGGAACACCCTATGCTAAACAACACTTGCAATCTCTGCTAAACAACCCAAGAAAGCAGTGGAATGTCACATGACAATTCCAGATCTGAAAAGATCTTACATCAAGAATAATCAGCAAGACCTCATCATTGCCTTCATCTTCTTTAAATAACATTTGAGCCTTCCCAAGCCTTGGCCCTCATCTAGACTGTGCAGTGTATGTGGAAAAGATCCTCCAAGTTGGACTACGTTGTTTGACCAAATAAACCATCATGTCTAGGTGCAATGTACACCTTATCCATCAAGTGTGATTTTTTTACACATCATCCTCCATCACTTTATCATGAGTGTCTCATGATCTATTTTTTTGACATCTTCCAAATCTTAGTTGACTGAATCAAGCTTCTATTTGATCCTTTCAAGATCTCAGTTGACTGTGTCAACCTCCATAATCTATCTCATTAATGAGACAGGTTCTCCAATTTCATTCACAGTAGTAGTTTCTCAACTACTTTATTATGTATATCTAGGCTTAATCAATCCACATTCACACACACAAAAGTGGATATTATTCATATTGAGGATTGTGGGTCCCTCCACCCTTTTATTTACTTAATTTATTACGAAAATCAAGGACTCTAATATTCCAAATATGATGTTAAAATTTGGTAATATTTCAAGCACTAAGCAGTTACTAGGCCGAGTCAGAGATATTTTTATCCGTCAAACAATTATTGTAAAAGTTATGAATAGACCTTAAAGTCAAACATTTCACCTAATTTTTTCTCAGGAAGTTAAGATAGAAGTTATTATTCAGAGAAATATCTGCAGATATTCTTCCCTTGAGCCTTGCATGGTCTTCAAGGTTAGGAATTCATTAACTCTATAATTAATGACACTCAAACCCTAGATTAACTTCACCTCCTCATTTGCAACATAAATATTGGATCTGAACTCATTATCTCAATTCCATTTGATGACTCTTCGAAGTAATACATAGTCTCTTGGAAGTTGAAAATAAATTGATGTCTTGGAACTTGTGGATGCCCTAATTTGTTTATTGATGGAGGAGGTTAGATCACTAGATCCATGAGCTTGGTTTTTGGTGAAGTGCTTCTAATCTATTATTTTTATTTCATGTTTCATGATATTTCCACCTTTCTATGTTTCAGTAGAATAAAATTTTTAGGCTAAGAAATGTCTTTTGAAAGCACCTTAGTTCTTTTTATTCTTCACTGCCTTAATGTTTTCTTCTACTAGGAAATTTTAGAGAATTATTAATTGCTCTCTAGACCCCATAAGCTTGAATATTTCATAAATAATTGAATACAGTTGGTTTCAAGCATGATTTATGGTTTCCCCTGCTGACTTGCTGCCACTTAAACACTGTTTTTTGAAGTCTCTCTCTAAATTACCATTCTTTAAAGTCTGCCAAAGAGGTTTTTTTTCGATCATACCCTTTGTAATTACTTAGCTAATTGTTTTATAGATCTTCATAACTATAATCAAGGATGTTTAGGAATTCCATCTTCTATGATTATAGTTATATGTGTGTCTTAAGTGTTTTTTGTTCTTGAAGGTGCCCACTAGAAGTTAAATGAGTTTCTCGCCTTCTATATTTCATTGGAAAAGTTTGTCTTGAATTATTATTTGTTGAAGTGTGGATTGCAGAATTTATGGTTTGCCCTGTCTATTGATTTCCTCTTCATGTTTTGTGATATTTAAGTCCCTTTGTTGAGAAGTACATATGATAAAGGATTCTTAATTTCCCTTTACCCTAATTTTCATTCTTACAATTGATTTCCATCTCATTACTCTTAAAACTTGAAGATCCATTGGCCAAACTAGATTTTCCCTATGATGCTCCTTGATCCATTGATGAACTTATCATGACTTCCATTTGACTCCATTGCCAAATGGCTTAGATATTTCCTAATTCTACCTATGCTTCTTTATCATTATACCCAACCAAAAAAACCAAACAAACCTTTTACTTAATAACTAGCCTAAAATCAACCATATAAAGCAAACAAGTTCATATCCTTTGCAAAAAAAATAGAGAGATCCCTCTTTGAGTCCAGGAAGGCTGGGTCCTAGGACTCCAAAGACTGGTTCCATGTTGCCTTGTCATTTGGTATGCCAATCTGCCAAATCATGGGACACCAACATTGTGTACATCTACACGAAGAAGGACCTTGCAGAGTTCTGGTATGAGCTTCCATACTTGGTGATCAAGGATTATGTCGTGCGCATTCTAAGTGAGTGGCCAAGTGATTGGCTATCTCCGTCCTTGGAAGGGGTGGCAACAGATTAGGCGGGCACCAGTGGTGCAAAGACAGGTATATCATAAATGCAGACTCGAAATAAAGATACCCAGAAGCGGCCTAAGAAGGTCACTTTTGCGACCAATAAGGAAATTGAAATAAAGGTATAAACAGAGACAGAGAAGGATGACCTAGAGACAGGACGAAGCGATGATTAGGGTGGCACTGACCCGGTTACTATCCCAGTAGACCCCCCTCCACTTACATTCTCAAGGGGTCACAAAATCTCATTGCCGAAGGTGTACAGAAAAATATGAAGTTAGATAAGTTGTCCAACCCAGAGTCGCTGGTCCTTAGTGAGGAGGACGTAGATAAAATTGGTGATATTGTCTGAAAAATCACCGATCATATTTGGGGAAATATTGAAGACCAATACAAGGGCATATTGGTAGAGGTCCACAAGGGCATCAAGGAATTGAAGGTACATATGAGTGCAGTGCAAGCGAGTGTGGTTCAGACAAGACGGTTTCAAGCGACCACGACTCAAGTGAGTGCAACACCATATAGTGCGAGTATAGCAGGTCAAGAGCTGACAATTATGACTGACATTCAAGCTCTGTGGATCCCTGTAGGAACCCTACATTTATACATTGTTGAGAATTAGGCACAAGCATCTCGCTATCAGAATACTAGATTGAACCTTGTTGTGATCCCTTTGAAGGTGTTGCATGGTTTTTAGAAGGGAATCACAAAAGAACTGCATATCCATGAGCAGCATGCCTTGTTGATTATCTAGGATGTTAAGAAATAAAGGAAGAGGATCACGGAGGAAAAGTAGTAGGTCATGCAGGAGCAAGACAAGGACGTTGCGCATAGATAGAAGTTGGAGGAAGCCATCACCAATGTTTGCATCAAACTTCCTGATCTACAGATTCAAGCTGAGGGAGCACTAGAGGAAAATTTTGAAAAACTCACGATGGGAATAAAAGACTCCAATGTCGAATCGACAAGGCGTGACTTCAGATCTAGATAAATATTTTTAAGTTGCAGTTGCGATTGCAGCCTGCTACTCTAACAGAGGTCTGGGAGCAGCACATAGTGGATATTAAGGCTGCCACTACTAATATTGAATCCACGGTTCAAGATTGTAGCCAATTATTTGAAGATGTTATGGAATTATGGGCCTCATTGTAGGAGGAACCCCATGCGTAGAAGATCAAAGTCAAAATCTGTGAAAAGTTAGAACAATTTGATCACATCAAGCTGATAGCACGGACCATAGCGCTAGTGCAATGGTATGCCCATCTCCAAGAGGGAAAGTTTTTGAAAGGATAAATTGGTGAGATACGCAGAAAGGAATAGATTATCAATGCCAGAACATAGCCTTGGGAAGATGAAGCTAGTCATTTGTTGTAGAATTTGGAGAAACAGCTAAAAGCGTTGCGCTAGACATAGTAGGAAGTTGCTAAGAAGATCACAAAGCCTGCCACAATGAAGTTGTTGACCAAAGTACGAGAATCTTAGAAGCAATGCATCAAGACACTCCAGCCACTGGAGGATGCACTGAGAAGCATCAAAGAAAAGAGTGAGGGCACATTGGCTGACTGAATAGGGGTGAGTCACATCTTTGTGTTGGGGGCCTATTAGACAGGGTACCCCTAGATCATTTTTTTTGTAAAAATATCCGCATTTTTAGGAGGGGAGCATTGCACATAGATATTTTAGAGTCTTAGGGATTTGGGGCAGGTAAAAGTCCCTTACTTTGTAAAAGGATGGGATAATTTTGTATACGTTGAGCTCTTCCCATGGTTTTCGGACCATGGTATTGTAAAAGAAAGACTATATAAAGAGTCTTGGGATATCTCTTCAAGATAGAATGCATATGGATGTAATTTTATATTGAATTAAGTATGTATTATTTTATTTTGTGTGAAAGTTAAGGCTCCTACAGCTGAGTTCGTGAAGACCTTAGAAAATTTGCAGTTGAGTTCATATGCCCCTACAGCTATGTGCACAGGGCGGAAAGTGTTGTATTGAGAAGATTTAAAGAAATAGAAGAAGACTTTGAAGACAGATATCTATCTTTACTTATATGTTTGCTTTATCGGTATTTTGATGTTGTCTATGCCAATTTAGGTTTTTTATCAATATTTACATTACGAAGTCAAGGTAATGGGTTTTTATGATGATTAACGCATGTTAAAGTAGAAATGCGCAGTACACAAGCTAGTTAACTATAAGTTTTGAACAGTGACTGTGTAGTTAGCATAGTGATCCAAGGAAGCTTTGATAAGTATTAAAGAGAAGATAAGCCCTAAATTCATGCTTCGTAGTCCCTCGAGATGAAGAAACCTGGTTCTAACATCGGGTGAGACTTCGGTCTACGTAGTAGATTGTTCTCAAAAGGGCCGATAATAGTGGATTTTATTGGTTCGTGCAACCATACATGAACCTGGGTCTAGGTTCCATCAATCCAATAGTCTGTCCTTGATACAAAAACCTCGTAATCCTCCATATTATCATTTCGTCAATTGCGATCCTCTTTCCCATCGAGAGGAATCTGACGTGCACCAGTATGAGAAACTTCCTTACACATGATGTGTTTGGTGTACTTACGTTGAAGTGTGACACATTGATCATGTTCTGTAATCCATACTACTCCAACCCATTCGTACACTGATCTGACTCCAACCTTGTCACACCACTTTCTGAGTAGTTGACCTGCTTCAGGTATCTTCCTAGTGTGAACTATGGGCATTTGTTTCTATCGTTGAAGTTGTAGTATGCAAAATTCAGCTATGGAATATTACCAATCAATTATCCCTCAAATGACACTTTCTCTAGTAGCAGTGGTGTAAAGGTGCCATACTTCACCTCCTTTGAATCCTCGACTAGTTTTGCATTGGGTTTCTTGAGTGGCATGTATGGTGGAAGAGGGTTCAGATGGAAGTGTTGCACTTTATGTTTCCATGTATTCCTTCTCAGCCTCTTCTTTGTTGTCTCTTACTAGTTCAGGTTTTGGTTGTGGCTTGACAGGTTTATTATCCTACTTGTTCTTTTATCTATGCTCCTTGGATGGTTTCTTTCGTGGAGCTCGCCACTGTGAGAGGGGTGATGTTTTTGCGTGTGAGGGAAATTTTGCAGGTGTACTTGACAGTGGTGTGTCTTACATGGGTCATTCTAAACCTTTCTCTTAGAAAATATGAATGAATTCTTCAATTTTCATACAAGCGTGGAAATTTTTCAACTTCTTCATACTTAGAAATTTTTGAGCTGCCATACAACAAAGTGCTAAATCTTGGCGAGACATGGATTTTTATAGCGATCTTGAACTTCTAACCTAATGATTAGTTAAAATATTGCTCATATTTTTCTCATTAACTACATATCAATCCCTGGATTCTTTCCAACCTATCTCCATAAATGAATTTTCTGCTCCTCCAATGGCAGGTTTCCTTTTAACAATCATATTTTTTTTGGCAAAATCGGACACGTTCATATTACAACGCAAATTATTTCCTATGTCACAGATCCATGATATTTGACATAATTCATAATGTATTGAAGCAACTTTCTTCATCGAATCTCTTTCTGGAGATTATTTTATAGTCCAATGCCCACTTTCAACTACAAGTGGCACTAAGACTTTCCTCCTTTCCTCTTTATACCGAAGCTATAGCGGTAGGATTGTCCTTGTATAACTTCAATGTACTTCCATTGCCCTTCCCTGAATCAATTCTCCATTCAACTTTGCCAATTGAATTGTGCCTCCATATATGATATTATTGATAATGTATGGGCCCAACCAATGCATCTTGAACTTTCCTAAAAAATTCAAAAACTCACTATCATAAAGGATAACAAGGTCTCCTATCTTGAACTTATTCTTCTTGATATGTCTATCATGCTAGGATTTTTCTCTGTCTTTCTACACTTGTTGATGGAATCCTACTAAAAATATGTCTTTTTCCAAGGAAAAACTAATTGTGACATTCTTTCCTCCATTGTTTCAGGGTCTTCCATTTCTGTCAAGGGTGCAATCCTCAATATGAGCACAATATACTCCATGGTAATCACAGCTTCTCTCCCATACACCAACCTGAAGGGTGGATGACTTGTCAAATTATTAAAATTTGTCCTATAACCCCATAATATAACTAGAATTTTGAGGTCCCAATCATCTCTATTCACATTACATATTTGGTGAGTGGATTCTCCAAAATATTATTACATGCGTCCATTGTTCCATTGGCCTGAGGATGATAAGGAATACTCTTCTAGTGATAGAATTGGAACTCCTCATTCAATGCTTCAATATTCTTATTCAAGAAGTGTGAGCCTTGATCACTCATTAAAATCTTCATACATTCAAATCTAGATAATATATATTCAAAAATAAAAAAAATTGCAGTCCCTTACTAGTTGTGCTTCGACCCATCTTGTCAGACAATCAGTCATAGTTACTTTGTACCTCGCACTAGTCTTTTTCCTGAGTGGATTGATAGGTCCAAAAAAATAAGTAACCCTCTTCTGGAATTCTTCATCCTATTAAAAAGTTACATCCTTCTTCATTAATTTCTCCATGGGCACAGTAATCTGCGCATACCCCATAATGAACTTTCTCTAATACCCTGTATGTCCCAACATGGTGTGAAATTGTCTTACTGTCTTAGGTGGGTCCAAGTTCACAATGAAATCAGTCTTAGTAGGTTCCACTATTAATCCTTAATTGAAAAAAATATCCCCCCACAATATACCAAAATGTACACAAAATTTGTACTTCTTCAGATTCAAATAGATCTAGTGTTGTCTGCAAGTGTTGAGCATCAGCCTTAAACTTCCAACATGATTGTTTAACAGTCCAAATATTGTCTAGTCATAAAAGTATACCTCCAAAAATTTGTGAATTTACTCCTTAAGAGTTTCAACCACCACTCTGGAAAATACAACAAGGCCATTCTTCAATCCAAAAGGCATCACTATGTACTGATATGAGCCCCATTTTGTAGCAAATGTGATCTTATGTCGATCCTTAGGTGAAATTGTGATTTGATGGTATCTTGAGAAAAAATATGTAAATGAGTCGGCTTAGACCTTCTACATTGTATAGCACTTCATCTGTAAAAGGGGTAGGGAATGGATCATTTAAAAATACATCGTTCAACTTCCTTAGGTCAAAATAGGTCCTAATCTCTCCTTAAGTCTTATTTTCCTGCACCATCATAGGACTTACCCATTCTAACTCTTCGACGGGTTCAATAATCCATGTTGTTATAATCTTATCAAGTTCTAGCTTCCCTTTCTCCTTATACTTCAGGTTCAACCTCTAAGGTCTCTGCTTGAATAGATTTTCATCGAGCTTTAGGGGAATCTTCATGACCCCTAGATCTCCTAATATTCCCTTAATATCTGAAAATTTAGTAGGAAACAGTTCTTGATACTCATGGAGTAGTTCTGTAACTTTACTAACTATCTCCTAATCCCAGTAATCTCCTATTGTTGCAAACTTTGGTTTTACTTCTGATATTATATTCATGTTCTTGGTCTTCAATGGCTTTCTTATCTCTGGTATCTCTATTTTAGGCCCTTGTACTTCATGATGTTCTTCGGATTCTTCTATGTTGATGTTGCTAGGATCTTCTTATTCTTCTGCAATAATGTTATAACACTCCAGTGCATAGTTTATCTGCACAACCCAATTATTTTAATTCCATGTTAGTGTGGTTACACCATCAAATATATTCTCTTTTACTACTTGAAGGGTTGAATCTATGCTCGAACATTAATCCTCAAAGCTGAATCTTAAGATAAAACTAGTAATCAAGTCTTCCCAGTTCATAGTACCATGTCGCAACTCTATTTGTAGGTACGAATTCTTAGGAATTGTTTCCAATGTGTGAATACATCCATGTACCCATTCGTGTTGTGGAGTCTCCTTCCATGTTATAGTGCATAGCTGGATATGCTTTCTAGGTTCAGTTTCACCATCATATTTCTCCTACATTTTTGTTTCTACTTGTCCAAACCCTATCCACATTAGTCTTTGACATACCTTCCAATCTCCTATATTCTTTTTGTGTTTTCCCCACCATCTAGCAGGGGTAGCTCTCAAGGCTATATCCAAAGATGACAATCTTTGATTTTCTGGAACTTTTCTTCATAAGAAATAAGAAAAGTATCTACATTTCCAAAGCCACAAAAAGAAGGGAGGTTGCATACCTTAAATTTCATACAGTGAACTACTTTTGTCATTCTGGCATAGAGCTTTGTAGATATTTCATGCAACTTGTTCTTCTAATTATTCAATTCTTCTTCTGAATCTAATGTGCAAGAAATAGCATGATCCCCATTCAACTTTCCATCTGCAGTAGGATTAATATAAGTTGCTTCCTTAATTGTCAATTGATATATGTTATCTATGTCAGCTGTGTTGTATTCTTATTTGATTGCTTTGGTATATATTACTCCTTCTGATGGATCTAAAGGAAAAATCCCCTCATATTTTTTCCTTAAAATATCATTTGTCTCTTATTTAGATTGATTATGGCTATATTTTCCATTTCCCAATCAATTCCAAGAAAAGTAGGATAGGGATTACTATCATCAATAATTTCTATTACTTCAAAATTACCAATAGTGTGAACTCCATCAATATCTACTGTGACACCTGGTAGTCTTCCCATAGGAAAGATATTTTGTTGATTTTCCAATCTTAAATTAATATTTAACCATTGCATCTTTGGCTTACTCATTAATTCACATGTCTATTTTCTTAAGACATTAGCATCAAATCCCAAATCCAGAATAAATTGATCCATTTCATATTCTCCTATTTGTGAACTAAGTCTCATCTCTTTCCAATTCTGTTTTGTCGATGTACATTATCATCAGGTATCCTATTCGTGGTGTTTATTTTGATGCATGGGAATCTATCAATTCTTGAAGCCCTTCTATAGCCTTTTGATATCTTAAAAACTTCATGCAAGTCTGTAGAAAAGATCTCAAAATACTTACTTGATCTATTGAATTCTCTGTTAGATCATGATCCTACGTCGCATATTGGTTCTCTATTATAACTATGGCATGTCGTAGTTACTAAGCCCTAGATGTGCAGTAGAAGTCGAAGCTCCCACATTCATAAAACTTCGCTTCGCTTCCATAAACACTTTATTTTCTTTGTGAACATCAAAAATAGGAAATTTCTCCAGCAGTATTTCTAACCCATGCACCTAGATTTTCAAATTCCTTCTTTCCATATGCTTTATCACTTCCAGTCGCAACTCCACTTCTAGTGACAATATTAATTCGAGGTTAATCAGTTATCCTTTCAACAATCATCATTTGGATTTTCTATGTGGGTTGATGATTCCTCATATCTTTCATTTTCGCCATAAGTACAAGACAATATTTAATTACATGATCAAAGGTTTTACAATACATACATGTCGTAGTGGGATTCTGGCAGTCTCCTACAAAATGACATCCCTGGACACAGTTATAGCACATGAATTGTCCATGTTCTCTATCGGCTCCTCCTCTTCTACCTATTCCTTGATAACCTCCTCAACCATCGTGTTGTGCATTGGCCTCATGTGTGTGCTCTTCTACTTATATTCTATAAGTATCAGCATTGCGCTCCATCATTACATCATAACTTCGACAATTATTCTCATCATGTCCTACTGGCTTACATAAATTAAAAAATAGAATCATTAAGGTCTGCACATATTTCTACAAAAAATAACATTCTTTTGGGTGATGTTAGCCTCTAGTCTTGCATATCTCGCACCATAGGCTAGATCATGTATTCAAGGTATTAGGTGCTCCACTAGCCATGTAATCCTAGAAAACATGGCATTGTTCTGTAGAATGGCCCTGTAATTTGCACTTTGTACATCATACTTATGCTCTAAATTCCTTACCATTCTTGATTTCTTTCCATTTCAAGGTCAGGTTTGCCAGCTGACTTTGAATCAGTTGCATACCTACATTAGTTTCTCCTATAGGCGAAGCTTCCAACTTCATCGCAATTTCCAGAGCTTTGACTTGAGTTGCTATCTTTTTTTGCATTAATGGGAACTTTATATGTGATAGCAATGCAACTATAAACCAATATTTATGTTGTTGCGAAGTTATTTTGAAGCTTACTTGATCCAAGAACACCTTAAATATTTGATCAAAATCCCACAGAGACTCATTATTTTTATGTTTGATCTTAACTTAGTAATACACTGTGATTTAGACTTCGGCTTCTTGAACTATCGTATCAATGTAACTTTCTAAATATCTGTAAATATACCATTATGATTTGTCAAATACTTCATATATTTGGTCAGTGCTCTATCTCGAATATTTTTAACAAGTTGCACCTTCTTTATATCTTCGTCATTGACCTGCTTCGCTATCCAAATAGTTTCGTCTAGAAACCATTTTTTTTGCATCCTCTCATCTTGTTCCTCTAAAAACAAGTAGCTTAATATCATCATCCATACCTCTTTTTTGATGGAAAGGGGAATAGGGAAGGGTAGGGGAAGGGGGAGAGGGAGAGGGAGGAGAGGTAGGGGAGGTAGGGGTATTAGGGGGAGGGGAAATGCTAATAATACCCTGCCTTCTACTAGATTTTGGCTTTAGTGAACTTTCAGGCTGGAAAGGGGTATAGTACAGGGTTACCTAAGGGTTTTCTAGGTAATTTTCTTCTTTTCCACCTTCGGATTCACTCAAAATAGGGCTATAATCAGTTTTTATGAAGGTTTTCGGGCCTTGTTCGCAATATCTCTTTCTGGTATCTACTCTATACCTTTTTCCACTTCGTGTTGTACCAATTTATTACTCATATTTACTTATTCCTTTAAACATAAGTAAACTAGTATTCTAATCGCATCTGTAAAACTCTCTTTTCACACAGAAGAATCTTAATCCAGAGTTTCAAATATTTCAATTACTTACCTCGTGGCACTTCGAAGAATATTTTTTGTAAAACACAATCAAGTCTACTTTGAACTCAGTAATGAAACCTCCTAAGATGCTATCAACCCAGAAGTCAAAAACCCTTGAAATATTATTGTTAGTGCTCTTGATGCATTGTATCAGCTTAGGAGTCCACGATGTAGGTTCGTCGCTCTTAAAGTAATCCTTCCTTTTTGTCAACCTCAATACCCACCCATGCAATTCACCAGGAAATGATCAGAAGAAAAATATGTAATGCTATATGAAAGGATACCTCTGCAACCAAGCCTCAAATGTCAGATGAGGATTTTTGTTCTCTTGATATGCAAATTATTGATCCTTATGGACTATCCAAACTTGAATTTCCTTCCTCGACAGGTGCCACATCCACATATCCCTCAAACAAATCCTAGTCTAGAAAATAAAAACATTTTTTGGGTAGTTTAGGATTGAACCAGGTTCGATCTATACTACGCACCAAAAAAAACCTTGATCATTGGCCCTTTCGGAAACGACCTGCAAGAATATCACAGTCTCACCCGAAGTGACTATGGGTGGTTGCAGAACCAATTTTATGCAGCCTTGAGGGACTTTGTAATGTTGTATTATTATGTTTTCTACTTCACCACTTTACAAGTTGTTTTACCACATTCATAAATATATCATATACATCAAAATCTATCATAACATGCAACTGTATTAACAACTTTGCAATAATATATATCAAGAAAATAGGTAAATAAAAACATAAGAACATAGAATATAATCCCAAAAATACTTCTTTATTATGATGGATATTCGATTACAATCAGCTCTTCGACCTGCGCACAGAGTTGCAGGTGGTCTGCGCACTAAGCTGTGCACTCAGAGTTGCAGACTCTTCCAAGGTCTCTGTGCACTCAGCTGTTGAGCCTTCCCTTTGCTATAAAATAAAGATTACAAATACTTCCCTGTAACCATAGAATAATTGATTTATGTCCTAAACATAGCATTACATCCCTTTATATATTATTACGTCTAAAAAATACCATGGTCTAAATACCATGGGCTCCAAAAAACAAGAAAATATAACCCAAAACCCGTTACAAAAAGGAGGGGCTTAAACCCACCCTGAAAGCCCTATGATACCACGTGGTATATCCAAAATTCTTTTTTGTGTGATGCACTTCACGCTTTGCTCCTCAAAATGTGGATTCTTTAACCAAAATCTAGGCCAAGTTGGGTTGTGCCCAATAGAAATAGGCCACTCATCTTTAGTTTGGAAAATGAGATATCAAAAATCAATATTTGCATTCCTTTTGACAAACTTATTAGGAATTATGTGTATAAGAATCAAATTTTCAAAGCATTGAAGATAGGCCCAAGTGTCAAATATTATCAATTTAAATGATGATCATCGTGAATTTATTTTTTGGCCCAAAAGTTGATGGCAATTCTTAGGATAGGGATGTCCCACATTTTTATGTCAATTTGAATTTGCATGATTTGATTCTACACAATGCAATGTTGGATTCAGGTGCATCACACAACTTAACGCCGACGTTTGTCATGGAAAACCTTGGTTTAGACATTACAAGGCCTTACAAGGATCTTTTCTCCATTGATTCAAGTAAGGTGAAATGCTTGGGTTTGATCAATGATTTGGTGGTCTCTCTCACTCAAATCCCATAAAACAGCTTAGTAATGGACATAATTTTGGCTTATATTCCCTCAAAGTTTGGTATGTTTCTATCAAGATCGTCATCTGCAAAATTGAAGGGAACTCTACATATCGACATCTCATATGCCACAATTCCTATTTTCAAATAATCGAGAAGATTGTACTGATAAACCTTGATGAAATACATGGTGAGTATTAAAGAAAGGCCTCATAACCATCCTATTTATTAAGTGCATTTTGATATGGATTCTTTCATTATGTATAATGATCTATGTTTAGAGAAATATTATCAAAACATGGATAGAAAAGTAGAGGAGATTGTAGGTGAATTGTAGGACACAAAATCAAAACATAATGATGATGAAAAGGACCTTTGGAACATGGATATTGATGGGGTAGTCAGTAAACAAGGGGTTGGAGCAAGTGTATGGATAATGATCCCAAAGGTGGAAAAATCAAGGGTTTGTTTTTAAAAATCGGCCTTTGACTACACAAATAATATGGCTAAATATGAAGCATCAGTTATAGGACTGCAAACTTTGAAATATTTGGGAGAGAAGCGAATTCCAGACCATGGGGATTCATAATTGGTTATTAACCAAATTAAAGGTGTGTATCAAACTAAACATCCTCGGATGAGAGCCTATAGAAATTTTGTCCCAGAAATGTTGCAAATGTTTCCTAAATATAATTTGTCATTGATTCCTAGAGAGAAAAGTTCAATTGTTGATGTATTGGCCACCTCATATAGTACATTTATGATTCCTACTTATCCTAATATGAAATATGAAATATAAGTTAAACATAGGCTAGTAGTCCCTGATAATGTGAATTAATGGCAAGTGTTCAAAGATGATAAACAACTTGTTAGTTTTTTTGCAAATGACTGAATAATTTTCTAATGCACATATAGATCAAGATTTTATTTATTTATTTATTTTTTGGGGTGGAGGGGGGGGGGTATGAACAAAATAATTTAGGATCATATTTGGATGGTTTTGTAAATCAGATAGCATAAAATTATGTTATAAAGTTGAAAAAGAAACACAATTCCAAAAGTTTTGGTGCCTCTTGAAGAATTGTTTGACCAAAATAATGTGGAAAACAATCATAGAGTCATTCCCTCTAAAGCAGAAGTAAAAAACTGCAATATAGGAATAGAACCATATCCTGATATTATTAATCTTTCAGAATTCTTGACTCGTGAAGTTAGAAAGAAATATCTTGATCTAATGAGGGAGTATTTAGATCTTTTTGCATGGGGGTATTCAGACCTCAAAGTGTATGACCAAAGTATCATTCAACATACCATCTCAATTAAACAAGATAAAAAGCCTTTCAAACATAATTTGAGAAGAAAAAACCCATTGTTACCCCCCCTTAATGAAAAGAAAGTCAAAAAATTGTTTGATGCAAAAATTATTGTTCCTTTGAGGTTTTCGAAATGGCTTTCTAATTTTGTACATGTAAGGAATAATACTAGCAAGATAAGGCTTTGTGTCGACTTTAGAAATATCTAAAAGGTATCTCTTAAGGACAACTACCCCTTGCCTAATATGGACCACATACCAAAAAGGGTGTTTGGCTCGAGAAGGATGTCCATGCTTGATGAATTTTCAAGACATAATCAGATTTTGGTGCATCCCGATGACCAAGCAAAGATAACCCTTATCACTCCATGGGGAGCTTTCATGTATGCCAAAATTCCCTTTCAGATGATGAATGTGGGCCATGACATTTCATTCGACAATGAAAAGGATTATTTTATTGTCATTTATCTTAATTATATCATTGTTTTTTAAGATTTTGATTTTGACCATTTGAAGCATTTGAGACAAGTTTTTGAGAAGTGCATGGCATATCCTTGAACCCAAAGCAGTTCCATTTTTCAATGAGGGTAAGTTGCTCCGGCATATCATCTCAAAATATGGTATCAAAATTTATCCAAATAGAGTTGTTGCAATTTAGAAATTTGATATTCCGAGGTGAAAAAAAAGGAGGTACATTCATTTTTGGGCCGAGTTAAATTTTTGAGGAGGTTCATTCATAATTTAGTAGAAATTATAAGATTTTTTATTGACATGCTAAGGAAGGAAAGCGAAATCAGAAGTATTGTTGAAGCTAATAAATATTTTGAAGAGATGAAAAATGCTTTGGCTACTACTCCTATTTTCGCAAGTCTGGGTATGCTAAATATTTCATCATTTTTTCTTTATCATTTGAACACACTATTGTAGCGGTCCTCATGCAGAAAAATCAGAAATATAATAATCATCACATAGACTTTTTTAGTAGAGGTTTGAGAAATTCTTCCCTCAAGTATAATATTATGGAGAAATAGGCATATGCATTGGTAAAGGCTTTGAAGGATTTTAGATTTTATGTGCTCCATTCCCATGTGGTTTCATGTGTTCCAAATGTTGTTGTAAAGGACATTTTAACGTAGCCTGATCATGAAGGTCAAAGAGGTAGATGGATAGCGGCAATTCTGGAGTATGATGTATATATTATGCCTACTAAGTTTATTAAGGTTCAAGGTTCGGCCAAATTGATGGTAGATTCTAATCCCAGTGTGTTGGATATAAATTTATTGTTGGTTTGTCCAACGACAGCAGTACAGAATCTACTCAACAAGCATCTGAAAGGTTTCTCTATTCCCCTTTGTTTTTTGACATAATTTACCTCTTACAACATTTATAGGCCCCTCCAGAGTTGACCAAAACAAAAGAAAGATTTATGAAGTTGAAGGTTGTAAAATTTTTCATTTTAAATCAGTTTCTCTATTAGAAAGATTTAGGAGGTGTGTTGTTAAATTATTTGTTGGAGGAGAGGCTCAAAGGGTTATGGATGAATTTCATAAAGGAGATTTTGGAGGTTATCACTTTTGGAAAGCCACAACCAATAATATATTGAGGGTTTTTTCACTGGCCAACATTATTTATTGATGTGTACAAAAGGATATCAAGCTACCATGAATGCCAATTCTTTGAAGGAAATATAAAGCTCTTACCCTTACCCTTGAAACCTATTGCAGTTCAGGCACCTTTTCAGTAGTGAGGTTTGGATTTCATTGGGGAAAACAATCCATCATCTTCATGTTAACACAAATGGATTCTCATAGCCACAGATTATTTTACGAAGTGGATAGAAGTGATACCAATTCGGCAAGCCACAGATACAGTCATCATTAAATTCCTCAAAGGTAACATTCTTTTGATATTTGGTTGTCCTCACATAATAATCACAGACAATGCTACTGCCTTTAATTCTAAAATAATGGTTGAACCGTATTAAACTTGGTCACTCCAGATAATATTACCCATAAGTAATGGATTATTTAAGATGTCTACAAAATTTTGGTGAATATAATTAAGAAATTGTTTCGGGAGAACAAGAAAACATGGCACAAAAAGTTAGTTTATGCCTTGTGGGCTAATCAGGTAAATACCAAAAGATTAATTGGTATGTCTCCTTTCCGATTAGTATATGGGATATATGCCAATTTTCCTTATTCTTTGGGAATCCTAGTCATGAAATTATAGCAAGAAGAGGATACAAAACCAAATGGCATGCAAAGGATGATTAACCAAACGATTTAGCTACAACAAACCATAGAGGAGTTGTACAACAACACTCAGAAAATTCAGGGCAAGAAAAATAAAATATTTTTTCGAAGGAAAAAGGAATAGGAATTTTAAGCCAGTGACTTGGTTTTAAAATAAGATGCTAGAAATGAAGAAAAAGGGAAGCATGGTAAATTTGAAAACCTAGGGAAGGGACCTTTCAAGTTTGTACCATTTCATGTGAGCAATGCATACTTGATACAGGATTTAACAGTGGATTTCCTTGTTGGAGGGACTTTGAATGGCAGGTTCCACAAAAATTATTTCATCACTAAATTGTATATATTCATTTAATTTCTAGTACTACAGGTGTGGGAGTTTTTTATCATATTTTGAATCCTGAAGAAAAGGACCTGCGGTTTTGATGGCCTGCTACCATTTTCCATAATGTAATGAGTTAATTTGAGTCGGATTTTGAGTCTGTCTGATTCAGTTTGAATTTAAGTCAAAGATTCAATAATCCCAATGGTTAGGCACTTATTCTATGGCATTCTTGGCACCTCACAAAGAGGATGTCATCCAAATTGGAGCCAATCTTAGTATCCTATAATCATAGTAGTCACAAATAAATTTTGTGTTTCAAATTTTGTCAAAAGTATAAAAGTGTGGTTATGATCTTGTGGATGATAAAGCCTTATTTCTTAGGTTGGAATAATTTTTTTCATTATTCATTGTAAATATTTCAAAGTTTGTTAAGAGTTACAGAGATGGTCTTTTACATTCCAACGGGTCAACTTAAGTAGGTCTAAGGTCAGGTTACATCAAGAAATCATGAGCAAGATCATGTTTCCATGCCTTGTAATCATGGGCACATATTTTTAGGTGTCTTGAGTCACTTAAAAGTTTAAATCATGATTATTCGTGAAATCATTAATGGTCCAATGGTCAAGAGGATGATTGTTGCACTTTTTCTAAGTGTTACGCTTTTGGTCATTCAAGTTCAAATTGTAATTATCGCCTATCAGGTCCACTCTTAGCCACCTTGGGAGGTTAATTTCATGGTTATATTCACATATGATATCCCAGCTCTCCATTTTTTCCATCAGAATCTTGGTGTATGGTCATTTTTGGTCTCTGCACAAATGAGGAAGGGGAGCATTGTGTTTCAAGACAGTGTTGTGTTTTTCTCAACATAGTAGTAAAATTCTTTCTCGAGGTGAAAAATCCAGTTTTATTCAATGTCTAGGTTTTGAATGATTACCAAATTGCATGCATTAGATAATAAAACAACTTCGGAACCTGAAAAACACTAAATTTCACCATTGCTGCATTTTTTGCATTCGCTATGCTTTCTTCCATTCACTATGTTTTCTCTATTCGCAATTCTTTTTCTGTGTCTTGTATTTTTGTGCTTACCTTTTCCAAACTGTCAAAAATTATGATTTTAAGCCTCCATATAAAAATTCATCCATATTATTAAACTAAATTTGATCCCCTTACTATAATTTTTTTGTGCCTTAGAGGTGTTTGAAGCGTGTTTTCTCATGCATTGCACTTTTGGCATTGCACCTGCCTTTTTGAATTTCCTTCCATTAGAACCAAGCAAGCACTAATTTTATTGGGGTATTCAGGAGTTAATTTGTGCCAAATGGTATGTTTTATAGGGTTTCCTTCTTAATTGTCATCAAATTTTAATTTTGAGCTCTTTTTAGAATTTCCATCACACTCGTTGCACAAATTATGTTTGCATTGAAATTATAGTTTTAAATAACCCTAAAGTATCCCAATGCTGCAAAAAACCATGTCAATTGAAAAGGGAAGGAAACACAATGGAGGTTAAATTTTCATATTAGAACCCCAAGACCTCACACTCATCAATGCAGACCCAGTTATCATAGTTACCTTTGAGCAGGTTGGATGTATCATATTTTGTGAAAAAAATTCAAAGGTATAATGTAAACTCACTAATGAGTTTTCCATGAACTTTAATGGGTTGGAGAGTTCACATTTTTAGTTTCATATGTTATATGCGGGTGTAATATTTCTACAGGAATTTATTAATACATATGCAGGTAGAATATTTCTATGAGGAAGTAATTAATAGCTACCAAGCAATAGTTAAAATAATTGCAAGATAAAGATAGAGGCAAGTTGGACCTATTGTTTGAAGGAGCCAAATTGTGAATGCTGGAAGGGGTAAAATAGCATAGTTTTGATGTTTGAATTTTTCCTAAAATATGTTCGTTTATGAGTTTGAGGTTCAAGGTGATAATTTTTTTCATAAATACCCTCTGGAATCCACATTTAGTCAGTATTCTGAAGTCAATTTTGAAGAAGCAGTTTTTACAACATTTTGTGCCCTAGCTAGCATTAGGGTTAGGGTTTTTGATGTGGAGATGAATATTGATCATATTTTTGAAGGAATACTTTCTAGGGGTATGTGGCAAGATCATTATAGTTTCAGAATCATCACCAAAATGTGTATCTTGTTTAGAGACCTCACTGTCACTCAAACCATAAAAAACAGATGGCGTTGCGCTTTTTAAACTGGCACTACGTTTTTGGCGAATGATGAAATTGTCAAAGTTGGAAGCCTTGTGTGGTGAAATAAATATTATAGGGAGGATATTATTCATGTGCAGACTTGTTCAAACATGTTGAAGCCATCAGGAAGCTTAAGGATCAACCGTAGTCATGTCAACCATGTAGCGATGCATTTTCATGTTGCGTTTTTTTTTCCTGGAGAATTAGTCGGCGATGCGCTTCCAGATAGTAATCGTTTTTATTGATTTACTCAAGTCAAAATATTTCGAAACTTTTTTTATGCTATTAGTAATTGTAATAAATCATCTAGTGACTCATAGGCTCAATTTGGGTTGAGGATTTTGTTAGTCATCAGTAATTTTTTACGTTTTTAGATGACTAAATGATTATCCCAAGATTTCTAGAAACAAAGTTCATAGAAATTGTGAGTTCTGGAAATCTCACTGCCTTCATTATCCATGAGATAATTTTTCACTATTTTCATCATTTCATCCTATCTACCTTTTCCTACCAGTCTTAGAATACCCATTAAGAGCCCATGTCACCCATTTTATCTATATCTTGTCACCTTTGACCCAAATCCCCTGTTTTTGTTTCACCTAAAAATCCCACTACTACCTAAGCTCACCAATCAATCCGCTTGTTGTATCCACCAAACTACTCATAAACAATGATAGTCTCAAAATATCTCTTTATACTCTTTAATAAATCAAGTACATTAGGTTTCAAGCCTTCAATACATTAGTTTATCATGAACTCTGTCTCACACTTGATAAATCCCAAGTTCTAGGTTTCATTCCAAAAGCCAAGTCCCAGAAAGCCTCCACTAGTCCACCTAGAGTTTCACAAAGTCATAGGATGGATTTGGTGCCCTACAAACTATGTTTTTCCTATATGAATAAATTGCATTCAAAGAAATAAAGGACTGTTGATCTTGTCTTAAACTCATCAAAGAGATCATTCAAAAGGTATTTGGCCTGAAGCACAAGTTTTGTAAGGGGACAGCTACCCCTTGCTTACATTTCTGCAAAAGAGTAAAAAGGCTACCAACCTAGCAAGAGGTAAAGTAATGTGAGGCACCATCACCAGAAAACCACTCAAAACCAAGAAGAAAGCAACAAGGTATGGGTTTGATGGAAATCAGGGTTAATGACTGTTTTGATCAAGAAATAAAGAAACACTAGGGTTGTAAAGGAAAAGGACACCTCAACCCTTTCAAATGATCATTGAAGTCCTTTTAGACATAAGAAATGAGTTTGATAAGTTTTCCTTTGAGAACTTAGAAGACAACATTTTTTGTTTTTCTAAGAATTCTTAAAAACTCATAAGTTTGGGAGGATGGAAAAAAAGTGACAAAGAAGCCTCCTTCATCACAGCAGATGGTTTCAAAGGGTTTTCAAACTACCTTCTAGAGTTTGGCAGACAAGCACTAACTCCACTTCAACAAAAGGTAAAATCAGAGGTTCTTTTTAGAAGCTCAAGAAGGGCAGACATGAAAATAAATACTCCGTGACTACACCAAAGGTAGAAAAAAACGATGAAGAGTATCAGCCAAAAGAGGCAAGAAATGTCAGTTCAAGGGTATTTTTTCTAAATAACAGTTAGAAGCATATTCAAGTGACCTGAGAAATAGATATGCCCCTGGATTGTAGCAGAGCATTGGAACTCCCAACAAAGGCCATTCTTATCAAATGATTGTTCTGCAAAAGATAGATGAACATGAATGGAACTTTACAAGACTATCAAAAGTGTTTTCTTACATGAAAATTAATAAGGATAAGGCAAGCAGTGTTTCACATAAATGTGGCACATCTCAAAAGCCCAAACTGTTGTTTATACTTACTACTAGGGTATTTCTCCCATCAATGTAGTTTTTTCTTGATTACTTAAAGACAAAAACATGGAAAAATATCATTCAGAGGGAGAAATTGCAAAAATGATAATTTTGTTGTGTATAGGTGTTAAAAGTCATAAAAACAAGTTCATTTTCCAAATATAGGAGAAAGGCATAGTCTTGGTTTCTTCAACATGGTTATCAATTTGAAAAGAAACTCAAGAGCCCTCCACCAGTGAAAAGAACAAAGTTCCTGTCAAAATACCATCTACAAGACCAAAAACAGTCAAAAGGCACAGTGAGAAAAAGTGAGAAGAAAAACACCTTATAAAGTGGCTTTTTACTTTTGATTTTTATGAAAGGGTATAAAAAAACTCCAAAAAAGCATCTCCCATTCTCCATTTGGATTTTTGCAAAAGGAGTGAGAGTTTTTCAAAATTTCTGACAGAGTCCTCGGGCAATTTTTACTGGCGCTACGCTCCTAAGCAGCTGCGTGGCACTCCTATAGCGACTCCCTATGAAATTTTCCACTATGCGATGCGCGCCTGTAGAATGGGGTTGTGCTCTTATTGTTTGCCTGACGTTAAGGAAGGGGGCCACAAAATCCTATGCACAAACTGTCAAGCGTTCATAGGTGTGGCACAACACCATGTTCAGGGCCACCCAACAAGAGTTGTGTTACACTCCTGCCACAGTTTTTGAACTCTACACGAAGGCACATTCAAGGCCGCCCGACAGGAGTTGTGCTACACTCCTGCCATAGTTTTTGAACTCTGCATGAAGGCACGTTCAGGGCCGTCCAACAGGAGTTTTGATGTCCTCCTACCACAGTTTTTGGAGTCTGCACGAAGGCACATTCAAGGCCACCCGACAGGAGTTGTGCTACGCTCCTGCCACAGTTTTTGAACTCTAGACAAAGGCACATTCAGGGCCAACCGATAAGATTTGTGTTGTGCTCCTGCCACATTTTTTAACCTCTACATGAAAACATGTTCAAAGGGTGACCCGAGCCACCCAACAAGGTTTTATGAGCTATTTTTCCTGTTGTGGAGGCCTTTTGAAGAGGTATTTTAAACTTTTCCTACATGTTCATGTTTTTCTAAAAGATAAGGTCACAAAGGAAATTGAAAGTTGATTTAGAGAAGGCAGTGAAATCCTAAAGAAACACTTGGCCTGCACACTGCTGATTCCTTGATCTAATTATAAACCTCACAATCTCATTCAACATTTTCACATCATTCTACAAATAGTGCCAATCCTCTTTAAATATTTTGAGGCAGCGGTAAACAAAAACAAAGTGTCTGAAGAAGAGAATGTTGACATTGATGAGGCAAGTCAAAGGCCTAAAAAGTAGCCAAGGAAGGGAGGGATTCCAAATAGGTTTGAACCTATAAGCCCTAAAGAGTTGATAACTTCCCCTACTATTTTGTCCTGTTTTCAAGGATTTGGATGCTATGAATTCTATAAAAAAGTACAAAATATCCAGAGTCACCCTCAATTAACCAAGCTCTTTGCCCTAAACCTTCATAATCATAAAGTGCACCTAGCTAGGGAAAACTTTGAGTTTACCACCTATGCCATCTCTAGGGCCACTGGAATACCTTGCATAGGAGAAAGGTGGTTCAAAAAAAAGCATCTGGACCTAAGCCACTATCGCCCATTCTTGAAACTAATTTTTCAAGCTGATTGCAAAACCATGTTCCCCTTCTCTCATCTATTGGACATATATGCTCTCCTAATGAAAATCATTATGAAATACTTCACCTGTGAGGGTAGGTTCTCTAGAGTCTAATCCTACCACATAAGACTCCTCTTGCACTTCACCAAAACCAAACTGCTACATATGCCCTACTACCTTTGTAAAAGTATTGAGAAAATGTCTTCCATCATGCAAAAGAGGCCTCCATCCCAACAAATGTGAAGCATTTTTCATCATTCCCTCATCAAAGTGATTGTCTCACACCAACTAGAACAATAAGGCATCCCTTGGGAGGTTTCATCGCCCATGATGATTTCACAACTCCACATCCCATCCCTCTATAAAGTCTGCCATCATCATCTCAAAATCCTCCTCACACACCTCCATCACCCTCCACCAACCTTGGTTCATCTTCTTCACATGAATCATTTCCTCAAATATACCTTCCTCATTCACCTTGCCCTAAGAAATTAGAAAATAAAGAAAGCATTGATGGAGAGGATGATAAAAATGAAGAAATAAGTAAAGGGGAGGAAGATGTCCAAGAAGAAATTAGTGATGGCCAAGAAGAAATCAGTGAGGGAGAGGATGATCAAAATGAAGAAAGCAGTGAGGAAGAGGATGATCAAAATGAAGAAAACAGTGAGGAAGAGGATGATCAAAATGAATAAAGTAGTCAGGAAGAGGATGATCAAAATGAAGAATGTAGTGAGGGAGAGGATGATGCAAAAGAAGAAGAGAAAGGTGGCAAAGAGGACAAGGGACATGAATAAAATAGTGATAGAAATGAAGAAAACGGTGGTGCAAATGAACATAGCAATGACACAAATGAAGAAAGCAGTGAGGGGGAGGATAATGAAAATGAAGAAAATAGTGAAGAAGAGGACATTCATGAAGACAAATATGTACCAAGCAATAATGAAGACACTTCTAACATTTCAAAAATAGAGGATGACAGTCCTAAGGGTCTTGACAGTGATGATGGCATAAAATATAGAGAGGATGCTTATCAAAGGGGCAGCCAAGAACAAGGTAAGGAAGATGCATACACAGAGATCATCCATGATGAGAAAAATAGTCCTAAGGTCACTAGTGATCAAGATTTGCAGCTAAAACTTATTGCACCTTTCACCATTACCTATCAAAGAGGAGAGAGGCATGTGTTTTATGCCTCCAAAGGGCAAGGGGCCATGTCATCCTCCTCATCTCAAATGATTGACAAAGGTAAAGAACAAGTAAAAGAGGAAGAAGACAATCATGAAGAGGAGGGATAATTTGAGGTCATTCACATAGACAGTGATGAGGAAAATGAAACAATAATTGCAAACTCTCTCATACAAGACAGGAATGCACTGATCAGGGATTTGGAAGCTGAATTAGGGAGAGCTAAGGATGTCATTCATTTCTTACAAATGCAAAACAAAAAAATGAGTGGCCAGCAAGCCATCTATGAAGCAAGGGCGCTCAAATACTGGAAAGAGGCTCAAAGAGCACAGGTGAAGTTGGAAGAGTACATGGGAGCTTATGAAGAAAGTGAGGATGAGGAGGGATAGTCTAGAAAGAGGCCTAGGACTATGAGTCTTAGGAAAGCCTTGGCAAAGCAAAGGGAGCAAGAATCAGCCCAAGCGCAATAATTTCCCCTCACTAAACTCCTTGCCATGGAAATTGAGAATAATAGAGAAACATGGCTTAAAAGGGCCAACATACATCTTGAGACCAAACTAGAGAAGGCCAACAGAGATTTGAACTTGCAAAGAAGAATGACTGAGAACTATAAACGAATAAACCGCTTTACAAGGAAAAAACTCAAAACTGCCCAAAATGAGGGCCCGGCACGAAAATATGAAAAATACCAAGCTAGGCTTGGTATTTTGGCCTAAGCTTCTCTACAGGTTTCCAAGGACCTGTGAGGCACCTACCTACCAATTTTGAGAGAAATTGGACAACCTTTTGTTTTTTTCAAATTTTGAGGCTAGGAGCATAACACACCTTGTGCTGCACTTTTTCCTAGGGCATATTAAAGAGGAGAGGTTTAAATTTTTGGATTCCTCATCATTATAGGAGTATTCTCACCAAATTTCAGCTCAATTGGAGTTGTTTTGACCCCCCAAAAGGGTCACAAACACTCAATTTTTCACCTTTTTGCCCACTTTTCTCAGCATGTGCTGCTCTCCTCGCAGTCTTAGAATTTTCACTTTTTGGGCAACTTGCAGAGCTCATATTGAAGAAATAAAGGTATATCTAGAAAATATACTTCAATGGATTTTCAATGAGCCATCACGGAGCCTTTTCCGACCTCAGAAAGGCCTCCGAAGCACTGCTGCAAAAAGGACTATTTTTGTGCTGCGCTCCAGGTATAATTTTCAGAGTTTGACACAGTGTGCTATGCTCATGTGGGTGACTAGACAGAATGTGCATTTAGCAAGTTTTTAAAGGAATTTTAGGCCTAAAATTTAATTTAATTTCCATTTATAGTCGGAAAAGATATTTGTTAGATACTTTTGTGCCTTGGGCTTTGCAAAGCCTCAAGGACAACTTAGGATATTTCTTGTTGGCCAATAGGCTTCTAGATACACTCTTTGGTTTTCATCTTCCTTGTTTGTTATATAAGGCATGAGGATTCATTGTAAATAGTTGGGACATGATGTGTTTAAGAAAAATACATGGTTCTTAGAAGTTGAAGAACAATTTAGTGTTGTGGAGCTTGTGGATGATTTGCCTTGATTGATGGTGATGAAGGCTTGCTTGTAGGATCCCTGAGTTTATTTAATGGTGATATATATCTCATATGTTCATGTTTTTCTTGTTTACCATATGTCCATCTTTCTATATTGCAATAGCTCAAAAGAGTATATGTTGAGAATGTTGTTTGAGGCACCTCAGTCCTCCTATTAGCTATTGTTTTCATTTTTTTCTTCTGCTGGGTTAGCTTAAAGAATTATTCATTGCTCCTTAGGCCCACCTAAGCTTGTATATTTCATTTTTGGATTTATATGCTAGTTTATAAACATGATTCATGGTAAGCCCTGCTTTTTTAATGTTATCTAAACTCTGTCCTGAAATCTCTCTTTGATTTATTGATTGCTAGGTTAAGTCAAAGAGGTCTTGTTTCGATCTTTCCCTTTGAATATGCTTATCATTTTTCTTCGAAGTTATTTATAGGTTAATGAATGAATTTTAGGCGTTCCCTCTTCATTTATTGATGCTATTTTTCTCTTATATGTTTTCAAATCTTGAAAGTAGAATCATTGAAGTTAGATAAGTTGTCTTACTTCATTTGCTCCACTAGATTGTATATCTTGAATGTGTATTTTCTTAAAAGTATTTTTGTTGAGCAAATGGTGTGCCCTATCTCATGACCAATATATTTTTCTTATCAATATTCAAGATCTCTCTGTTCATAGGTATTTGACAAAGGATTTTTAACTTCCCTTTGTCCTACCTTGGTTCCCAATCTTAATTTCCATTTCACCTCATACATAAACTTAAAGATCCATTAACTACACTAGATTTTCCCTGTGATGTACCCTGATTCATTATCTAGATATAAATGACTTGATAGACTCAATTTCCCAATTAATTTGATAACCTCTCACTCCACCTATCCTACTTGATCATCTTACCCCAACCAAAACAAACAACAAACCTACACTTAAAAACTAGCCTAAAATCAACCATCCAAAGCAAACAAGTTCACATCCTTTGCATAACAGAGAGAGCCCTCTCTGAGTACAGGAAGGCTAGGTCCTAGGACTCCAAATATTGGTCTGATGTTATCCTTTCATTTGGTTTACCAATCTACCAAATCACGGGACACTAACATAATGGCGATCACGGTGGGACCTTCTGAATAAGTCACAAGCTGAACATTTTGTATCCATTGGTTCATTGCCACCTCATCACCATCACTAACATAATGGCGATCACGGTGGGAATATGAGAAAATAACATCCTAAGCCCTCCTTAGAATTTAAAAAGCACTCCTGTCAAGGAATATCTATTGATTAATCACCACCTCATCACCACACTAACATAATGGCGATCACAGTGGGACCTTTTGAGTATATAATTGCCTGAACACCTCTTAAGACTCTTTATACACTCAAGTTTGACTGATAGTATCTGGTGGTTCATCTGCCACCTCATCACCACACTAACGTAATGGATATCACAATGGGACCGAGTACATAGTAGCCTAAAAACTTTGAAATCCTGCGATTTGTAAATCACCTCATCACTTTCACCAACATAATGGTGATCATGATGCAACCTCCCTTATGACTTCACAAACCTTCTTCAAATCATAAATAACTTAATTAATAGGCTAACAGTAGAATCTAGCTTTTCACCATCCTAGCAAAATGATGACTCATCTATAAGACACTCTTACAAACCTTAGGGCTGCATATAAAAACTCAGAAAATCCCAAAAAATTCCTAGATTGGCTTCTTGTCAGTCTTGGTGGTGGACCATAGACACATATATTCAAAAAAACTAAAATATCCACCTCGCGATTCCACTAGCCTCTAGTAGGCCTTCTAACTTTACTAGTCTCCCTAGACCCCTATAGGATTGTGCTGAATCAACACTGGGAAGTCTAGAATATTAGTCTCGCACTATGTGAGTTCAAAAAACATAAAAGAGCTAAACTTGTCGAATTTGTTTTTAAAACTTTCAGCCTCTCAAAATTTTGAGTTTGTAACCTGGCTTCATGAAGAATCAATACCAGATCTCATCTGAATCCGAACCCTCCTACTATAGTTGATGACCCAGAAAATATTTTGTGGAAAACTTTTGAAACTGGAAACTTAGCTACTAATAGGACCATTCATAAAGCAAGCTGTGTACCTGAACATCTTACAGCCTTGCAAAATCCCCAGTTTGACTTGGACCATAGTAGAAACCTTTTCAGAAACAAGTCACAAAGTAGAATCGACCATACTGATCTTGAGCCCATCGAATTGTAGGAGAGTCCTAGCGGATAATTTTCTCCTTCCACACCACCTGATTTCCAACTTCTCCATCACTTTGTCTCCTTTCACCCCAAGTCTGTTGAGAATCAGTTTACTATTCTGAGTACTTCCGCCACACCCATTCACACCTCCACTGTATAAACCACTCCATCTCATATCACAATTCCTCCACTTGTAAATACACCATTAGCTCCTATCATGGCAGCATGGTATGCACCCCTTATGTTAACACGGCCATTGGTACCTTTTCCAAATGATTACCAATCCAGAATCCCACACTTCACCGGGGCTGAATCCACCACTGTCCAACAACATGTAGATTGAATGAATGATTCTTTTGACTAAATGGAATTAGAAGAGGAAACCATGAAAATGACGATGTTTTCCCAAAGCCCAAGAGGAGAAGCTAAGAAATGGTTCAAAATCCTAACTCCAAATAGCATACATGATCTCCCTTCCCTTTACCAAACTTTCATAAACAAATGTAAAATCAAGAAAAACCTTATTCATATCCTCTCAGAATATAGCAATATTAAAAAAAACACGAGGAAAAGTGTCCAAGACTATTGCACTAGGTTCAATATTGTTTACAACTCACTACCGCCAAACATGAAACCCCCATTAAGCCTAGCCTTAGCTAAATTCCCAGAAGGTTTGGACCCCGACATGGCCTATCAACTGAGAGAAAGAGAGCCCCTAACTTTAGAAGACATGAAAAAGGGAGCTATAAGTGTAGAGGCCAAATTAATTGAAAAAAGAGCTAGGCTAAGATTAGAAAACAGGGTAACCTACAAAGAAGACACCATGCCCTCCACCTCCTCATATGATTCCAAGATGGACAACCTTCTTAGGACCATGGAAAGAATGATGGAGAGAATAAGCATAAATTAAAGAACACCCCCTAGGGACAACCAACCAAATCCCCAAAACAGAAACCAAAATCAGAACTTTAGAAGAGACCCGCCCTAAAATAGACCAAGGAAAATGATCAACAAATCAGGCCACCCTTCCAAGATAACTATGTTGATGAAGGGGAAAGAGATATTAAACAATCAGATGAAAATCATCTAAACTTAATAGGCTCTAATAGTGAGGGTGATGTTTCTCTCACAGAAGAAGAGAAAGGTTTTTTCTCCTCAAACCAAGATGAAACAAGCTATTAAGATTCCAAAGACCATGAATTTGGATTAGAAAATGCCATAATGGAATTCCATAGACAATATGAACTTAGGAGTAAGAAAAACCAAGACAAATATAAGAAAAAAAACTCGGACATTGTTGTTAAGGAAACTCCCAAAAACATTCTTAAAAGAACAGCAGACAATAAAAACACCATGGCTAAGAAAACTAATCCTAACAAGGATAAAACTAGCCAAACAGGTGTTGACACAAGCTGTCCTAGCACCTCTGCTAGTGGCCCTGAGAAAAATCTACTGACCAAAGCCCCGAAGTTAAATCAACAAATTAAAAATGTGGAAAAGTTTATGGCTGATAAAACTAATGTAAATATGTCCAAATCTCAAGTACCTTTCCGTTTTGAAGGAGATATCACTAAAATCAAAATAGCCATCCCTCTCACTGAACTGGTAGCTTAGGATATGTACCGTTCCAAGTTTTGAAAGTTTTGAACATAGGAAATGATACCAATACTTTAATTTTGACAGATGATAAACCAGAGCTGTCGTTTTGACCTGAAGTAGATGGAAAATACCAAGAAGGAGCCAGTCCCCCATTCTATGTTAGCCTAAACATACACGACAAAATCCTACATAATGCTAGGCTAGACTCTAGCGCCTCTCACAACCTCATGCCAAAGGTAGTGATGGAAATATTAGGCCTAGAAATAACCAAGCCCTGCAAATATCTGTATTCCTTCGATTCAAGCAGGGTTAAGTGCTTAGGCTTAGTCAAGGACTTATGTGTCAATCTAACACAAATCCCTGCTAAGAGCCTGGTCATGGACATAGTCGTGGATGAAATTCCCCCCAAATATGGCATTCTTTTATCCTAATCTTGGGGAGCCAAACTTCTAGGGAACCTCCAACTTGACATGTCTTATGCTACCATCCCAATTTTTAACCAAATAAGGAGACTCTACTAGGAATCTCACATGAATTATATGGTAAGCAGCTTAGATAGACCCAACAACACCCCTATCTATTCCATTCATTCAGACTTGGACTCATTCAAATTGTATAATTAAAATGACCTTGATGAGCAAGTAAATGAATATTTTGAAGATATAGGCACATTACAACAATTAGATCAGTCCCTTTATGATGAGTTCAACAGTCAAAACTATCATGGCCCTGAAACACCACAAGATAATAAAACTAAACTGGATTTTCTGTAAATTGAAAATGAAATGTCAGAAACAAAAACCAGTTTAGAACAGGAAACAGATTTCTCTAAGGAAGGAAAAACCACAAAAACACAACTTCCTTCTTTCTCTAATCCAAAAAAAAATGAAATACCCTCACAAAACACAAATCTTTGGTAATCTGGACTAAGATGGTTTTATGTTTTTACCTTACCTAGATACTTCATCATCCAAGAAATTTTCCCTTTCAGAAAAAATGTCAATTTTCACAAATATTGCTATAGATTCCAAAGAAATCTTTGCTAAAGCTGATATAGAGGGAGATAGTATGGGTAAACTTAAGAAGCCTAAAATAATTAATTTGTCTAAAATTTTATCACTACACACAAAATAAAGAAATAGAATACTGTGCAAGAAAATTTAGAATGCTTATGTGTGGAGGCAGGCTAGTCTAAAACCTTGTAACATAGCCATTGTTCTAAAAATCCTTCCTTTCAAAAAGAATCATGAAAATCTTGAGTAGTTGAGTTCACTTAGAAAGAAGGCAAAAGGACATAGGCTTCGTATAGACTTGAGGTACTAGGATCAACCCTTCCAAAAGGACAAGTACCTTTTTACCAAAAAAGATCATACTTTACAAAGGGTAGGGTTTTCTAACCAAATCTCATTGCATGATAGTTTTTCAGGTTACCATCAGATGATACCACTTCAGATCTATCAGCTCAAAAAAAAATTCAAATTTCCTTGGGACAATTTCATGTTTAAACAAATACTTCCTGGGCTAGAAAGTGTTGGAGACACCTTCCAAAAAACTATGCCTTCAGTTTTAAATTTACTCACTATGGCATACATGGATGAATTCATAATTTTTTTTAAAGATAATAAAGAATACCTTTCCTACTTAAGGAATATCTTTCACACAAACAGATTTTAGAAGCAAGGGTCAAAGAAGAAGCACCAAGGAGATCATGAGTTTTATGAAAACTCTTGGGATAATCCTTATACCATGTTGTCAAATGGAGGTAACCATGTTCTCTGTTTACAAGAGCCGAATGGACAAAAAATGTTAGGAGATCCTTTTGAAGACAGGATGCTCAAACACCATTGCTGTAAAAATCCTTAGCTATATTTTTTCACTCATTTTACATACCATTGTCTGAAGAAAGAGTCACAAAGAGAGAAACACAAAAAAATAGGAAAAAATGGAAAAGAGGGCAGATTCAAAACAAGGTATAGTCCCATACTCAAAAATAGTAATACTAAAAGTGTGCAAGCCTAAATTCCACTACTGATGCAAAAGAATGTCTTGTTCAGCTATCTAGCCTAATCATGGGTGAACATGTTTTAAATTTATTGTTGATAAGTTCGTGAAAAGAATGTTGGTCAAATAATTAAAGCTTGACTTTTCAAATAAAACAGATTAGGAAAGAAAGATATTGGTTCCACATGCTCAAAACATAAGCAAAGAGAAAAATAGGGAAGAATAGAAAACTATGTATCCTAGCCCTAATTTTTATAAGAATTATTTTATACAAAAATAACATTTGTGTGCAACTTGTTTTTATGCCACAAACCCATGACAAATCAAATTGTCTAATCTTGATTTAGTCATGTTTTCAATTTCATGTTTTTAGCTTAGCGAATGAAGTCTGTCATACAGCTTAATCTTGATAGTCAAATAGACAAGGTAGAGAATAAGTAGATTTCACTAGCATAATCTAAAATCTTGGAAGAAATAAGGGTAGAAGTAGATAGTTTATTTCTTTTCTTTCAAAAAGAAAAGATGTCAATGGGTTTGCCAGTTCAAATGCACCCAAGGAAGAGAAAATGTTAGGAAAGTAGGTTGGGTAAGTAGAAGTGAAGTTGAGCTAATCATGATTTTAGATTATCAAAATCACTACTTCAGGAAAGCAACAGCAAAAGAAAAGAAGAAAATTTCTCCAATGGATGAGGCACTGGTCTTCATAAACCAAGAGATCTTAAATTCTGGACACCTCATGAAAATGACCTGCCCTCCCCAAGTGGAGCCACTGTTAGTCATCAATAATTTTTACCTGTTTAGATGACTAAATGATTATCCCAAGATTTCTAGAAACAAAGTTCATAGACATTGTGAGTTCTAGAAATATCACTTCCTTCATTATCCTTAAGATAATTTTTCACTATTTTTATCATTTCATCCTATCTAGCTTTGCCTACGAGTCTAAGAATACCCATTAACAGCCCATGTCATCCATTTTATCTATATATTGTCACCTTTCACCCAAATCCCCTATTTTTGTTTCACCTAAAAACCCCACCGCTGCCGAAGCTCACCAATCAATCTTCTTGTTGTGTCCACCAAACTACTCCTAAACATTGATAGTCTCAAACTATCTCTTTAGACTCTAATAAATCAAGTACATTAGGTTTCAGGTCTTCAATACATTAGTTTATCATGAACTCTATCTCACACTTGATAAATCCTAGGTTCTAGGTTTTAGTCCAAAATCTAAGTCCTAGAAAACCTCCACTAGGCCACCTAGAGTTTCACAAAGTCATAGGATGGATTTGGTACCTTACAAACTCTGTTTTTCCTATATGAAGAAATTGCATTCAAAGAAATAAAAGACTGGTGATCTTGTCTTAAACTCATCAAAGAGATCATTCAAAAGGTATTTGGCCTGAAGCACAAGTTTTGTAAGGGGACAACTGCCCCTTGCTTACATTTCTGCAAAAGAGTCAAAAGGCTGCCAACCTAGCAAGAGGTAAAGTAATGAGAGGCACCATCACCAGAAAACCACTCACAACCAAGAAGAAAGCAACAAGGTATACGTTTTATGGAAATCAGGGTTTATGACTATTTTGATCAAGAAATAAAGCAATACTAGGGTTACAAAGGAAAAGGACACATCAACCCTTTCAAATGATCATTGAAGACTTTTTAGACATAAGTAATGAGTTTGATCAATTTTCCTTTATGAACTCAGAATACAACACTGTTTTCTTTTTCTAAGCATCCCTAAAAACTCAGAAGTTTGGGAAGATGGACAAAGATGGTCAAAAAGTGACAAAGAAGCCTCCTTTATCACAACAGATGGTTTCAAAGGGTTTTCAAACTACCTTCTAGAGTTTGGAAGACAAGCACTAACTCCACTTCATCAAAAGGTAAAATCAAAGGTTTATTTTAGAAGATCAAGAAGGGCAGACATGAAAATAAATACTCCACTACACCAAAGGTAGAAAAAAATGATGAAGAGTATCAGCCAAAAGAGGCAAGAAATGTCAGTTCAAGGGTATTTTTTCTAAAGAATAATTAGAGGCATATTCAAGTGACCTGAGAAACAGATATACCCCTGGTTTGCAATAGAGCAAGGGAACTCCCAAAAAAGGCCATCCTTATCAAATGACTATTCTGCAAAAGATATATGAACATGAATGGCACTTTATAAGACTCTCAAAAGTGTTTTCTTATAGGAAAATTGATAAGGATAAGGAAAGAAATGTTTCACATAAAGGTGGCACATCTCAAAAGACCAAAATTTTGTTTATACTTACTACTAGGGTATTTCTCCCGCTAAGAGGTTTTTTCTTCATTAATTAAAGACAAAAACATGGAAGAATATCATTCACAGGGAGAAATTGAAAAAATGATAAGCTTGTTGTCTATAGGTGTTAAAAGTCATAAAACTTGTTCATTTTCCAAATATAGGAGAGAGGAATAATCTTGGCTTCTTCAGCAAGGTTATCAATTTGAAAAGAAACTCAAGAGGCCTACAGCAGTGCAAAGAACAAAGTTCCTATCAAAAACCCACCTACAAGACCAAAAATAGTCAAAAGGCACAATGAGAAAAAGTGAGAAGAAAAAAACCTTATAAAGTGGGTTTTTGCTTTTGATTTTTATAAAAGGGTATAAAACAACTCCAGCAAAGCATCTCCCATTCACCATTTGGATTTTTGCAAAAGGAGTGAGAGTATTTCGAAATTTCTGACAAAGTCCTCGGGAAACTTTTCTAGGCACTACGCTCCTGAGCAGCTGCGCGACGCTCCTGTAACATCTCCCTGTGCAATTTTCCACTATGGCATTGCGCGCCTATAGAATGGCACTATGATCCTACTATTTGCCCGACGTTTAGGAAGGGGAGAACGAAAGCTCGTGCATGAATTGCCCAATGTTTAGAGGGGTGGCACAACACCACGTTCAGGGCCACCTGACAGGAGTTGTGATGTGCTCTTGCCATAGTTTTTGAACTCTGCACGAAGGCACGTTCAGGGTCACCCAAAAGGAGTTATGTTGCACTCCTTGCATATTTTTTGAACTCTCCACGAAGGCACGTTAAGGGCCATCTAGCAGGAGTTGTACTGCACTCCTGCCATAGTTTTTGAACTCTACACAAAGGCATGTTTAGGGCCGCCCGACAAGATTTGTGTTGCGCTCCTACCACAATTTTTAACCTCTAAACAAAAATGCATTCAGAGGGTGACCCGAGCTGCCAGACAAGGTTTTCTGAGCTATTTTTTCTATTGTGGAGGCCTTTTGAAGAGGTATTTTAAACTTTTCCTACATGTTCATGTTTTTCAAAAAGATAAGGTCACAAAGGAAATTGAAAGTTGGTTTAGAGAAGGTAGTGAAATCCCAAAGAAACACTTGGCCTGCACATTGCTAATGCCTTGATCTAATTAGAAACCTCGCCATCTCATTCAACATTGTCACATCATTCTACAAGCAATGTCAATCCTCTTTAAAGATTTTGAGGCAGGGGTAAAAAAAACAAAATTTCTGAAGAGGAGAATGTTAACATTGATGAGGCAAGTCAAAGGCCTAAAAAGTAGCCAAGGAATGGAGGGATTCCAAATAGATTTGAACCTATAAGCACTGAAGATGTAATAAACTCCCCTACTATTTTGTCTTGTTTTCAAGAATTGGGATGCTATGAATTCTGTAAAAAAGTAAAAAATATCCAGAGTCACCCTCAATTAACCAAGCTCTTTTCCTTAAACCTTCATAATCATCAAGTAAACCTTCATATGCCCTAATACCTTTGCAAAAGTATTGAGAAAATGTCTTCCATCATGCAAAAGAGGCCTCCATCCCAACAAATGTCAAGCCTTTTTCATCATTCCCTCATCAAAGTGATTGTCTCACACCAATTAGAAAAGCAAGGCATCCCTTGGGAGGTTTTCATCGCCCATGATGATTTCACAACTCCGCAGCCCATCCCTCTTCAAATTCTGCCATCATCATCCCAAAATCCTACTCACACACCTCCATCACCCTCCACTGACCTTGGTTCATCTTCTTCACATGAATCATTTCCTCAAATAGACCTTCCTCATTAACCTTCCCCTAAGAAATTAGAAATTGAAGAAAGCAGTGAGGGAGAGGATGATAAAAATGAAAAAAGAAGTAAAGGAGAGGAAGATGGCCAAGAAGAAAGAAGTGATGGACAAGAAGAAAGCAATGACAGCCAAGAAGAAATCAGTGAGGGAGAGAATGATCAAAATGAAGAAAGAAGTGAGGAAGAGGATCATCAAAATGAAGAAAGCGGTGAGGAAGAGGATGATAAAAATGAAGAAAGCGGTGAGGGAGGGGATGATGCAAAATAAGAAGAGAAATATGGCAATGAGGACAAGGTACATGAATAAAATAGTGATAAAAATGAAGAAAACGGTGGTTCAAATGAACATAGCAATGATACAAATGAAGAAAGAAGTGAGGGGGAGGATAATGAAAATGAAGAAAATAGTGAAGAAGAGGACATTAATGAAGACAAAGATGTACCAAAAAATAATGAAGACACTTCTAGCACTGCAAAAATAGAGGATGACAGTCCTAAGGGTCTTAACAGTGATGATGGCATAAAAGATAGTGAGGATGCTTATCAAAGGGGCAGCCAAGAACAAGGTAAGGAAGATGCACACACAGAGATCATCCATGAGGAGGAAAAAATTCATAAGGTCACTAGTGATCAAGCTTTTCAAGTAAAACTTATTGCACCTTTCACCATTCCCTATCAAAGAGGATAAAGCCATGTGTTTTACGCACTCAAAGGGCAAGGGTCCATGCCATCCTCTTCATCTCAAATGATTTGGCAAAGGTAAACAACAAGTAAAGAGGAAGAAGAAAAATCATGAAGAGGAGGAGAATTTCAGCTCATTCACATAGACGGTGATGAGGAAAATGAAACAAGAATTGCAAAATCTCTCTTACAAGACAAGAATGCACATATCGGGGATTTGGAAGGTGAATTAGAGAGAGAGACAAGGATGTCATTCATTGTTACAAATGCGGAACAAACAAATGAGTGGCCGAGGCGACCCTTGCTCCCCATGAAACGAGGTGCTCAAATACCAGAAAGAGGCTCAAATAGCACAGGTTAAGTTTGAGGAGTACATGGGCACCTATGAAGAAAGTGAGGATGAGGAGGTATAGTCTAGAAAGAGGCCTAGGACTCTGGATCTTAGGAAAGCCTTGGCAAAGCAAAGGGAGCAAGAATCAGCCCAAGCGCAAGAATTTCCCTCACTAAACTCCTTGCCATGGAAATTGAGCATAACAGAGAATCATGGCTTGAAAGGGCCAACATACATCTTGAGACCAAACTGGAGAAGGCCAATAGAGATTTTAACTTGCAAAGAAGAATGACTAAGCACTATAAATGAAGAAACCACTTTGCAAGGAAAAAACTCAAAACTACCCAAAATGAGTGCCTGGCACCAAAATATTAAAAATACCAAGATAGGCTTGGTATTTTAGCATAATATTCTCTACAAGTTTCCAAGGACCCATGAGACACCTACCTACCAATTTTGAGAGAAATTGGACAACTTTTTGCTTTTTTGCAAATTGAGGCTAGGAGCGCAGCACACCCTGTGCTGCACTTTTTCCCAGGGCATCTTCAGGAGGAGAGGTTTACATTTTTGGATTCCCCATCATTAGAGGAGTATGATCACCAAATTTCAGCTTAATTGGAGTTGTTTTGAATCCCCCAAAAGGTTAAAAAAGACTCAATTTTTCACCTTTCTGCCCACTTTTCTGAGCATGTGCTGCACTCCTGGTAGTTTTAAAATTTTCCATTTTTGGGAAACTTTCAGAGGTCATATTGAATAAATAAAGGTATATCTAGAAAATAGACTTCAATTTCTTTACTATGAGCCATCATGGAGCCTTTTCCGACATCGGGAAGGCCTCCATAACACTGTTGAAAAAATGCCTATTTTTGTGCTACGTTCGTGGCATAATTTCAGAGTTTCACACAGTGTGCTGCGCTCCTGTGGGTGACTGGAAAGAATGTGTGTATAGCAAGTTTTCAAAGGCATGTTAGGCCTAAAATTCAATTTAATTTCCATTTATAGTCGGAAAATATATTTTTTTTATATTTTTGTGCCATGGGCTTTACAAAGCCTCAAGGACAACTTAGGATATTTCTTGCTGGCCAATAGGCTTCTAGATACTCTCTTTGGTTTTCCTCTTCCTTTCTTGTTATATAATTACTGAGGATTCATTGCAAATATTTTGGACTTGATGTGTTTAAGAGCAATAGATGGTTTTTAGAAGTTGAAAAACAATTTAGTGTTGTGGAGCTTGTGGATGATTTGCCTTGATTGATGGTGATGAAGGCTTGCTTGCAGGATCCCTGAGTTTAGTTAATAGTGATGTATCTCTCATATGTTCTTGTTTTTCTTGTTTTCCATATGTCCATATTTCTATATTTCAATGGCTCAGAAGAGTATAGGATGAGAAATGTTGTTTGAGGCACCTCAGTCCTCCTGTTAGCTATTGTTTTCATGTTTTCTTCTATTGGGTTAGCTTAAAGAATGCTTCATTGCTCCTTAGGCCCAACTAAGCTTGTCTATTTCATTGTTGGATTAATATTCTAGTTTATAAACATGATTCATGGTAAGACCTGCTTGTTTAATTCTATCTAAACTCTGTCTTGAAATCTCTCTTTGATGTATTGATTGCTAGGTTAAGTCAAAGAGGTCTTGTTTCGATCTTTCCCTTTGAATATTCTAATCAGTTTGCTTTGAAGTTATTTATAGTTTATTAAATGATGTTTAGGCATTCCCTCTTCATTTATTGATGCTATTTGTCTCTTATATGTTTTCAAATCTTGAAAGTAGAATCATTGAAGTTAGATAAGTTGTCTTACTTCATTTGCTCCACTGGATTGTATATCTTGAATGTGTATTTGTTTAAAAGTATTGTTATTGAGAAAATGGCGTGCCCTACTTCATGACCAGTATCTTTTGCTTATCAATATTCAAGATCTCTCTGTTCATAGGTATTTGACAAAGGATTCTTAATTTCCCTTTGCCCTACCTTGGTTCCCAAACTTAATGTCCATTTCACCTCACACATAAACTTAAAGATTCATTAACTACACTAGATTTGTCTTATGATGTACCCCAATTCATTATCGAGATATCAATGACTTAATAGAATCCATTTCCCAATTTATTTTATAACCTCTCACTCCACCTATCCTACTTGATCATTTTACCCCAACCAAAACAAACAACAAACCTACACTTAAAAACTAGCCTAAAATCAACTATCCAAAGTGAACAAGTTCACATCCTTCACATAACAGAGAGAGCCCTCTCTGAGTCCAGGAAAGCTAGGTCCTAGGACTCCAAAGACTTGTTTGATGTTACCCTGTCATTTGGTTTACCAATCTGCCAAATCATGGGACACTAACAGATTTAATGTGAAAATTCTTAGAAAATATCTAGTTAAGTAGTTCTTAGTTTTGAGAAATCTATTTTATTTTCATTGAATAAGTTAGAAACAGAAATCCCATTGAGGAATTCAAACCCTAGAGGTGGGAATGGACTCAATTTTTTGTTTTTGTGATATAAATTTAATTGATCAAATGGTTGGTCAAGTTTAGGAGAAAGGACATGTATTGCACTGTTTTTTATATATTTTTACAGTGAATGAAGACAAAGGTGGAATTTACAGGGATTATTGTGTTAGTTTGATTTGGAGATGTGTTATTATTATTTGTAAGTTATATTCTATGAAAATCATACTTTAAATGTGTCTTTTGGTTTAGCTAAACAAATACATTGATTCAAAATTCATTTCAAATAGTGCTTTGATTTAGTCTGCTAGACATCTATGTTTTTCTGCTAAAATGACATTTAGAATTCATATTAGTCTTTAATGCACTATTGTCATTTTCCATTTTTCTTCCACTCACCCTCCTACAACATATTTAAATTGAAAAAATGCAAATAGACTACCTACCTTGCCCCTGTAGAAGCTCCTCTTTCTCTTCATATCAGCACTAGAAACATAATCAGGTACACATGGCTCCTTTCCCAATGAATCTTTTTATTTTCCTACCAGAAAATATTTGAAAATTTATTCCGTACTGAGGATTATACCTAGCCTAATATCATAGTAGTTGAACATTATATATAGAGAGATCCCTCTCTAAAACTAGAAGGGCTAGATTCTAGCTTACAAGTGGTTTTGTAGTTACCTCTGATTTTCTCTATTCAACCTAGTAAAAATACAAAGTGTTAACATATACCTCTTAAGTTTGTACAAACTGAAAGTTGATAAATTAATTTGGTAGCCTTGGGATTTTCAACATTCTTGTTCCAATATTGGGGCTCATCACTTTTTTGCGTCGTTTCCGGGGAGGTTTCAAATTAAACATTGTTTTCTTCCATATTATTCCTTTATTTTACTTTATGCAAGAACAACAATTTAATTAGGCATATTCCATTTTAAAAAAATAAAAAATTCATTTCATTAGCATTCTCATTCAAAAAAATTATAAAGAATTACTCCGCCAAGACCAAACCCCCCGACTTGATCATGTGGTGCAATAAGATCCACATCACCAACCGCTTTTGTAGGCAGAACAAGAGGAGATGGTAGAGAAGGTAGAAGAAATGGATGGATATGATGCCAATGAAGAAGATCTTATTGGATTTCCCATTCAAGATATTGATGTTAGTGTGCATATGCAGAACATCCCTCAATATTTCCTTCCCAACTTCCATGGTATGAGGTCAGAGGATCCATAAACCTTTCTCTTTGAATTTGAAATCTTTTGTGGATATTATGGTTACTAATTCAATAATATCATGGAATGATATGCAACATATAATTCTATAAAATATAAATATCATGATCTTAAAGAAGAAATCTTTAGAATGACTCAAAAAGAATATGAGAGACTTGAAGATCTAATAGAGATATTTATTTATATGTTAAGAGGGAAAAATTGCATCATTTAGGATTTGACACGCTAAAAACCCTTTTTACTTAGAACAATTAGGGATGAGTGGATTGGTCTCCTTGATCTCATGAGTAGAGGTGATTATACCAATTATCATTTGAAGAAATTTTTGAAACATGTAAGCGCATATCAAGAGGAATGGCAAGAGTAAGTAAATGAATGTCAAGATAGGTAAGTCAAGCTGGATTTGTGAATTTTCTTGATAACTTCAAAACAAAATTACTTAGAAATCTATGTGAACAAGTATAAACGTTAAGAATGTAATAGGAGCAAAAATAATATGTTGATATTTTTGTTTTCCATGCAGAATCACATGTTATTAAATATTTCCCATCATTACCAAGGTTGAAGGAATTTTACCACGAGGACAATGGAGCAATTTAATCACCAAAGCAACTACGCTATGTAGCTCCAAGAAGACCATGGCAACCTATTCAACATTATATGATGCAAGAACCTAATTCAAAATTTCAATATTATGCATATCCATCTCATATTAATTCAAACACACTCTTTCCTTTTCAACCGTGGTCATCTCAACCCCAACCCCAATCTTGGCAACAACATTGGTAACGAAGTTATGGAGGAAATCCACAATATCCTTAATATCCTCCATACCTAACTCCATTCTATCCCTACCATCCACCTCCAGGATAAGCACAAGCTCAACCACATACATCTAAAAGATCCACTCCCACTCAACTACTTGTACCACCATTTGCAAACCCACACAAGGAAGTAGCTCAACCCACTTACAATGTTGAGGTACAACACTTCCAAACATCTCCTCTTGACCTAAATGGTATTCATCTTATATTAGGAAGAGTATTGAAAAAAAGAGATTCTATTGATGTCATTAAAGAAAAACATTCATAAAAAGAAGATTCAAATAAGAATACCTAAGAATCATGGGTTACACTTCATGAAGAGCAGACATTAGAATCAAAGATTGAGAAAGTTCCCTTATGTTTACCATCATATTCTCCATGTGTTCAAGATAATAATCAACAAAAAGGGGAATATTTGAATGGCATTGTAGATGAAGACATGAAGAATGATCTAGATGAACAAGTGAACCAAGGGCATAAAAGATATATTGAGGTTTGGTTCTAGAAAATCAAGAGTATGGAGCATCACTCTCTTCTTCGACAATTCTTGGTATTGTCAAAGTCAAAGCATTTGGTCTCTAAAATTTAGGTACATTTCAAAGCATATATTTCAAGCTTACACATGATTTTATTTGTCATCTTGATGTGCACATGGCTACATTGGAAGTATTCCTACACTTGAAAAATATTTTTTTCTTTTCATGTAGAGTAGGATAGAAAACAAAATAGAAAACGAGAAAATATACGAGGAAAAGAATAATATCTCAGGTGAAAACCTCTTTTGAGGCACCTAAGGTTGGGTTATTGATTCAAAACCTCTTTAAGGTGGTCAGTGGTTTGGAAAGAAAAAGAAAAAAGGAAAATATCCTAAGTGGAAACATCCTTTGAGGCACCTAGGCAGACCTACTAGTTGAAAACCTCATTGAGGAAGCTATTAGGCCTAGGAAAAAAAGAAAAAAAAAATCTCCATGTATCTCTTTCTATTGAATGCATGTTCTCTCCAACCTTTGCAAGCAACATGAAGATTTAGCACCAAAAGAAAATATTTGATCAACAACCTAGTCAAAGGAAGTCAAACATGGGCTTTCTCCTCCTTTTCCTAGATGCTCAAATAGGACCAAGTCCATGCCAATTCATCACCATCATCAATTTCCATCATCCACCCATAATTTTCAACCCTTTCTCATTCATTTCCCTCGTTGTCTTAAAATGCTACACGAGGCCAAAATACACAGGACATAAAATTGTTTTTACCATATCTCAAAAATTGTGCATCCATTAGTAGAGATATTTCATGGGGAGATGCATATGGATGATGGTAACATGACCTATAAATTTCAGCAAATTCAAGTGCATAGTTTTCGAAATATTTTCCTCCATACCCTAAGACCATTTTTTATTTTTCTCGATATTAATGCATCCACTGGATAAGATTTGTTATGGGAAGGTGAAAAAGGATGATGGAAACATGCTAAAAAAATTTAGGTCAATCCAGACTAACATTTGAGATATATTGATAAAACAATTCTACTACATGAGGTTGTCCTCAAATGCTACACGAGCAACCAGAAGTGCTACAGGAGGAAGATTTGATTGGAGAAAGAGGCCAAAATGTCATCTCTTCTTTAGGAAATGTTGATAGAGGTCCACCAACATCACTTTGATCACCCACCCACTCCATCTAGACAAAATTCAGCTTTAGTTTCCACTGTGCCATTCATAAAAAAAAACACATAAAAGATCTCCTTTCAATTTTTCCACCATCTACACCACTTATTGATGATTTTAACCCTACATTTATACATTTTATGAATTTCCCTCAATCGTACATGAGATAATAGATCTCAAAAGAGGAATTAAGTCACTTCTACATGAACGATATTCCTACTGCAGCAACCTATATAGTTACAATAGAACTCAACATCACTTCATTTTTTCACCCACAAAGTAGAATATCCAACCACCTTGAGCATCAAGAAGCCATTTCTAAAGTTGAGAAGGGGCACACCCTCAGGAAGCATTCCACCCACACCACCAACAGCAGATTGGACAATGGAAAGAAACTGACACACACAACAATTTTATCAGTCAAAGAATCATCAATCTATGAAGACATGTGCAGAAGAAATCAAAGGAAATCAACACCTTCAAGATCATCATGTTATGAGGACCAACTCCATAATGCAGGCACCTCCAACAATTGGATATCACAGGTAGACATAGGTATGTGTTGTTCTTCACCTATCTTGTTGATCATATTATGGTTAAAAAATATTATTTTCAATGCACATGATAGAAGGTTTTATAGGTTGAACGTGCCTAGTAAACTTGGCCACCCTTGACTAGTAAGACTACAGTTTACTCAAATACCCATGTGACGTGCAGAATTCAAAGAAGGGAAAGTGATAATTAGGAGGAATCAGGACCATATCACCAAGCACATTGATCCCACTACCAGAGAAAGAAATAAAATAACAAGGCTCAACTTGAGTTGTATCGATGCTCAATCGCAAAATAGTTAGAGAGGCACATTAAGGCATGGAAGTTGGTTATGTCTGTCATTTGAATTGGGCCTGATAAGAAAAGGAATTGCAATTATTTTTAGAAATAGAGAATTTCCTTTCACGCAGCCAAGAAGAAGAAGAAGCAGAATAAGAAGTTGGGGAAGAAGAGGAAGAGGATGGAGTAAGATAATACGTGCCAAAGTTCCCTCTGAGGTAGCCTGAGATGTAAGGAGGCTACTAGTGCCATGAATGACTCACGGTTAGGTCACTAAATTTCCCATAGGATGAGCAACACTTTCATTTACGGGGGTATGATGGGTATCTAAATTAGACATAATTAAGGCCCAAATGACCATCTATCAGCACATTAATCCTCTATTTTTGCATTATATAACATATTTTCAGATTTATTATGCTCATTAGGAAGGTTTAGAGGTAATTTCATATTTGTGCCTAATATTATTTATTTTTCTAGAATATTGTGAGAATATTGGGAAGATTATGAAGATTTGGATGAGAATATCATTTAGGGACTTTCTCCTTGCTACATGAGGATCAATATTGGATTATAAATTACCAATATATTATGAAATTATGGCACAAATTTTGGAGCTCTGATGATTGAGAAAATCTAGGAATGTGTTCCTTGTCATTTAATGAAAATTCGTAGTGTTGGGAACCAGATCCCCTATTTGAGGGATTTTTGAGGGGAAAGCTTCCTTCTTTCAAGGAAAATTATTCCCCATAAATTTGTATGAGTACCAAAAAAAAATTTCCTCTAGAGGTGTGTATTTCTTAGCCTTGTGGATAAAACTTGTTATTTAGCAACTCCACTTTCATTTATAGCAGGGATGTACTTGTATTGATTCAAATAATGAAGTTTGGTGCCATTTTTAGCTTCTAAATTTTCATTTCCTCCATATGAATTTGATTTTTCTTAGGCATGGCCATCCCAGGAGCCTCAAATACCTCTTGTAGAATTTCTTTATTTCCTTTGAATGTCTTTTTCACGTGCATATCTTATTTATGCATTTACTGTTCATGTTTCTTTTTTTCTAGGTTACATTGGTTAAATTATTGAAGTTGGTTATTTTTTAGGTTATTTATAGAGTCACGGGAATGATGAATCCTTATATTAGCTTTGAAAATTCATCTTCATCATTGAGCTACTTGGATTGGTTTACTAGTTCACAAATCTAGAATTTCTAGGAGTCCCTTGTTGCAAAATAGTATTTATTTTCTGATATTTTTTAGAACATGTTAATGAGATTAATTTTATTTTATTCCAATTGTATTAGGTCATAAAAAAATTTGATTTAATAGAAAAATTTATCCCGTGAATTTTCCCGTGATTAGCTTAGGTATTTGGTAGATTAACTAGCTCATTAGTTCTTGAATTTCTAGTTTTTAGAGTACTAATTTTCTGCTATTTTTTAGCACATGTTAACATCGGAATTTTGGAGAGATTCCACCTCTAATGGAGTCCTAAGACATCCTAATTAATAATAATTTTTTTCCCATCCCAGTTTCATTTGATTTACTTGGGCATTTGGCAAGATATGTCCTCATGTATCAAAACAAGGCCTCTTGTAGCACTCTTGTAGTACGTGTAAAATTGACCATATAAACTCCAAAATGTTTGTGTTTGTACCTTAGGCTTGATTAATTACCCACAAGCTATAAATATATGATTTATGAAGAATAAACACCACTTGGGACTTGCCTTTTTACAAAGTGGATTAGGCCTATTTATTTGAATTCATGCTCTTAGGATTTCAATTACAAAAAGTTGTTTTTACATAGGATTAATTTAATTTTCAAGGAAAATTTTCACAAAATGAAATTAGCCTAATGATTCACATTTTTTCAAGTAGAACAAGGTTTAAATTCTGCAAATAGAAAAGTATTTTTCATTCCTACAAATATATTAACCTTCACCTTCTTGCCATTAGGATTAGTGTTTACATTTGAGCAAGTAGTATTTCCATTCTTGAAAATAGAGTAACATTTCCATTTATGCAAGAATTTTAGGGTTTTATTTCATTACATTCACTCCATTACATCAGATCAACAAAATTAGGAAACATTGTATGTTTCACATATAATGTCGATACCTCTTAAGTTTGTACAAACCCCAGGTTGATAATTTAAGTTGGTAGCCTTGGGACTTGCAACATTCTTGTTGCAATACTAGGGCTCATCAGCTCTTATGGAACTCACACCAATTTCCTATTTCTTTATTTATATTCATGGTATTATTATTTACTTGCGACTTCGGTGGGTTTTCTTGGATCACCCTACCTTGGCTTTGTCCTTTGTTCTGCGGTTTTGGTGGTGCTCTTCCCATGCTTCTGGTTTGTATATCCAAAGTCACACTGCTTTTCTTTAATTTTTTGTTTAATGTTGGCAGCATATCAAAATTTTGCACCGTCAAGTCCCACTAGCACAACCAGTTGAGGATGGGAATTGTCAGCAAGGCGACCTAGGCTCAAACCTCACGAGGGGTGGTTGCGCCCTGTGCTAAGGGGAGGAGACATGGTAAAAAATCCAGTCAGCTAAGGACTAGTGTGGGCCAAGCCAGGTGTGATCCTTGGGTGACTTTGACAGCTTAGATTCCCCTGGGTCATGGATCCTCAGGCCATAGGTCAAGCATAGAGGATCAGAGACAACTTGACAAACAGACAAACAAAAAATATCGGTATGATGCACCAAGTGAGGAGATGTCCAGGAACTGCATTTTTTCTTGAATTTATTTGTGCAGAAATTTGCGGTACTTGAGCACCATATGTTGCTAAGAGTATTTGATACCCAAGTTTATGAATATAATATAAAAAATATTTATGATCTCATGCACATCTTCACCTCTTTGATGTCGTAGTATGTTCCACTATATGTACTTGTCCTCATAGCTCCCCACGAGGTAATATTGTTCCTTCACAACACCTAGGAAAGAGTTCCAAGAGGGTGTGGCTATAAGTAGAGAGGGTTCCTCGACCCTTATCTCACAGTAAGTTTCCTACCAGCCCTTGACATGGGAAGAATTCTTATGCAGTGAAAAAGTAATATTCTCCCTATCGGAGAAACTATAGACTGAAAAGTAAGCTTCCAACAGATTCAACCACTTATCTACAACATCTGCCTCAATTTTTCCTTGAAATATAGGGATATCAAAGTTCACTTGTATCTTAAATGGGGCGGCCACTCCGAAGTGACTGTTGGATGAAGAAGTGTTGTTGATGGGCATTTGTTGAAGGATTTGAAAGTTTAATTCATTATCACACATGCATTAAGATATTACATTGTAAATTTATTATATTATTTTTGCTTTCAATAGTAGTTTGTGTATGAAAACACTAGAAGCATGGATTTTTAACCCCACTTTATTTTTTTGTCTAAATGAAAAAATAAATAAATAAAACCTATGTATTGTCCCACTAGATTTTGATGATCGGGTCATCATATTTTGGTGATTGGTCGTAAAGTTGCTCGAAAAAATTACAACCTAAAATGAGAATGCCTAAAACATGAAATTTGAAAACCCACTGAATGATGTCCACTAGGTTATGATGAGCAGGTCTCCATATGTTGACAATTAGTCATAAGTTTGTTGGAAAGAAATACAACCTAAATGAGAATACCTGAAACATGAATTTTGAAATCCCATTAATTGATGCCCAATACTCCATTACCCAGATTTTTTTTATAGATGTGAATTTAAGGTTTTATCAATATTGAGAGAGCAAAAGATAGTGGATACCTAGCACCCCAAAGACCTAAATCTTAAATCCCATTAACTATCACCTTTATTCAGATTTTTTTTATAGATGTGAATTTAAGGTTTTATCAATATTGAGAGAGCAAAAGATAGTGGATACCTAGCACCCCAAAGACCTAAATCTTAAATCCCATTAACTATCACCCATTATTTTCTTGATCATATGTGAAACATTTTCATTAATTACGTTCTACTAACACCAAAAATCCTAAAATCAACGTTATAAATAAATAAAAAGAAATGGTACTCGAAATCCTAAAACATTGTTAACAAAACTGAAACATTTATGTTAATTGGGTGTGTGTGTGAATTGAAATCCTAGATTTTAGCTACCAAACCACCAAATTAAGATGATCGGTCTGCCTAATTCTAACAATCTAAGTCATCAAGTTCCTAGAAAAAATTAAAATATGGAAATGAAAAACTCGATACCCGGTATCTTGAAAATATGATATTTAATGCAAATAAATTATGTTACCTAGTTTTTTTAATCAATGTAAATTTATGTTTTTCTATACTAGGTTTTGTAAATTGATAGTGAATAAATCAGTTAATTAAATAATAAAATAAATGAAAAAAAATTAAAATAAAATAAAAATTAATATAATCCACGTCATTTTCTATGTCAACAAATTCGGCACAATTCTTTACCACGTTGATTAAGTGTGCACATCATTTTCCATGTCATCGGAACATAACAAAAATATAAAATATTTTGAGGGAAATAGCTTTGTGGAATTTGTTTATATTATTGGAAAGCTCTCCATGAGTAGAAGATGACAATTACCTAAAAATTGAGAAATTATCAAAGCAAAGAAGAAATAATTATAACCTACTTAGTGCATTAAAATTTAATTACACAACAATTTATGAGCTATCAAATTCAAAACAAAAATAAAACCAAATGATCTAATCCTACAAATAAAATATAGTGAAAGAAAACATAGTAAATTCACAATATTAAGCATTAAAATAGAATTTGGTATGGAGGTTATTTCATTTTACTTATACAAGTAAAATAAAAAGGGGTGGTTGTTGAACACATCAACAAATGGTGACACACTAGGAAAAATAGTTATATTTGTCTAATATTCCCCAAAAGGGATATTTGTAATTAATAGTAAAGATAAGTTGAAATAAACATACAAATTTATTTTATAGTTATGTGTACCACCCATGTGTTCTTTCATTAGAAATGTATTCCCATCAAGCTATGAACATTAAGTAATTAAGTAACTAAGAGATCATTTATTTAAACAAATTTATGAGGCTAATTTTTCTTAGTTTTTTGTCCAAAAATGAATGATTTAAGGCATGAACTAAGGATTTCACTCTAGATGAGTAAAATATTTCATATGTATGTTCATCATCTCTCATTCACTAGACACTGCTTTCCACTCACAAGTATCCATAGTCCCTATGAAGGTGCCTTATTAACATACAAGCACTGCTTTGTAGCCAGCGAGAATCCATGGCCCTGACAAGTTTACATGTACTTTCCACGCCACATAAAGTTATTTAAACTTCTTTTTTATTCAAAACACTTTTTTAATTTATATATATAATTGCACTTTCTATTGGGTGCAGAGGAAGTGGGGAGATTTGAGAGTCATTTTGATTTTCTTGGAAAATTACTCACTCCTAGAGCTTTATCCTAAGGTTACTCCCATAATCAACTATTCTAGGTATCAAATATTTAATATGAGGTGGATGGAGCTCCAAAATATTATTTGTAAGAAAACTATAGTCTAATTTACTAGAATTATAGATACAAAACATTGGAAACACATGTGTTCCTTCACAAACGTAGAAATTTTTACCATGTTTTGGTAACTATTTAAATATAATCAAGTATGATGCTTTTGTTTTATAATATTAACAACCATTAAAGCACAACACAAAAGTTACCAATGTTATTTTCCTATGGTTAATGACTCCCTACAAAAATGCTCCTGGCAAAAGAAAACAAGAAACAAAAAAAAACAAGGAAAATAAAAAACCTTAGAACTTCTATCAGTAAAAATAAAGAACTATCAACTAACAAGAATGATTTACAAATAAATAAAGAAAATAAAAAGCAAGTTGTAAAATGCATAAGAAAACAAATCCAAAATTAATGATAAAATCTCAATTATGTACACGATTAGAATATGAGGATTAAAAATAAAACAAATCATCTTAGACTTAAATTCAAATCAAGAAAAACAAATTATCCATTGTAAAATCCATTTCATGAAATTTTTTGAAGGCAAAAATTTGATAAGCCCCACAATAAAAGGAAACAAAAATTGCATTCAAAATTTGTGATTTGTGTTAACATGAGTCAAATAAAATCAAAATGCTAACCTTATATAACTTAAATGTTTAACTAACCTTTTTTTTATCAGCAAGTATGGGACTCCTTCTATTAGCTAGTTAAATATTTACAGTCATTGATCTGCTGGCAAGCCAAAAACCAAACCCTAAGTTCGAGATTTTCAAAAAGCCTCTTTCCAACATGGGAATCCAGAGGGATATCCATTCTAATGAGCCCTAAATAGATAGTAGGGCCATAGGTTCAACATTTAACCAACTAAATCTACTAAGACTTCGAACTTGGAATAGTACAGGACTGGAGGCCCACTGGAAGTTTAACATAACAAAAAAATCACTCAGACAAGATCGGTGCTAGTTCTCTCCCCCCATTTTATTCAATGCTTGCATAGTCACAGCATACTCCTCTTCTCCATCCCCGGGAGCAGAAACCTAAGGCACACAGTCTGGTCGCAGAATGTCCAGATACCCAGCAATCATCAGTGTTTTGAATATTGGTTATGTTGTTGTCGAGTCCTTCCCTGATGTTTTGGAGGTTCTCCCCCAAATCTTGGCCAATACACCTTCTCTTGCGAATCAGGTGGCCCAGGATAATTTGAGTAACCCAAATTGGTTGCATCTCAACCCGCTCCCCATACTCCCACCACAGGGCCCTGACTAGATCTGCCTCCAGTCTGGATATTGTGAAAGTGTTTGCCTCGTCATTCTCGGCAACAAAAAATACCTCCAAATCCAACCTCCTATTTGTGGAGTCCAGCTGAGACCTGTGCAGCCCCACTTCCTTGCCTCTGAAAGTCTCTCCTCTGCCCCTGCTTGTTTTGTGTTCTACCCTTTGGTGGGTTTGATTTAGATGACCCGCTATCCTTCCCTCTTGGAAAGAGTGTTGGTAGAACTCCCCGACTACCTCTTGCACAACAATAGGAATCTCTGAAAATTTTCACATATTCGCCTAGCTGCACCAAATTAGGATGGTTCTGCCTCATCCCCTACAGCTGCTTATAATCTCATCCCAAGCTCCCCACTTGACTACGCCTTCGTACCTGCACTTTCCATCATAATTAACTTCATACTCAAGCCTATTGGACCATCGTTGGTGCCTCCCTCCCTCAGGCTCCCGCAATTCCATGTCCACTGCCTCCATTCTCCAGTGTTGTAAAATACTGCTAACTTCCATCATCCCTCCCTCATTTATTTTTCCGTCCTTGTGCATGCCAATCTCCACGTCGCCTTCTTCCTGCCCCTCATTCATGCTTAATCTCCAGGTGGGCCAGCATGTGTGGCACCTTTCTGGCCTTCCGTGCGCCTTAGTCACCCACATCTGCGGAATGTTTAACTAAAATTATGACTTCCTTCTTATCTATGTTTTATCCTCCCAAGACAATTAAATTTGTATATATAAATTTGATCACCTTTATTTCTTTAACTCTATTTCCCCTTGAATTTAAGATTGTCACAAATATAGCCATATATTTCCTTACCACAATGTTCTAGATCTCTTATCATTAGAAAACCAAGAGGGAAAATTGTTATGAATAAAAAAAAGTCTTGTAGTGATTTTGAATTGTTACTCTTATTTATACATCAAATATTTCAAATATCAAAAAGGAATAATTTTGAAAAATAATAAGAATTAATCAAGGGAATGTGATATTTACTTCCCTATAATAATTAATTCAATTTTTTGCATATTGATGCATAATTCTTTTGTAAATACCTATGGAAAATTTTAGTTCACTGTCAAAAAATATAACAATCACCACTTAGAATATATGCAACTCTCTCAAGCCATTAATATTTATTAAAATAACTTTAATGAGTGGTAAATTCTTTAAAATATTCTCAAGACTGAAATGAAAACACTAGTATAAGACTTAATAATGAAAAATTGAATGATCAAACTCTCTTAGGAATTCAAAAAAAATAATCTTAGAAATATTCTTTCTTAATATCTTCATACCTGATTACTTGATTGGTGAAGAAAGGTAATTATTTTAAATGTGGCACTCCTCATTCATACCTTATTCTTCCTTTCATCATTCTTTTGTATAGCTTGATTAGGATCTCATAAGAAAATTTTCCTTTTCAACATGGTTGAGTTGTCTACCTCACAAATCTATTAAAGAAATAAGAAAAACTACAAAACCAAGAAATCCAAATTGAAAGGAGAGACAAATAAATGAAAAGTAGTAAAAATAACTAGAAATAAATATCTAATATATGTCACTACACTAATCCTATACTAGAACATGTTCGCTAAAAATAATCTGAGAAAAAGTTCAAAGGTAAAGCATCAATTTGCATGACTCCAAACTTGAAAAAAGATTAAAGGATATTAAAAGGTAGCGGATTAGTCTTAATGAAATATGTAAATAATTCTAGAACTCGAACTTCTACTAACTGTGTATAGGATGGTAGGATCAAAACTCAAAGGAAATATAACTAAGAAAATATTTTCCAATCAGAATGCAGTTGGAAAGAGATATAAAATTGGAAGTCTCTAAGTGTTTGCTATCATATTTTTTCACAAAGCGTTCATTTTTTAATATCATAACTTATCTTCAAAATGTTGAATAATGAACAGTTTTTTTAATCCAAATACAAAGATAAAAATCCTTAGAGAGTGTCTCAATTAATTGTTCTCCTTTTGTTAAAATGATTTTTCATGAAAATTTCTTCCATAGAAAACATTGAACATACTAAATTTTATCATCTCTCTCTAATTACTTAAATTCCTTTCCTACTCAACCAGTAAATTATGATGATGGCTCCTCATTGTAATAATCCATTCTCAATGGGATATTGAGTTTGTATAAAGAACTACTAAGAAAAAAATAGAAAAAAAAACACATTTTTTACTATGACTATTATTGTTTCTATTCATTTCACAATGTATTTCTTTTAATTTTCAATTTTAACAACAATGCAATTTGAACAATTTAAAAATGAAAATAACAAGAATATTGACAATAACAATTTAGTAAGAAAATATCTGTCTATGATGGTTCTTTTTCATTTCTCTTGTTGGGACCATTCAAATCACATTTAGGCTCAAACTTACACTTAGACTTCTCATAACAATGTTTCAACTTTCCAATGACTTCCTTTAGTGGTCAAGGCTCATCATACTCAATCTGATCCTTAAATGCTAAAGGAAACCCATTTATGAATCTTTGAACCTTTGTCTTATAATCCTTAAATTATGTCACATACCTCAATGGCTCTAGAAACTTAGTCATATACTCATCTTCTATCATAGATCTCATCTTTAGCTCATAGAACTCCTTATTCTTTCCATCATAATATCTCTCTGACAAATACTTCTTCCTGAAGATACTTTTGAACTCATTCCAACTCAACTCCTCCATCCTCATTCCTCTAACACTCTTCACATATACCCACCATATATCTTATCTTCCCTTTTAGACTGAAAATAGCTATCCCTATCAAACTAAAAATAACGAGCCAAAGAAAAAGGTAAAAAATGTAAGTTTTTAATATCTTTACCAACGTAGAAAAAGTAGTTGGAAGTGTGTTGTCCAATGTATATTTTGGTGCAAATAATGCATTGACCAACACACTTATTGGAGAAGAATTTGTGTTAACCAATGTGGGTTTGGTCCTGAAACCTCCATTGACTTCCTAGGGTTTCTTTTTTTTCGGCATATTCTCATATTTTTCCATCTATTGCACTCCTAAAGCCTATGCCCTGAAAAACAAAAGAAAAGACAAAAAAATTCCAATTTTCTCCCAAAAATCACCACATCTGGAAAGTTTCTAAAAATAAAAATGGGAAGAAACAACTTACAGAATTACACCAAGAACTAAAGTATTCAATTCCCCAGTGGAGTCGACATTTGTCAGAGGTTTTCTTTCATAGGGGTTAGCAAATAAAAATTCTCCTATAGTGGCTAGTAGTCTAACAACAAATATGAAGCTTAAACCCTAGAAGTCATAATCATTCATTTCCTATAATTAGATGTGAAAAAAAAATAAAAATTGTAGAACCCAAGAAGGAGAAATTAAATCTAAAACACATAAAAATTACCAAACATCGTTGCCCAAAGATAAAGATTTTATTTAAATAATAGCACTTGTGAAGAAGCACCCCATTCGAATGGATCTAGGGGGCCTCCTTCTTGGGAGGATTATTTAAGATCCTTTATCTGCACCTGCGATTACTTCCTCTCTCTAAAAGTTGGTATAGTGATTCATAGACACAAAAGAAAAAAAATTAAAAAAGAAGATAGTGAGGTTATATTGGAGAACACTCAAATGTCTCGGGATCAAAGGTTGGACAATTATAATGGTAATGTGAAGTGAGGAGAGAAAACCTCTTTATTTATAATAAAATGCTAGGTTAGAGTTGATGTGTCTAGATAATAAAATATTGGTTGGACCAAACCAATATCTAACCAATTTGGGTATTTTATTATTATTTGTGAGAATAAAAGGCTAAATAAATGGCCAATTACCTATATTTAGATAAAAAAATAAAAAAATAATGATTTATTGAGTTAATTAATAAAAATGGGTAAAATGATAAGAAATAACTAATAAACAAGGGATTTTATCAAATTACTTCCAGATGAAATGGTAAAATAGGTTAGAAATAATTTAATAATGATTTAATAAATTATTTTTATGAAAACATTTAAAGGATTGAGGAATAATAAATAAATAAATGATTTAACAAATTATTCATATGGAAACAGAAAATGTGAGTGAAAATAATTTCACTTTAATGGGTAAAGGTATGAGAATAGCATAAACTTAATGAAGTATTCTCATGTGGGTAAATTAATTAGTGGAAATAACTTAGGAAAATTGAGTCCTTAGGTTATTTACTACGTTAAATGTGGGTTTTAATTTTTAAAAACCCATGCTACATGGCATATTTCAATCCACCTAATTAATTATGGCTAGTTGATCACTTTTTATGTGATAACAACCCCCTTCTGATGAAACATGATCTATTAGATTAGTTGTAGTACACCAAATAATTCACCAAATTGGACTTTAAGTTTAGACATCACCAAGTTCGAGTCAGAGGAGAAGATAATTCGAATACTACCTTCAAAACTGGGAAAAGTTTGGATGATTGGTTATTCATGTTGCTTCACCTATGCAATGTTCCAAAGACATTTATGAAGCTAGTGAATGACATATTGTGCCCTTTTATAGATCCATTTTTTATTGGCTATTTGAATGATATATTACTATACATTGCTACCTCGGAGAAGCACATCTCACATTTGATGCAGGTGTTAGAGACATTAAAGAAGCACCAACTACTAGAAAATATCAAGAAGGATGAGTTTGAATATCATCCTTTGGTGTATTTGGGATATGTGATTGGTGGAGGATAGTTGAAGATAAATCCTACTGTCGATTCACAAAGGTGTCTTATTATAGCCAACCTTAGTGTTTCTCATTTAATTTTCAACCCGAGGCAAGTATTCTTATTTCAAGAGTGTAAGCATAGTATATGCGAGTGAGGTCGACTAAGAGCTACTATATGCTTATGAAAAAAGATTCTTTAATTATCGGAGTTCAATCAATCTCAAATGGAAATGGCTTGGTAGAATGTAGCTAGCTATTTTGTCTAGTCCAGAAGGGGAGAAACCTATGATTGAGCAACATATTGATGGATTGAACAACAACATTAATGAATTGAACAACAATCTTAATGAATTGAACAACAATCTTAATGAAGTGAACAACAATCTAAATGAAGTGAACAGTAATTGCTTATATAATTTTGCAATGGAATTCTCTTTGCAATCCGACTAATTGACATTAACCAAAAATTTGACACCTTACTGTGTTGAAAGAAAAATCTAATCCATAAAGATAAATAACATTGAACAACAATTTATTCTACGATTTTTCAATCAACTGCAGCGTATTGGAAGAAAATAGAAAGCATATAATAGTGATAAAGCCTTATTATAAACCAGAAAATACGAATGTGATTATTCTAAATCAAGAAGTATGAATGCTAAACTGATCTAAAGAGAGAAAAACTATAGCTTTATTAAGTGGAAAAATAATTTACAACCACATCAGATAATTGGATATTGATTCTGTAACTAACGCACAACACGAAAATTGGCGAGGAAACTCCCAGGGGTTGGGCCCAGACCACGAGAAGCTCTAGCGCAATGAAAAACCTCAGAAGATAATTGTTCAAAACATCAAAACTCTTTACTAAATCAAGGAATACTACAAGAATACAATTGGACGGTTTAGGGTACGATGCGTTGATTACAGAAGGTAATTCCTATTCGACTCCCCATATAGTTCGTCCCTGGTCCTTTTAAAGGCACTTTCACGTGATGGGATAGTATTTTCCAAACAACAGCCCACTGCCGGTGTTTATCGTTTGAGTTCTCAAGCTCGAATTCATATTTCTACCTTCTAACGGCTTCTAGGAGTTACTGAGATTCTACACGTTCGTGTCTGTCGGTTGTCTTCCATTTACCGTTGGTCCAGCTACTCTACCTTCCTACACATGGAGATATAATACGTCAAATTTTTGTTATAGAAACATTCCTTTTGTCGTTAGCCTAATTGCCCTAATTTTCATAAATCTTTTATTTCTTTATTATTTAAGATGAGGAAGAATTCCTAAGACTGTTTCATAATTCGAAGTAATCATAGGGTGAAAACGTACCTTAATTATGGCCCAACATACTCCCTGCTTACCTAATTGCATGTCCTCGTGCAAACAGATGGTTGAGATGCAACTATGTTAGGAAGTAGGTAGGGTAGACCTTTTCCTTGTATGCTCTGAAACCCTGTTTTTGTCTAATTATTGCAAAGGCAGTGCTTGCGTGCCCTTCTGGAAACTCATAGTCATGATTATAGCCCTCAGGAGGATACCAGAGAAGAGGGCTTCTATATCTACAGCCTAACCATGTAGGACACATGCGAAATACCAGGTTACTGTATGAGAGGAATCTGGAGGGAGCAACCTTGAAATTTCTGTAGCCAAATGGCTCCCTATTCTTTACATTGTTTGTGGAGGCCATGCATCTTGGTTTAGTTGCTGCCAAGGCTATTTCCTGAATGTCTTCAAATTATTCCTGTCCATTTTCTATAATGTCTTTATGGATGGGTCACAACCTGGTCCTTACGCCTTGCCTTTGCATGAAGTTCTTGTGCTGGATAAATAGCTGCAGGAGTTTTATAGGTTCTCCTCTAACCCATAAGTATAGGCCATGTTATCTCTTTCGGAAGATGTTATAGGCCTTGGCCCACTTAATCTAGTTTTTGGCGAATGAGAGTAAGGCTTGGAGCTGAACATCTCCTATAAAGGGACTAGGATTGTTTTTTGTGTCCTCTTCTACAAAGAAATTGTGCATGTAAAGTTCACATAGAAGGCGTTGGACCTGTTCATCCTGATCATTGCAGCAGTGGACAAATTCTTCTATGGTTCTGAATGTTGTGGACTTCCCTTCCCTGATGGCCTTGAATTTCAGCAGTAAATATCATTCTATTAAGAACAGGGCATAGTTGGTGGTCAGTGCCCTCCATGTTAATGCATCATTATACAAAGAACAAATCATAGTGATTTTTTTCTTGGCTTGCTCCACTTGTTCTTGTGCCCTTTTTACCTTTTCCTGTTCCTCTCTAAGATGGGCAAATGTCTCGTCTTCTGTGGAGGAGGGATCTGTGAATTTTTTTAGTAGCGCTTGATATTCATTTTCTGGCACAACCTCCTTCCTACATTGTCCTAGCTCATGTTATGTTTACACCAGTTCATTATGCAATTTCTGATTAACAGATTTCTCTACCAGGTGGGCATAAGCAAGGGCTTCCTCTGTGTGGGTTTCATTCTCTTCTGTAATTTTCTGCTCAATTTGTGTAGAGGCTTCAATGGTGTTTTCTAGTTCTGTCTGAACTTCGTCCTCGATAATACCTACTTGGTCAGTCTGTATCCCAATCTCAGCAGTGTCGGTTAAGTTGGTCTGCACCTTATCCTCTGTAGTAGCTACCAAGTCGGTTTGCATCTCAGCCTCCGTAGTAGCTACCAAGTCGGTTTGCATCTCAACCTCAATGATGTTAGCTAAGTCAGTCTACATCTTGGCTTCAAAAATGATTATCAAGTTGGTGACTAATTCTGTTTGAGTTCTTGCGGTGGTGGTTTCCTTCTTTGGCTTTCGGGCCATTTTTTCCTCCTTCGGTTTTTTCTCAAATATTTCACCATTTTCTTTAATATTTTGCAGACCCTGCTCAGTTTCTTAATCTTCTTTTCAGCTGAATTCTCACCTGATCTAATTTCAGCAGATGGTGGAGGAGCGGTATTCTCAATTTCAGGAATGGTGTTGTCAACCTCAGGGTTGCCTGTGATGGTGTTTCTTATTTGATCTTCAGAGTTTACTTCTGTATGAGGGTCCCGACTAGGTGGGGCAGTGCTAGCTCCCGGCGTCAAAGGGATTGTGTCTATGCTTGTGTTTTTCTCCACAGGGACAGTACCTCCTGACTGATTTTCTGATTCTGTTCTCCCCTCTACCTACCCTTCACTATTCACCTCTTAATTCTCAAGAAGGGACAAAGCCCCTCCAGCCTATGATTCCTCTTGGTAGCATAGAACTTCAGTGTGGCCAGAACTAGTGGCATTGGCAGACTTATCTATGGGTTCACCTTGTTCTTCTTCTTTCGACAGGCTTCTGGTTTCATAATCTTCCCTCAATTTCTCTAGGAATCGATCCATCTCTTCCTCGAAGTTTTGCGAGGGTGAGTTTTGAGGGCTTGAGAGTAGAGAACGGGATGGCTCTGCCTCCTCTATGAATTTTGAAATTCCTTGAAGTGTTTTGGAACATTTTTTCCTGCTTGGTTCTGAGGTTGTGGTATGGGTCCTTTTTCTTCTAGGTATGTTTACCCTAGGAAGCTCAATTTCATTTTTTCCAGGGTTTACCTTGAGTACCTGTGCAACAGGGTTAACAAAATTGTCCCAGGCTATCTGTTGCTTGTCTAACTCATGTATGGTGAGTATTTTGATTAGCCCATGGTGACTAACTACTGCTTTGGGATTTCTAGCTCTTCTTAATCGAAAAGTAGTGTTATGCAATATCAAATTTAAGAAAGCAGACATGTTAATTGAAATCTTTTGCTTAAGTACAGCCAAAAGTTTAATTTTACTAGATTTTACCACATCTTGGCATCTGTCACATGTAATGAATCTTTGGATGAATGCCATCAGTTCCTACCATTGTTGGTGTAGAGAGGTAGGGTTAATCCCTTTTCCTTTTCTCTCCAATGGCTCCTCCAGATCCTGATATGCTGCAACTACCTCTCGTAGGAGGAGATGTTTCTCTGTCCATATTTCTCCTACCACTGGTATTCTGGAGACTTTAGAAATGATTTCCTCTGTGATTGGTATGACTCGACCTTCGATTCTAATCTGCCCTTCTTGCAGGTTTTGCAGAAACTCAATTGCTACTTCTGTACCAAATCCTTGTAATCGATGTAAATATGTCTACCAGTCGGCTTGCTGGAGGATGGCGCTAGCTACATTTGAAATCAGGAAGTTTGAAGGCTCATTCCGAAGAGAATTTCCTCCCATAGCTGGTGTGTTTTACTGGATCTCTTCCTCTGATTGTCTTCTCTCTCAGCTCTGTTGTTTCGAATGAATATTGTATACAAGCAAAAGAGAGATTGTGGTTCTATGCAAGTAACTTCATGCCTTACCTGCAATGCTCCTCTAGTCTTATCAGAGTATCTAACGGGATTTGTGCAAAAGTTTCGCATGCTTTCCAATTTAAGACTCATTACACCCCCTCCCTCGAAGTAAGGGCGCCCATGTCCTCAAGTATAAGAGGGATTTTTCCAATCATGAATGCGAACAGAGGAATGTCAGGATTTAATAATAATGGCTTGTACGTGAAGTAGGTGGTCGTGGTTTTCAAGTTTGAGGGGATTTTGTAATTTTCCTGGAAAATATTGGAATCTGGAGTCATAGAGGAGTGCCAAATATCCTTTTTGAAATATCTTCTTCTTGATAAGGTTGTCATGCCACTTATCTCATTGTTGTTGGATGATCGTTTTGCGTTGCAGGGGTAGTAGTCGTATTTCATCTAATTCATTTATTTGTTGGAGTCTTCTAGCTTGGGCTTTTGTTAAGTCCAACCCTGCCTCCTGGGTTTTCCTTAGAGTTTTGATTTCAAATTCAATAGGGAAGATAGGTTCTCACCCAAATACCAGCTGATATGGTGAATATCCAGTGGTGTTTCACCAGGTTGTCTGATAAGCCCATAAGGCTTCTGGTAATCTAGTGGCCCAGTACCGGTGATGTGCTAATATAGTTTTGGTAAGAATTGCCTCTAGAACTTTGTTGGTGCTTTCGACCTGCCCGTTTTCCTGCGGGTGATAAGGAGACGTAACTCTATGGATGATGTGGTGATTCCTTAGGGTGGATGTAATTTTATTACCTAAAAATTGTGTCCCCCCATCGGTTATCACTTCCCGTGGCAAACCGTATTGCACGATCAACTCAAAAGTAAAATTAATCACTAATTCTTCTGTGTCTCTTGATAAGGCCACTGCTTCTACCCATTTGGTCACATAATCTGTGGCAACCAACATGTATAATTTCTAGTTTGACGGTGGGTTGAATGGTCCAATGAAGTCTAGCGCCCATCGTTCTAATGGATCTACCACTAATTGTGGTTATAGCGACATTTCATCAGCTTGGCCTAGGCGACCCATTATTTGGTAGCTAACACAGGCTTGGACATATTTTTTGTGTATTTGAAAATAGTAGGCCCATAATAGCCTAATTGTAACACTTTGTGCCTTGTTCTGCGTTCTACAAAATGGCCACCACAAGGTTCATCGTGACAGGCTCGTAAGATGTCATAGATTTCGTCCTCTCTTATGCATCTGCATATGTGCATGTTGGCCCCTGTATGGAAGAGGTATCCACTAATCTAGGAGAACCTTGTGATGTGTTGTACAATCAGTTTCCATTCTCTTGATGTTAAGTGTTTGGGAAGCTTCCCTACTGCCAAGTAATTTTCCACATCTGCATATCATGGCATTTTTACTACTACAACAAAAATATGTTCATCAGGGAACTGGTCATCAACTGCTATCATGTCGTTTGTCTTTGGAACCCTGGATAGGAAGTATGACCACATTCTCCTTTCCTGGATGATCTTTGATTGTTATATCGAATTCTTGCAATAGCAGCAACCAACAAGTTATTCTCCCATTCGTGATTGGTTTATTGACTAAATATCTAATGACAGAGTGATCAATATATAAGAGTACTTGATAGCCAGTTATATAGTGCCTAAATTTATTAATAGCATAAATGACAGCTAGGAACTCCTTTTTAGTCACTGTATATTTTAATTCAGGCGGAGTAAGTTTTTTGCTGATATAATAGATAGCATAAGGCTTTATGTATTCTTCTTGGCCAAGGACTGCCCCTATTTCTGTGTTGAATGCATCTGAAGAGATGTGAAAAGGAATTTTCCAGTTAGGCCTTCGTAGAATTGGTGTTGTTGAGACTAGTTTCTTCAAATCTGCAAAAGCGGCGTCACATTTATTAGTCCAATGGAATTCAATGTTTCTAGTTAATGCATAAAAAGGTGCAGCTATTTGTGATAAATTCTTTATAAATCTGTGATAATATCTTGCATAACCCAAAAAAATGCGTACCTCTGTCTATGTACAGGGTATGGCTAATAGAAGGATTACCTCTATCTTGGCTAGATCTACTTGTATTCCAGCTACAGAGATGTAGTGACCTAGTATCACTCCCTCGGTCATCATCATGTGACATTTTTCGTCGCTCAAAAATAACGTAGTAGCAATACATCCCTCCAATACTTTTTCTAGCATTTCTAGTGCTTGATCAAAATCTTCACCGTATGGGGTGAAGTCATCCATATAGATTTCAAGCTCCTTATTTATTAAGTCAGAAAAAATGTTGATTATAGCTCTCTGAAATGTTGCTGGGGCATTACATAATCCAAATGGTAAAACTATGTAAGAAAAATTAACCCATGGGTAGGTAAAGGTTGTCTTATCCTGGTCTTCGAGGGCTATTTGGATTTGATTGTAACCACTGAACCCATCAAGGAAGGAAAAGAACCATTTCCATGCCAATGTGTCAAGGACTTGGTCAATGAAGGGGAGGGGGAAGTGGTTTTTCTGTGTTGCTTTATTTAATTCTCTATAATCCACACAGATTATCCGTTTCCCATTATTTTTAGGGACGATTACGAGAGGGGAGACCCATTTGCTATTTGAAATAGGATAAATGAAATTTACATCTAATAAATTTTGCAGCTCCTCTTTTACAATATCTTTTAAGTGTGGGTTTAGCCTTCATTGAGGTTGTCTAATGGGACGGACTTCCTTATCAGTATAGATGTGATAGGTGCACAACTAAGGATCTAAAATTTTCATGTCTGGGTAATCCCAAGAAAATTCCCCTTGATACTTCCGAAGAATTTTTATGAGCTTTTGCTTTTCGTCATCATCCAAATTTCCATTAATATTCAAAACTTTCCCTAGCTCAATCTCAATGGGTATGTTGTTACGCACAGTGGTTGTGGGAATGTGTTGATCCGCAAGTTCTGTCACTGGATCTTCTTGAGCTTCGTCTTCAAGGAATGTTTTCAACATTTGGCATTTTAAATTTCTAGATATGGGTGGATGACTCATAAAATTATTGATTACATCATTCTCATTTTGATCCTTAAATTCGAGAGCTTCCACTAGTGTCATAGGAGGACGAATGTTTTGCTCCCAGTATGTACATGGATGTTTGTGAATTTTTACCATGGGTGATCTTGGTTTGGCAGGTGAATAAATAATGATATTTTTTATGGAATCCCCTCTAGTGATAGTCATGTTTCCTTTTCGACAACCTATGTAAGCTTCGAATGTGGCCAACCATGGTCACCCAAGAATCAATGCGTGACCGTCCATCCTGTTCTTTGGATTAATAACTAAGAAATCAGATGGATATTCCCACGAATCCATGGAGACCAAGATGTCCTATACTATTCCTTCCATTCTAATAAAAAACCTGTCAGAAAGCTCTAGCAGCGTGGCCGTAGGTTCTAAAGTTGATATGCCCAGTTTTTCGCAGGCCCTTGTGCTTAGGATATTGATGGCTGCCCCTAAGTCAACCAATGTGTTTGGAAATGAGTATCCAGAGGTTTGTACAAACACAATAGGATTTATTGGGTCTTCATATTTCACGGGTGGTTCCCTACCCAGTAATAAATCGGATAGCATCCCTACCACATGAACGGTGGGTGCAACCTTTGTTTTTTTACTTGCTTTTTCCTATATAGCTCTTTAATTTCCCTTGCGTATATGGGAATGTATTGAATGGCTTGGAGAAGAGGGATTTTGATACAAATTTTTCTCAACTCCCCCAGGATGTCAAAATCCAGAGAGATTATCAGTCTGGGCAGAGTTAACCTTTTAGGGAATGGGGTTGGAGACATCCTAAATTCTTCAGGCCCCTGTTGGTCAACCATTTATTTATCTTTACCTAACTCCATCCCCGTTATATTTTCTTGGCTAGGCTCTGTTGAAGTCCCAACTCAGAACTAAGGTGGATTTGTGGCTTCTACTGGTAATATAATACGTCTTGATCTTAGCCTCAGTTCACTGCATTTCTTCTACTCCACGTTGGGATTTGGATTTTCTATCATCTGAATTAGTTGAACTGATCTATTGTTGGGATTAGGATTGGGTTGGGATGGCAATTGAGGGCGTATGACCGGTTGTGGGTTATGTTGGATTGGGTATGGAGCTGGTAGCTTCAGTTGATTCTGGGTCCCTGCTCCTATTGGTAGGTTGGTCATTCCCAGGGGTCGCTACCAATTCCAATTAGTGTTTTGAGGAGGAGGTTTTGGCCATTGGCCTTGATATGGAACATTTTTCCAATAAGGGGGAGAACAAGGAAATCTTGGCCAATTATTCCCTGATGAGGATTGGGTAGGCCAAGGTGGTAAAGGAAACAAATAGTTCGGCCAAGTAGAAAAAGGCTTTTGATTCTGCCAAGCTGTTGCAGGGTTTTGCTGGTTAAACTACATAGAAGAAAAGAACTGAGGTAGGTCTTGAGGCATACCTAGTCGTGCCTGCCTTTGTCGACTTTGATTCATTAGGTAGATTGGTTTTTTCTCTTCCTCTACTTCCTTGTAAAATACTTTCAGCCTAGGGAGTGAAGGACATTGGTCTATGGTATGATCCTTGGTGTAGATGGCACAGGTCTAAACCATGTCTAAAGGGAATTCCCTTTGGTTGTGCTTCTTCCGACATCATCGGTAAAATACGGCCAAGTTCTGTTCCCCTATAGCTTGTTTCTACTTGGCTTATAAAACATAAAGTTGTGTTGTCAAATTACCCATAATGTCAATTTTGAAATCTTCTAAAAGGTTTCCAAACTCTTCTCTAGTTACGTTGCCATTAGGCTGCTTAAGATCTTTTTTCATAGAATCATGCCCATTTGGCCGATTGTGCGCACTACCCCGAGAGCATCTAATACATAGGGAAATAATCTCATCATATTATTCCTGGTAAATATGTCCTTTTCCCATTATGTTAAGTGTTTCAACCCATTCTTCCTTCATTCCTTTAATCATTGTGGATTTTAAGATGTCTTTGGATAGCGTGGTATATGGAGACCTTTGTAAATTGTATTGAAATATTTCTACGTCTTCTTCTAATGTTTCGTTGTCTTTTGCAAACATATTGAAGATTTCATCCTTTAGATCTAGGGTTCAGTAATAGTATTGATATTTATTAAGGAAAATTTTCTTCATTTGGTCCTAGTTATTGATAGTTTCCCCACCTAGTCCCTTGAACCAGCGTAGTGTTGTTCCCTTTAAGGTAGAGGGAAATAGTTTCAGCTTCTGAGGATCAGTGGTGTAGTCATACCCCCTACATAAGACATAAAATTCAAATAGGAATGCATTAGGATATTCTATGGTCAAACCATGGAAGGTGGGAATGTTGTGTAAGGGAATGGCTTTCATAAGGGCATTTGCAGCATGATCAACAATGGGTTACTCCAATGTTGGTGTCTGCCTCTGATTCTGATTTTGATTATTTTCCATTTGATCAAAGAGGTGCCATAAATTTTCAGGGATTTCTTGTTCTGGAGGAGTAATCTTGGTGGGTTTGGAAGGCGAATGCAGTGGAGGTTTTATAGCACTTCCCTGATCTGGGATCCTAAATACCTCTGTATCGACCACTCTTTCAGGGGACTTAGGCTCTAGAGCTTCTATTTGAATTACACCACTAGTTTATCCTTCCCCTTCCTGTAAATTGCAAGAACCTCCCTCTCTCGAAGAGTCAGTGCCTATATGAGCGACAATCTGAAGGCTTCACTCAGATCCTTCTGTCTCACAGTGAATCTCGGCGTGGGCTGCAGATGGTGAGGTTGCTGCCTGAGGGAGTGTGCTATGACTTTGAATGGAAATAGTTTTGGGTCATATGGATGCCTGAGATTCAACTTTCTTAATGATTTTGTCTATATATGTTATTCTTCCAAGGATCACTGGTCCTTTGGATTGTGAGGATTTTTGCAAATGATTTCGAATTTTTTCTATCTTTTTCTTTCTAATCATAAAAAAAGAGCACCTATTCTACTAGTCTTTGCACAATTTGCTAAGAAGAGGGCTAGAGAGAAAGAATTTTGCTTGCTGGCATGCAAGTTCTTACCTCTCATTTTTAATACCCATTTCTTCACAGCAATGGAGAAAGATGAATAAAGGATATCACTCTTAACACTCTCCCCGAAAATAGTGCCAAAAATGTCGGTTCACAGAGGTGGCTTATTATAGGCAGCCTTAGTGTTTCTCATTTAATTGTCAACCCAAGGTAAGTCTTCTTATTTCAAGAGTGTAAGCGCAGTATATGCGAGTGAGGTAGACTGATAGCTATTCTATGCTTATGAAAAAGGATTATCTAATTCTCGGAGTTCAATCAATCTCAAAGGGAAATGGCTTGGTAGAATGTAGCTAACTATTCTCTCTAGTCCAAAAGGGGAGAAACCTATGACTGAACAACATAATGATGGATTGAACAACAATATTAATGAAGTTAACAACAATCTTAATGAAGTGAAAACAATTGGAATGAAGTGAATCAGTAACTAATTATATAATTTTGTAATGGAATTCTCTTTGCAAAATGACTAATCGACATTAACCAACAATTGGACACCTTACTGCGCTGAAAGAACAATCTAATCCATAAAGATAAATAGGATTTAAAAACAAATTTTCTATGATTCATCAATCGACTGCAACATATTGGAAGAAAATGGAAAACATATAACAGTGATAAAGCCTTATTATAAACCAGAAAATACGAATGCGATTATTCTAAATCAAGAAGTACGAATGCTAAACTTCTCTGAAGATAGAAAAACTGTAACTTTATTGAGTGGAAAAATAATTTACAACTGCATCAGATAACGAGATATTGATTCTGTAACTAACACACAGCATGGAAATTGGCAAGGAAACTCCTAGGGGTTGGGCCCAGACCACTAGAAGCTCTAGCGCAATGAAAACCTCAAAAGATAATTGTTCAAAACATCAAAACTCTTTACTAAATCAAAGAATACTACAAGAATACAACTGGATAGTTTAGTCCTGATGCGTTGATTACATAGGGGAATTCCTATTTGACCTTTCATCTAGTTCATCCCTGTTCCTTTTAAAGGCACTTCCACATGATGGGATAGTATTTTTCTGAACACACGGTAACTATAGTATTGTTATGTCATTTGATTTCTCGAGTTCGAATCTAAATACTTTCTACCTTCCTAACATTACTGGTAAATTCTTAAAATTCTACTCGTTCGTGTCTGTCAGTTGTCTTCTGTTTGTCATTGGTCTGGCTGCTCTACCTTCCTGCACACGGAGATACAATAAGTCAAATTTCTGTTATAGAAACATTCAATTTGTTGTTAGCCCAATTGCCCTGATTTTCATAAATTTTTTCCTCTTTATTGTTTAAGATGAGGAAGAATTCCTAAGACTATGTCATAATTCAAAGTAATCATAGGGTGAAAATGTACCTTAATTCTGGCCCAACACCTACCAATATGGAGGCTATCATGAAGTGGCTAGTGCCTACTAATGTTTCTGAGGTCAAGATCTGTGTTAGAGTAGCACGGTACCTGAGGAAATTCATAGACTCATTTTCAACAGTAGTAGCACCACTCCACACCAACAACTAGTGGATATAGTTTCTAGCAGGGAAAGGGTCATCATAGGGCCTTTGAGGAGTCAAAGAAAAGGATTAGTCAGGCATCAATTTTGAAACTATTAAAGTTACAGTGATCCTTGGAAGTGGAGAAAAATATGAATGGGTATGTTACAGGAGTGGTCTTGATGCAGGGAGGAAGTACTATATACTACAATTATAAACTATTTCATTGGGTGGTTCTCAACTATGCTACTTACAATAAGGAACTTTATGCCCTATTGCAAACTATGAAGAAGTGGAAACATTATTTGACAGGAAAGGAAATTTCGGGGATAGTTAGGGGAAGAATATTTGGAGAAATGTTTCAATTTTTCAAATAGGTTTAGATTTGTGCACAACAGGAAATAAACAGGAGTATCAACACACAAAATGTGCACAAGAATATCTATGCACATAACTATTGTGGAAAAATCAGCATGGAAAATCATCGTAGAGAGGAAAGGTGTGCAAGGTGGTAGAGGTGGAAATGGTTAAGTTTGATAGTTTCTTTTGGACCAATTTTGATCACATCAAGTATATCACTGGAAGTTTACTTGGCCATGGTAATGTTCATGGTAATTATTTTCTCTATTATTTCCCATGGTATCAATGTCAACTTCGGACCACATGATTATGTATAAATAGATGCAAGTTGAGACAGTTTGGGTTGGCCAATTATTGATTGTTATTGGTTCTACTTGGTCATGCTCGTTAAATTTGTATTATTATTGTTTCTATGGTTGTGATCATGTGGTGTTGTTCCACTTAGGCTAGTGAGTCGAGATGAAGTAATGTTGTAATGTTGTATCATCACACTCAACGCTCTTTTGACCTATTAATTGAAGAAACTTGAAGGTATATTTGTCCCAATTTATTTATGCGTGGTTTTGACTGAATATTTCATGCATCTAAGTTTATGGTTAGTTGTAGTGAGGTCTTGAATCATTTTAAGTGAACCAAAGGTGGTAATGTTTGGTGTTGCACTATGTATAAAAATGTAGCACCCACCTTTTAAAATTTTGTTAATATCTTGATATGGCTAGTGGCTATTATAGGTGTTTGTAATCAAAATTAGCATATTTGCATGGGATTAACCCTATATAATGAAAAGAGTAGTTATCGTGTAGATTTCTATTCCCTTCACCATTGCAAAAATTTGATTCTTGTAGTCCTATAAGTTCCTTGGGTGAGACTTCACCTATCTTACAGGTGATGTCAAAATGGTTGGTGTCTTGTAGGGTTTTGTTGGTCAAAATTTGTGCATTAACCAAGGTCAAACAATCACAATGTCAATAAATTGTTTAGTTACTAGGATCAGGATTTATTATTTAAGGGAATGTGGATTCCCACCAAGGAGGAAATTAATCAATGGATTGAAGAGAAGGAATGGTAATTTTATACTAGTGATATAGGAGGTTAGTGGATCGACATAAACGAATGGATATATCGGTATGTATTTGTTGAATTCTATGAAATTTTATTTGTCGATTTCTCGTAGTTGTTATCAAAGTTGATACAAATGTTAAATGATCATAATAGAAATTAGAAACCTATTAAGATAAAGTGAAAGACTCTTGAGTGGGTTCAACAATTGAAAATTTTCAATATTAAAAACATTTTGCATCGTATATTATTGGTTTGATGGTGTCTCAAAAGGGTAAATTATAGAGCTTTATATTCCATCTATAGCATCTTGTAGCATTGCTGAAAGAGATAAGATATCCCCTAACTTAGTTTTTGTTGTGAATATTGTATAAGTCAAGTGTGTTAATTTTGTGACTTTAGGACTTAAATGGAACTAGTTTATCAATACTTTATTATTGATAATTACTTTATGTTAATATGTTTTATTAATAAAAATATGGAAAATAATTTGGAGCCTACAAATGGATAAAGAGAAATTTTTGATTGCAAGCTAGTGGTTGGATTTAATAGCCCTTGGATGATGTAATACCTAGGCACCTAATTTGAGGATTAGATTATTTAATTATGGAAAATTTATTGATGAATAACTTTATCAGGAAGATAGGATGTTGTCTTAGGAAACTAGGGAGAATGGATCTCATTAATGAGAAAGAAAATACCTTCCACCTAATGGATAAGGTAGGAGGTAATTACTAACTACCAAGAAAATCCTAAAAAATGGTATTTATGTCCTATAGTATAGTTATACTCACGCAGTGCACAGTTAGATTGAGGAGGTATAGTGGACGAGAAGGGAAATAAAAGAGAACATAATGTTAGGTTAACTTGCAGTCCATTAAATCTAGGGGGAATCATTCAAGAGGAATGTTCAAGGTTGGGAGGAGATTTATAGGTCCAATATTATTTTCTAAGGAAAACACATGTCAAGTCAGTATTCTAAACACTTTTTTATTTATTTTTGTTAAGTGTTTTTATATGATGCAGAAATTTTTTGCAAGTGAATGAAAAAAGAGACAAAAATACATCCTTTAAGTATTATATACAGATTAGTGCAGAACATATTTTAAAATTGTTGAATATAATATATTTTCCTATTTATTATAAAGGCTTATCTGTACAAATCTATGACAAACATCTATTTTTTGTTTGCACTTATGAAAATTTTAATTAGAATTTCTACATACATTAAAATATGAAAAATTAAGCAAAGGACTACATAGTTGAAATAAAACAATTGCATATGATACGCTAGTAGCATCCCTTATTTCTATAAAACTAAATTGAAAAACAAGAATGTAATTACACACTTAAATAAATACAATGATGAAGCTAAATTGGCTTAAAACTTCATAAATAATGGAGTTTGGACCCATGCTTCTTCTTCTTTTAATTAAGAAAAATATTCTTTACAATATTGTACTGCCACACACTCATACCAGTACGCAGGAACCCACCTGCATAAGGATACAACCCTCTCTTATTGTCCATCACATACTAGAAGGGAGCTACAACCACATTATCCTCAATTCTTTGTGGATTACTTTTCAAAATGTTCCAAACTGGATCTAGTTGATCAACACATTACAACTTGTAGGTCACATTTCATCAAATTTTTAGACTGGACCCACAACCATCATCAAATCATTGAATCAAAAAACTAATCACTAAATCTCAATTAACCACAACAACCAATCAAACTAAACAAAAACAGATCATGTCAATGCACTATTAATCACCAAGCCATGTAGTGTTATCCATCAGTGAATGAAATTTCTTCCCCTTCAAACCCTGGTCAAGAAAATGTCAAAAATTATTTGCTACTATTACGAATAATACCCACATATACACGCTATTTTCCTTAAGAAACCTATGTACAAATATTAAAATATAGAACCCTCGGACTGAATCACTCCATTGTTGAAATCAATCACAAAAATACATTTATCCTTTGTCACATATATCTGAACCACTTACAGATCAATACATACTAACATCAATACAATTCAATATTTCATTCAAAAACCATTCAACTTAACTAGAACTGTCACATGTAGAAAGTCATGAAGAAGACATCATCGAAAAACGAAAGTAATCACAACTAGATTGATCTCACATCATTAATTGCTCATACTTCAAAAAAGAAACTAGCATATATATCTGCTTCTTATGAAGTACTTTTGTGTATGTGCATGCTTATCAAGAAGCATATCCACGTACATATCTATCCATACTATAGAAATGATATGTGACTTAACATGATAGGATTCGGGTATGCACAGAATATTTCTAAGAAAAACTTGTGTATATATCTACAATACTAACTCATATCTTCGTTGCACAACATAACTTCAGTCAAACCTAGATCTCCACACATACTATAAAATTCACACATCATAACATCATTATTAAAGATCTATCAACCCATAATCATACTATTCAATGTGTAGTCATCTCAAATATATAGTATCTTGTCCATCATCACACTCCTAGGTGTGCACTTATTTCATATCAAACAAAATTCATCAATAACCCATAACATGCACACTAAACACTTTGATCTCCATATCCTTATATAGCTTACGCCCTAGCCAATACCTTATGTTAAACCCATACTAATGCTGATGGTATTATTTTACGGGATCAAATATTCATCGATGGGCTCAATACTATGGGCCAATACCATGGTAAAGACGCTTGTTATTGATATTACAATGGTGCAGAAACTGTATGCGCTTTATATTCCCCTGTTCCTGTGTATGTACACGGATTTTATTAACAAATCCCACATGTACTTCTCAATACATCACCTTCATTATTCCTCTGTCTTTGAACTACTATTTCTTTGTCAAACTCATTGTTATATCTATATTGGCTTGTAGACTCATGATCAGGAGCTCATGTCCTAGCTATGCAAATTTATCAAAAATGAAAGTGTTCAAAATTTGTTTCAATCTAAACGATCGGAAAGGTCTCACCACTGCAATTCTGGAATCACGAATGGTTCTCAAAACTGACGTCGTATGTGAAAGTTATGAAGGTTTGAAGTCTTCAGTAAACTCCATTTTCAGTTGACCATGTTTGACTTTTGAAATTTGGAAAAAATTTTAAAAATAATATTCCAAGGAATATTCCTCAAAATATTCCCCAGAATATTCCATTTGGGTGAATCATTTATCGACACATGGCATTTGATGATTTTATGTTTGGTTGACTTTAAGTTTTGTGGCCAATGGGAAGTTGCCACATGGCAGGCCTAGAGGCCGCCACGTGGCAAGCCCATAAAGGTCTTGTAAAATTATTTGGCACCAGTGGGATTGGAACCCAAGAACTCTTTCATATCATGCGGGCAGCTTTACCAACCCGCCTAACAGTGTTTCTTAACACTCTAGTGGCGGTGGTTATATTTCAAATAATGTAAACGTTGTGTTAGAAGAAAAGGGGGGCCAACCCCCACATTTCAATACCCATATGTATCAGCGCTGAGAACTAGGGGTGTAAACCAATGGCGCCAAACTTCGATAGTTACGGGGTGGCGGTTACAGGTGATGTGACAATGTCACGAAAACTTTAATGCCACATTTTAATGGTTATCTAGAGGTGGTTAAAGCGGAAATTTGCGCGCAGTCATCATGTGACCTCCCCCACTAACACTGAAATTCCACATTAAATGTTACCCCTAATTTTGGGGCAGATTCCACCATTTCAAGCAAAGTTCCAAATTTAGCGCTGCCAACTAGCAATTACTCCACATTTCGTGGGGTTTTTGGGGGACATTGGGAATTTTTCTTGTAGATGCCATAACTCTCTCATTATTGAACCAAATTGAGTGAAATTTTAGTCAATTTTTGGTCTACTCAACCTCCTTAGCACTTTGGGACATTTTTTAGGTCGAATGGAGGTGATCTTCAGTAGTGTTTACTTCAAGGAATATGAAGGAGCCATCAGGGCCACCATGAGACAAATTCAGTTTGAGGCCTAACCAGGGGAGTTAGAGTCCTTTTCCAAAGTTCCAATAGGATAAATTGGATAATTAAGATTTTATGAATCTGATGAGATGGTTTATAGATCCTGTAGAGAATTTTTGAAGGCCGAAAGCTTCAGTAAAGTTCTAGGGGTCATTAGTGCTAAATTTTTCCAGCAGTAGTGCAGGGCTTAGAAAGAGTTGTTTGAGACCATTTGCAATGAACCAGTGGTCATTATTGAATGAAAACATCATTATGAATATATTTACAGAGGTTTCAGCAAGTTTTAAAGAATTTTAGAGGTCGCAAACTCAACAGAGAAGTTTTCCTTGACCCTAGTGTCAGGGGTGCCGATAGGTGATTGAGGCGAAACCGGAGCAGCCGAAGGCTATTTTTGATGAATAAAAACACCATATTGACTATTTCATTCATTTTAGAACCAATGGAATTGATTTCAGAACATTTTAATAACTTTTAGAGCTCGAAAAATTGATGTGAAGTTCTGGGCAGCCCTGGGCAAACTGTGGAGGATAGCCTATTTGGGGAATGCAGTGCTCAATTTGAGAAATTTATCAGTTTATAGTTGATGTATGATGTGTATTGGATACATCAGGAGTGGTTTCAGTGACAGAAATATAATTTTAAGGGAGTTTGTGCCATTTAGAAGCTCAGAGTAGCTTACTGCACCGATAGAAGGAATCGTGTCAACAAGAGCCTAAAGCTGTTTTTCATATTTTGGACAGCCAATTGATGGATATTAATGGTATTCTCAGCCCTTTGGATCATTTTTTTATTCATTGGAATTAAGTATTTAATTGTAAAAAACTTACCATAATCCCAAAGAGCTAAGTCATGATGACAAAACTCAAAGGAGACGTAGCCCACGAGATTTCGGGTGAACTCCTAGATTAAAATTGTTGTTGTGTTTGAATGATTATTTTCTGCATTATGTTGTTGTATTACATGTTAAAATACAGCAAGAAAAAATGATGTTAAGACACATAAAAAATAAAAATTCATACACCACTTTCAAGTAAATAATTTCGCAAAATTGTCAAGTGCAAGCTAGATCATTTTAAGTAAAACTGAGTGGTAGGTTCTTGAAATACATACAAGTTATCCAAACCATTTTTAGATCAATACATTCAGTTATCCCTATGTTGACATCTTCATCAAGTATTTTTCCATCAAGGAAAACATATTTTTCATAATGCCAAAAATATCCCCCTTTGGAAGATACTATTATTTACGTGTTGCACTTGTAGGTGAAGAAAGTATGTTAGTTTACCAAGTAAGGGAATTTCAAATTCTTGTTGCATGAATCGGAAGAAAATATTTTACTGATAGACTCTTCGGTGCTACCAAATATGATGCCATCCATGTAAACAACAACTATTAAAAGTGTACCATCATCTATATTTATATACAGGTTTTTATCTACAAATCCCTTGGTGAAATCTTGTTGTTGAAGATATTTGTCAAGATGATAATACCATGCATGAAGAGCTTGTTTTATTCCATATAATTCCTTCTTGATTTTGCAAAGAATAGTTTTATCATTTCCTAGAATGAACCCTTCAGGTTGTTCAATATAGAGTTCTTCTTCTAAGTCCCCATTTAGAAATGCATGTTTAACATCCATTTGATAGACTTTGAAATTATGAAATATTGAAAAAGAAACAAACATTCTTATGGCTTCAAGTCTGGATATAGGTGCACATGTTTCTTCAAAGTCTATTCCTTAGCATTGATCATAGCCTTTGCATACGAGTCTTTATATGTTTCTAATTACATCTCCATTTTCGTTCAACTTATTTTTGAATACCCATTGTGTCCCAATATTATCATGAGGTCTTGGTACTAATTCCCATATATGATTATTTTAAAATTTTTCAAGTTCTTCATTCATATCTTTAGCCCAAAATTCATCTTTTCTTTCTTGATTTGCATTTTTTGATTCAATTTTGGATAGTAAGGCTAGATAACTAGGAGTTCCAACACACCAACATCCCCTGATGTTGGCTGAGAGTTGAGCTCAAAAAAAAATTTCCAAGTAACATCAGGTTCTTAAGTATAGAGCATATGGTTGAAACTAGGGTGCATTTCGGGGAAAACTCTAGGTCGCTACGAAGTGAGGTATGATGTTGCAGGCGGGGACAGTGGAAGGAGGCAATGCCTCTGGGCCTATGAGGCCCGGGATGATGGCAGGAGTATTGGAGATGAGGGTGGTCCCTCAACGGGCCCCTTGGTGAAGGAGCATCCGATGGCTGAAGCAAAGAACTCGGGGATAGCATTGGGGGTCTGAGACAGAGCAGCCTCTAGAACATGTGATCGGGGGTGGCCAAACAAAGGAGGCTAGACACCCTGGCTAATTCCTACCAAATAAAATGGATATATGCCAGGTGCACATCAAATCAGATGGAATGGGCCCTCATATCCAATATATGAAAGACCCTCAGTAGCATTAGTGAACAATTCAATGAATTTATTGAAGAACTACACTTGGTGGATGTGCTGACTACCAGCAGCTTATTCACATGGCAAAACAAACATGCAGGCTCCTGACACATTGCTTCCTAGCTAGATCTGTTCCTTATGTCAGAATCTGTTTTTATGTGGGGGGTGAGATTGGGGCCATTGTCCTCTCGGTCGCTGAGTCAGACCACTTGCAAGTTTATCTAGATTGGCATCAGTAACTAGGAGAGAAGGTGAAACAACCCTTTTGGTTTGAGAGATTCCGGTTGTCTCACCTCTATTTCCATAGTCTTCTCAAGGAGTGGTGGGTGGGATATGAGGCCCCCTCAAGTTCTAAAATATATTTCCTACAACACAAACTCAAGTTTATAAAAGAAAGGTTCAAGAGGTGGAATAAATAATCCTTTGGAAATATCCAAGAGGAGAAACAAAGAATAGAAGGACAGATTTAGGACCTTCAGAAATGGGTGATGCATGGTGGCCACAATGATGAGGAGAGTGAAATAGAATCTAGACTCCTCCTGGAGCTTTCCCAGTGTGAAAGGCAGGAGGAGATTCTGTGGCAGCAGAAATCTAGAAACCTTTGGCTCAAGGATGGGAACAAGAACACTGTGTTCTTTCACAGAGCTACAATACAACACCGTAAGGGAAACCACATAACCCCATTAAAAATTTCCAGTGGCCAATATGTGGAAATGTAGGAAGATCTAGAGCAAGGCCTTAACCATTTTTTTTCTGGGCTGCTTCATGAGATAGAGGAAGACAAATGACCTAATATAGATAAGATAACCACTAATATACCTTGTTTGGTGTCGGCGAAGAATAACATGATTTTGATGCATAGAATTAAAATCGCCGAGGTGGAGGAAGCGGTCAAAGGGATGGAAGGAGGGAAAGTTGTAGGCCCCGATGGGTTCATGGCCAACTTCTTTCAAATTTGTTGGGATTTAGTGAAGGATGAATTGTTGTACATTGTAGAGGAATCTCGGAAAATAGGAATAATTTTGAAGGCCTTCAACTCCACTTTCCTCACCCTTATTCTAAAAGAGCACGAGGTGGAAGAACTTGGTAATTTCAGACTGATTGCTTTATGTAATGTCATCTACAAAATTATCATGAAAATAATGGCAAATAGATTAAAACCCATGCTCCCAAAGCTTATTACCTCGAAACAAGCTAGCTTTATGGAGGGGAGACAGATTATGGATGGCATCATCCTTACCCATGAGGTGATCCACTCCTTGAAAAACTCTAGGAAGTCGGGGATCATGATAAAACTTGATTTGGCCAAAGCCCATGACAAACTGAGTTGAAAATATCTGAGCCAGATGCTAAAATATTTTGACTTTTTCCATGTCTAGGTTAAATGGGTCCCTAACATGGTTTCCTCAGCTTTTTACTCTATTATGGTTAGTGGTACTCCTTCCTATACTTTTCGGGAATCGAGGGGCATCAGGAAAGGGGATCTATTGCCCCCTCTTCTTTTGATATTGATGGTGGAAGGGTTGGGCATAACTTTGAAGGCTAGCTAAGATGGGAGGATCCGAGGCCTTGGGCTACATGACAGGGCAACCCATGATACTCACCAAAAATTCATGGATGATACGATTTTGATGGGTCAGGCTATGGTCAAAGAGGCAAGAGGCTTAAAAGATATCCTGGAGGTATTCAAAAGAGGGAGTGGCCTTGAGGTAAATGAAGGGAAATTGCAAGTATTATTCTTCAATACTCCACTGATAACACAAAGAAACATTATCATAATCGTCGACTTCCCACAAGGCTCCCTCCCATCTAAATACTTGGGGGCCCCACTGCTAGACTCTAAGGCTGGACAAAGCACTTGGAAAGATCTCTTGGATAAGTTGACAACCAAATTGGAAAACTGGACCCATCGGGTGCTAAACCTCCCTAGTCGTCTAACTCTAGTAAATTTGATTCTTCAGTCCATGCCTATGTACCTCTTCTCAGTCCTAGTGGCCCCTAAAGTGGTTCCTAAGAATATCAGGGCCATCTAGAGAAATTTCATTTTGGGTAGCACTGAGAACAAGTAGAAATGGGATCCGAAAGTAAGTAATCAGGTGCTTGGGTCGAAAATTTAGTGGCGGTGGATCCCAAAATAGTTAAAACACTAGGTGGATCTCTAGATGATTAAATATGCTAGGGGTTGGAAAAGACAAGAACCTGATCAGATTTAATGAGGACACCCCAGGATCCTTGATCTCGAGGGCGGCTAATGACAACCGCAACCTAGTCAAAGAGCACAACTTTTGGGAAATAGGGGATGGAAGGGAGGAAGATTTCCTTAGGGACGCATGGAAACAACTACCTAGTATCCAAGGGCTGGTGGAGATGTCAGGGCTTCAAGAACAGTAGAGAATGGAAGGCTTGAAAAGAGTTAAGGATTTCTGGGACACTAATGTAGAGGACAACCATTATCGTCAGTGGTTGAAGATGGATTGGGTCAGGACTCGCTGTCCAAGGGAAGACATAGGAAACCTAATGTAGGTGCTAAGAGAAATGAAGATAAAAAGGAGTCAACACTCAGATAAATTAGATGAGGGTATAACATAGCCAGTCAATTCAACATCAAAGAAGCATCTGGAATAGCTCAGAACCACCATATGTTGCAATCTGAAAAATAATGGAGCAAATATTGGAACCTAGGTCTCTAGCCTTAAATATCCACCTTTCTTTGGTTGTTCTAAAAGGAAGAGTGTTGACGTGGGAGAACATACGTAAGAGAGGGATGGCAAGACTTTTAGTTTGTGTTCTATGCCTATCAGTGGAAGAGACCATGGATCACCTATTTGATGAGTGAAACTGAACCTATAAATTTTGGAACAAGGGAGACCATATTTTCAAAAGTTCCAACTAGGTCCCAGGAAGTTCGTCAGCCACTATTATCAACTAGGAGGAGGACCCCTTTAAGAGTAACATGTTAAATCTAATATGGGAGCTTGCCTCGGGGTTTATGTTATAGGAGATATGGAAAGAAAGGAAACATTGTATCTTTGATGGCAGGAAGAGCTCGGAAGAGGAAGTCTGGGAAAGAATCCAAGTCCATGTGCGAGAAACCTTAGGCCTCAGGAGATGGGGACTGGGTTACATTAATACTATTAGGGAGGAACTTCATATGCTTCACAAATTGAAGGTTCAAGAGCCCCCGTAGTATATCAGAAAGGCCAGTAATGGATCCGACATACTTATCAGCTCGGAAATCTGGGAACCCCCCGAAGATCAGATTTTCAAACTAAATTTCGATGGGGAATTGAAATGCAACCCAAGAGCAGCTGGGCATGGCGGAGTAATACGAGATAGTAAATGGGAGATCTAAGGAATCTCATGGGGTTACCTAGGGGAGACATTTAACAATGTTGTGGATCTTGAGGGGTTACTAGCAAGGCTGGAATTAGCAATCCAACATCAGTGGTCGCCTCTGATCATTGAGGGAGACTCTAGAATCATTATTGATCTAGCTATCATATTGCTAAATGGGTCCCAGGTGAGTAAGGTTACCCAGAACTAGAAGATGGAAAATAGCTTAGAAATCCTGAGCTCCCTCCTTTGTATGAACTAAGAGGTCTAGCTCAATCATGTGAGGCAAAAAGCTAATAGTCTTGCAGACCTGCTAGCCAACCATGGGGTCCAAGCGAGAGAATAAATTCAATAAAGGAAGTGGGGAGATCTTTCCAAATCATACCTTAAGGAACGATGCAAGAGAATAATTTGGAAGGATCATAGAGTCCCGGATGCGGGTGACTAGGGACCCTAGGCAGCAGGAGGGGTGTCATGTGCCCACCACAAGGGCGAGCACGCGATGGCCACATGAAAGAGGTGAATTGGGTGTAGGCATGATGGGCGATGATAGTTTAATTTGGGGAAGGATGGTGGTAGAGGTTAGCCATTGGTAGTATAGAAGAATGGAGGTAGAGGCGATGGGGATGTAGGATACTGAGGGCGGGAGGTACCACCTCTGTCCTAGCTCGCTCACGTGTGTAGTTATTATTGACAGAGGGTGGAGGAAAGGAGGTACAGGAGGTTGCATAGGTCAAGATTATTTTATCTGTGTGTGGAGGGGTGGGGTTGGTATTGTTTCAACCCATTGCATTGGTGTGCTCAAGTAGAGAGGTGCATGTGTCTCCGTAGCTGTGCAAGTGGTTGCAGTTGGGATCCGTTGTCATTCCCTTCTGTAAGAAATGATGGTGGTTCACCCATTTCAGGGTCATCTTTGCGTGGGTCATGGAATAGGCAGTGGCAGTGAAGTGGCGTCCAGAGGCAGAAAAACCTTGAATTCATCTCAACTAGAGAACTGGGGTGGCAGGCTAGATTGGGAGGCCCTGTTCTTTGTAGAGAATGACGATGAAGGTGCCAATGCCCTTTCAAAAATGGAGGCGGAGCTGGTTAAGTCACTGTGTCTTGAGTATGGGGGGGTTGAGGTGCACCTGGTTTGGGTGTCGAGTATCCTCCTAGGCCATCTCATTTGCGAGAGGAGGATAATTGGGAAGGTGGTCGGGGAAAATATCAGCAGCATCAAGATAGCGTTGGACAAAATCCTGGGAAAACTGTAGGATGCCTTGGTCATGGCTATTTATTTTGAAATCCTATAGCCTAACAATATGCTCTCGCTGGAAGTCATAAGGGATGGATAAGAAGAGGAAAATGTGACTAAGCACAAGTTGGAAAGCCCGGGAGGGGAGGACCAGGACCAGGACTGAATAGGTGCCTCGGACCTTTTTGTTGTACTAAGCTATCTATGTGTATTTAACCCAGTAATTTTTATAGTGTGTAGTCTTAGTAGGTTTAGTTGGCTACAAGTTGGAGTTATGGCTCTTCTACCTTTGTTAGGGGCCATTAGACTAAATTTTCCTTAGGTTTCCCGATATGGGAGGACATGATTTTGTAGCTTTGGACACTCTTGATTTGGTTTTCGTAGTGCCAACACATCACTAAATGTACACATTTAAATAGTTAATAGAAGGAGACCTATATTTGCTGACAAAAAAAAAACTAGGAGTTCCAACAAGAGATCTTCTAGTTTGTACTCTAGCTTTCTTTTCGCCTAGAATTTGAGATTCTAGATGATTTTTCTAAACATACCTTGATGGAGTCCTTTTTTATGCTTATTTATTGTAAATTCCTTCTTCCAATGCTTCATTAGTTTCTTCTCTTACATCCTTTTGGTTTGTTGTAGAAATAAATTCGACATCTTTTGGTGCTTCCCTTTTGGTACATTTGCATGCTTCATCGGTCACAACATCAATACATTCAACAATATTTTGAAGTCTTTTTTTGTAGAATTTGCATCCTTTTCTTCTAGAATAGTATCCAAGTATAATTCCTTCATCTTCTCTATCTTCAAACTTTACAAGTTTTTCATCATTATTCTTTATGTAAAATTTTCTTCCAAAGACTCTAAAATGTTTGACAGTTGGAGGCTTACCAAACCAAATTTCATGAGATGTTTTATCACCGTTTACACGGACATGGGATTTTTTGATAACAGTCACAACAGTATGCATTGATTCACCCCATAAGGTATGAGGTATTCTGAACTCATCAAGCATGGAATGTGCCATTTATTGAATTGTTTTGTTCATTGATTCTGCCACCCCATTTTGCTGAGGAGTTTTAGCTATAGAAAATTGCCTCTTGATGCGATGTTGTTCAAAAAATTCAAAAAATTCATCTGATATGAATTCTCCTTCCTTGTCATATCTAATACATTTTATTTTCAAATATAATTCACTCTCCACTAAATCTTTGAAGACTTTAAATTTATCAAATGCTTCATCTTTATAAGCCAATACAACACATTCTAGTAAAGTCATCAATGAATAAGATGAAATATTGTTCACCTTGAGGTGAATTTTTCCTCATAGGCCTACATAAATTAGTATGAATAAATTCAAGTGGCTTACTTGCGAAGCCATATTTGGCATTGAATTGTACCCAGATTTGTTCACTGAATTTACATGGCCTGGATATCGTAATTTCTAGTAGATAGATGTTAGGAAAGTCACAAACTACTCCTAGATTGCTTAACTTATGTATTTGAGTGAAGCTTATATGTCCCAATATTTTGTTCCATAGTCATCTTTCTTATGCTTTTCTCAAGTAACACTGTTCAAGACCACATTCCAAGACATAGACATTACCTGGAGTTCTTGTTCCCTTTACTATGATCTTACATGTATCGACATTTCGAACCACACAATCCTTTGATCTGAAAATAACCTCATTTCCTTGGTCACACATCTTACTAACACTCAACAAGTTGTGTTTTAATCCCTCAAAAAACAATAAAATTCTAGCTTTAACCTTTTCTTTCAGCAAAATAGTTATTTTTCGTTTAATAGCCGTTAGGACCCTATAATATAGGTATATGTTCTCCAGTTATCAATTTTTGAATTGTTATGATCAAGTTGAAAATGATTTCATGATAAGGCGCTCAAGAGTAAGGGTCTAATGGTATGCCCAATGCCTCAAATCAGATAATTCATCTATTTCTAGTCTTGTCACCTAAAGGTTTGGAATTATGATACATTCACATGTATTTGTGTAGTCCCTAAAGTGGCTAAATCAGGTGCTTTTTATGAATTTGGATATGTTTTAATTCTGGCAGAAAGTTTGGATTTCGGTAGCTAAGAGTCAAAATCTTATAACTGTTAGCTACTGAAAGTTAAAGCTTTCGGTAGCCAAAACAACTTACCTACACCTATTACTAGCTGCCAAAAGTATCGAATTTCTCTAGGGTTTTTAGATTCGTTTCACCTCCATATCAGTGGTGGTATACAGGTCATCATGTGAAATTAAGCTACCAGAACGGAATCAAGCTATCATTCATCCAAGTTTCAAAAATATTATGACTCATCTATCTCCACATCATGCAATCATAACCCAAGTCGTGCCAGTCCATTTCAATTAAATCTCAAAAAATGATCATGATGCCTTCCCACACTTTGAATTGATCGACAGTTGGTTTCTGTTTGTTTTAAGAGTCACCCACAGATTCCCAAAACCTTCATTCTTACCTTCGTTTCTTGTTGTTCTATTTCCTCAAATTCTTTCTATTTTTCCCTCACTTTTATGCCCAGTTAAATTCATCATCCACCTCTGTATATCCTAGCCACTCTGTAATATAAACTATATTTTTAAGAGCGTTTTCAGGTCCTAGTGAAGAAGATGCTAACCAAAGGTGCTCTATTAAGGAAGGAATTACAAGACACATTGTATCTTGATGCAAACCCTCAGGCTTGTGAATTGTTCAAGCAGGTGGGATGTTACAGGTTCTGTCAGAATTTATAGGGATACCATCAGGGTATCACAGAAGGATTTGCAAAGAGTTTTGATGGTTGTAAGGTGCAGCTTGGACCCATGACAATGCAGATATATTAGGCTAGTGTTTTAGTAGCCACAGTGATGCCAGGTGAATGAGATATGTGATTTAAGACTACCTCCATCAAATAAGTTGATTTCAAGTTTTTCGTCAAAGAATAATATCAAAAAATGAAGTGGAAAAAGGATATCCCCAAGAGTTATTTGGAGGATAAATGGCAAACACTGTTGAAGATGATCCATGTTTACATCACTTGTGAGGGGAGATATGGAAGGACCATACTCTACCACTTCAGATAGCTCCTCCACTTCACAGGTAATCAACCTCAAACATGCCATTTTATCTTCTAAAGAGTCTCACCAAGATGGCTTCCAAAGTTCAGGCCAAACCTCAGATAGCTAGCAGTAGCCTTTTCCACCATGGGCTAATCAAGTTGATAGTTTTAGAAGATCTCAAAAGAATAATAAAAACTTGGAACTATCTCCTATTTTCGGGAGAATTTGAGCAAGAAATTCAGCCAAAGAAAGAAGGAACTCCCTCACGGGAGTTGACTTCCCCAAAAACCAGCAAGAGGAAGATAAGGGCACTATCTCCTCTACAAAATTTCACTAAGGATTCTCCCTCAAAATCCAAGAAGTCAAAGAAAAGGTTAAAGTTTGAGAAGGAGTGATAGGTTCAAGGTGAAACTGCAGCAACAAATGTTCTAAACCTACCATATTTAGATTCATATTCAGAACCATTAGCTACAGAAACAGAAGTAGAACCACTAGCTGCAGAAATGGGAGCAGAGCCATTAGTTGTAGAAATAGAAAACCCTAAAGAAGCTGGAACATCATCACAAAATAAGGTTAGCAGAAATCATAAGGTACAGAAGTTGTAGGAGGAAAATGATGAGTTAAAAGTGTTGGAGAGACTCCCAAAGAAGGAAAATGAGACCCTTAAGTAGTCATCTAGAAAAATTAGTTCTGCACTGGATCAGATAGTCATTAAATATGAAACAGTAAAGAAAAATAATAAGAGGCTTCAAAAGCATAATGTCAAGTTGCAAAACATGAACAAGTTTTCAGGTTCAAACTTATTCACAAGAAACTAAAACCTTAAGCTCACCTCACACTTGATACCATAGTTCAAGCTTCCCTTGATCTCAGTTAAAAGTGGTTATAATAAATGAGGTAGGGTCGAAGGACAACTCAACCATTTTTGGTTAAATTCAGGATAAATTACACTTTTTCCAGCTAAGGACCATTTCACAATCCCTATTTATCTACCAAAAATCATGCCCATAAAATAAACAGCTAAGCACACTCCGTTTGACCTCATTAGCTGCTGAAAGTTCTATTATGGACAAAAGGCATCAAATCCCCTCAAATCAAGGAAAATTGATTGCTTCAGTAATCTCCAAAGCCTCCAGAGCAATCTTTTAATTATAATTCATCCTCAACATGTTGTTTTCAACCTAAAATTCAATTAGATTGGGTTTTAAAGGATATCAAAGAAAATCTATTTTTGTTGGAATTTTTTATAATTTCCAGATTCGAGGATTTAACCAACAAGAAGTATTGGCTATTTTTTATTTTTTAGGGTTAAGTATTGAATATTTTGTAATAGATTTAGGAGATATGGCATGATTGTAAAAGAGATAAAATCTCTATTTTGGGTAGAAAAGAAATAGGTATTTTCTTGAAATATCTAAAAATATTTAAGGAAGAGATTTAATCATCCTAGTCTATAGGATTTGAATGTAAAAGGGAAATTATGAGATAAAGGTTATACCTGAAGGGAAGGATGGTATGGGAATATCATCAACTATTGTAAAGATGTTCAACTGGTTGTAAGTGACTTTTTCTTGGATGAATGAAAAGACCTTCTATTTCTAGATTCTTGTGTCATGATTATATGGTGAATTTCTTCTTGATGTAATCTATTATTCTTTCCTTTCACACAGGGTTTTCTTTCCTTATTGTTTATAAGAAAATTTTGTTCAAGATTTGTCATTGGACACCCTACTCAGGCTTAAAACAATATTTATGTTTTCCTCTGAAGTTTGAATGTAGAATTCATAAAAGGTCTACTTTGCACTTAGATTGAACCCTAATTTGTTATTCTTTTCCATCTCACAAATTGTAAAGATCCAATGACATGACTGTATTTCCTAGTTATACATGATCTCAGCTATTCATTCATTTAAATCATATTTGACCCTTTGAATCCATTATCCCAATGGCCCTCTTTTGTTGTCTCAACCAAAATTTTCAAAAACTATGTCTACCCTCACAACTAGCCTAATATTAGAAATTTAAAACAAAGCTAAAACATACAGAGAGATCCCTCTCTGAGTCTTGGAGGGCTAGATCCTTGACTCGAAGAAGTTTTTATGTTGCCTCCGGGATTCAGTATTCAACCTCAAAATTACAAAGCACTAAACAGTGGCGACCATACTGGGTAACTTGAACGTAATTTTAGGTTCCTCAGTAACAATTATCAAGTTCATATCTTGTTGTTGATGGTGGACAAACAACCAAACACAAGGAGGTTGAAATAATCCACCTGCAAACTCCACAGATTTCAGTTGATCTAAAGACTCCACTGGTAAAATAATCTAGAATTATTGTGAACTTATGGCGACTCCATTCTCAGGTTGATTGGTTTTCAAAATGAATTCAAGAATACAACACAGGTATGCTCCTTTATACAGATCAAATATTCTAGGTTTTCCAAACCCTATGCCCAACACTGATTGGATAAAGTATCTTCAAGTGTGTAAAGATAAAAAATGATATGATGCTGCTATACATCTATTAAGGTTTCATATGCATATCTGTCAGTTTAAAATCCAATTTCCTGAAGATTCTCTTGTGAAAATTTTTGTGGCGATTTTGGAGGAGAAGGCTAGATCTTGGTATGAAGATTTACTAGTTTCCTGTATATGTTCTTTAAAGCATTTTCATACTATATTTTTTGACACGTACAAAGAGGATATCCATCTTTGTTGCTAGTTCAAAACTACTATGATGATTTTGAAAGTTTTATCAAATATATGGAAGATTATTATGATGATGATCAATTTATGAATGACGAAATACTAGAAGTTTTAGAAGAAATACCTTTTCAAAAAGTTAAAGTCTTGCTTGAATTTTCTTCCCATTAGGAAAAAATAAATGATGTATGTTCTCTAGAGGTTCATGAAGGTTCACCACAAGAGACAATTCTTACAGAAAGAAGTCAAACTAATCAGCCAAAGATGAAGGAAGAACTTCATCTTCCTGAACCTGATCAAGTAGAAGACAACACTAAAAACATACAGCAGTCAGGTGATCTGGAAGAAAAGGCAGCATAACTTAATAGTCTTTAATCACAAGAGAATCTTTAGCAAGCAATGTTTTCTTCAAATATTAAATACCAATCAGGTTTTCCAAATGAAGACCAATCAAATTCTCTTTCTAAGTTTACAGACCATGAAGAAAATTTTAAAATTTCTCCACCATCAATTTCTTCTTGGGATGTTAATGAAGTTGCACAACATATTGTTATAAGTCATGATCCTTTGCCTGAATTATTGAGAGTTTGTTTCACCCTTGCAAGATTCTGTGTGACAAAGGGAATGATCACTCAGAGCACTTGATTACAATGGATGATGAGGAAAAAAAAATTGCTTCCTTGTTGTTTGAAGACAATCAGTTCCTACACAAAAGTAAAGCAGTAGTCTGGGATGAGGTTTGTTTTTATGTTACAAATCATATAGAATATCTCATGTTGCAAGTTTACCTAGATCCTTTGGTCAGTGTATTACAAGCATTAGTGAAGGAAGAATTCACCATGTTGATCAATAGAGCTATTAAATCCAGTGGAAGAGTTAAATTTCCATGTTTTAAATCCATCTTTCCACCTGCATAAATGGAGTGAAAATTTCAGTTGAGTACTCATTTGCTTGACTGGTTGCATTGGAAGTCTAATTATTACTTGATATGGTAATCCTTATATCATATTAGAGTAGGTATATGGTGATAATAAGCTTGTTGGTAAAGCATATTTTTGTATTACAGATTTCATTTCTACATTCAGATTTTCAAGATGCAATTGTGATTTTTAGATAGTTTGAAGTGCATATTGCAATTGTAGTTTCAGTTCAAATTTATAGTATGCAGATAAAATTTCTAGGCAAGCATGTGGTTTCCAGTCACTCAGTTGCAGGATAGATCAAGAAGTAGGTTGTGGGATCAACCTAATGGATAAGGCACTGATTTACGAAACCAGACATCTAGGATTCTTGACACCCCCTTCGGAGTGACCATCCCCAATTGGAGTCGATCTTAGGACCCTATAATATAGGTATATTTTCTCTAGTTATCAATTTGGGAATTTTTTTTATTAGGTTGAAAATTATTTCATGATAAGGTGTTCAGGACTAAGGGTCCAATGGTATGACCAATGCCTCAAATCAGATAAGTCATCTATTTCTAGTCTTATCACCTGAAGGGTTGGAATTATGATACATTCACATTTATTTGTGTAGTCCCTAAAGTGGCTGAATCAGGTGTTTTTTATGAATTTGGCTATGTTTTAATTATGGTAGAAATTTTGGTTTTCGGTAGCTAAGATTTGAAATCTTATAACTATTAGCTACTAAAAGTTAAAGCTTTTGGTAGCTAAAACAACTTACCTGCACCTATTTCTAGCTACCAAAGTACCAAATATCTCTATGGTTTTGAGCATCATGTCACCTCCATATCAGTGGTGGTACTCACGTCATCATGTGAAATTAAGCTGCCAGATCTGCACCAATATATCATTCATCCAATTTTTAAAAATATTATGGCTCGTTTATCTCCACATCACACAAGCATAACCCAAGTCATGCCAACCCATTTCAATTAAATCCCAAAAAATGGTTATGATGCCTTCCCACGCTTTGAATTGGTTGACAATCGGTTTCTGTTTGTTTTAAGAGTCACCCATAGATGTCCAAAGCCTTCATTCTTACATTCGTTTCTTGTTGTTCTATGTCCTCGGCTTCTTTCTATTTTCCCTCACTTTTATGCTCAGTTAAATTCATCATCCACCTCTGCATACCCTAGCCACTCTGTAATCTGCACTGTTTATTTAAGAGTGTTTTCAGGTCCTAGTGTAGAAGATGCCAACGGGAGGTGCTCTATTGAGGAAGGAATTATAAGACACATCGTATCTTGATGCACACCCTCAAGCTTGTGAATTGTTCAAGCAGGTGACATGTTACCGGTTCTGCCAGAAGTTCTAGGTATACCATTAGGGTATCACAGAAGAATTTGCAGAGTGTTTTGATGGTTGTAAGGTGCAGCTTGGACCCATGACAATTTAGATAGATGAGGCCATTGTTGCAGCAGCCACAAAGATGCCAGGTAAAGGAGAGAGGTGGTTTAATACTACCTCCATTAAAGAAGTTGATTTCAATTTTTTCCTCAAAGAAGAATATCAAAACATGAAGTGGCAAAAGGATATCCCCAGGAGTTATTACGAGGATAAATGGAAAACATTGTTGAAGATGATCCAGGTTTACATCACTTGTGAGGGGAGATATGGAAGGACCATGCTCTACCATTTCAGGTTTCTCCTCCACTTCACAGTTAAGCAGCCTCTAAGCATTCCATGTTATCTTCTCAAGATTCTAACCAAGATGGCTTCCAAAGTTCAAGCCAAACCTTAGACAGCTAGCAGCACCCTTTTCCACCATGGGCTAATCAACCTCATAGTTTTAGGAGGGCTCAAAATAAGAAGAAAAACTTGGAACTATCTCCTGTTTTTGGAAGAATTTGAGCAAGAAATTCAGCCAAAGAAAGGAGGAACTCCCTCACCGGAGTTGACTTCCCCAAAAACTAGCAAGAGGAAGAGAAGGGCATTGTCCCCTCTGCAAACTGTCACCAAGGATTCTCCCTCAAAATCCAATAAGTTAAAGAAAATGTTAGAGTTTGAGAAGGAGGCAGAGGTTCAAGGTGAAACTGCATCAACAAATTTTCTAAACCTATCATATTTTGATTCAGATTCAGAACCATTAGCTACAAAAACATAGGAAAAACCACTAGCTGCAGAAATGGGAATAGAGCCATCAGTTGTAGAAACAGAAAATGGTGAAGAATCTAGAACATCGTCACAAAATAAGGTTAGAAGAAAGACTAAGGTACAGAAGCTGCAGGAGGAAAATGATGAGTTAGAAGTGTCATAGAGACTCCATAAGAAGGAAAATGAGACCCTTAAGTAGTCATCTATAAAAATCAGCTCTGCACTGGATCAACTAGCCATTAAATATGAAACAGTAAGTCATAAGAACAAGAGGCTTTGCAAGCATAATTTCAAGTTGCAAAACATGAAAAAAAATTTGACATTCAAACTTATTCACAAGAAACTAAAACCTCAAGCTCACCTCACACTTGATACCCTAGCTCAAGTTGCCCTTGATCTTAGTTAAAAGTGGTTATAATAAATGAAGTAGGGTCGAAAGACAAGTCAGCCATTCTTGGTTAAATTCAGGAGCAATTACACTTTTTTCAGCTAAGGACCATTTCAGAATCCCTAGTTATTTGTTGAAAATCATGCCCATAAAAGTAGCAACTAAGCATGCTCTGTTTGTCCTCATTAGATGTTGAAAGTTTTGTTATGGACATAAGGCATCAAATCTCCTCAAATAAAGGAAAATTTTTTCCTTCAGTAATCTCCAAAGCCTCTAGAGTGATCTTCTAATTATAACTTGTCTGCAACATGCTGCTGTCAACCTCAGATTCAATTAGATTGTGTTTTAAATAATATCGAAGCAAAACTATTTTTGTTGGAATTTTGTTATATTTTAATATTTGAGGGTTGTAACCAGCAAGCAGTTTTCGCTGTTTTTTCTTTTTCAGGGTTAAAGATCGAATATTTTGTAATATATTTAGGAGACGGGGAATGATTGGAAAAGAGATAAAATCTCTATTTTGGGTATAACAAAAATAGGAATTTTCCTGAAATATCTGAAAATAGTTAAGGAAGATATTTGATCATCCTAAAACGTAGGATCTGAATGTAATAGGGAAATTATAAAGGATATTATTTCATATGAGAATTGAGGTTAGACCTGAAGGGAAGGGTGGTATGGGAATATCATCAACTATTGTAAAGATTTTTAGTTGGTTGTAAGTGAATTTTTCTTGGATGAATGAAAATACCTTTTGTTTCTAGATTCTTGTGTCATGATTATATGGTGAATTTCTTCTTGATGTAATATGTCATTATTTTATTTCACACATGGTTTTCTTTCCTTATTTTTTATAATAAAATTTTGTTCAATATTTGTCATTGGACACCCTTCTCAGGCTTAAAAAAACATTTATGATTTCCTCTGAAGTTTGAATGTAGAATTCAGATAAGATCTGCTATGCACTTAGATTGAACCCTAATATGTTCTTCTTTTCCATATCACAAACTGTAAATATCCAATGACATGACTATATTTCTTGGTTATACATAATCCCAGTTATTCATTCATTTAAATCAGCTTTGACCCTTTGACTCCATTAGCCCAATGGCCCTCTTCTGTTGCCTGAACCAAAAAATTCAACAAATCTTTCTAACCACATAACTAGCCTAGTATCATAAATTTAAAACAAATCTAAAACATACAAAGAGATTCCACTATGATTCTTGGAAGGCTAGATCCTTGACTCGAAGCGGTTTTGATGTTTCCTCTGAGATTCGGTCTTCAACCTTAGAATTATGGAGTGCTAACAATAGCAACAGGTGAATTATTTCCAATGGTTACATTATTTTCTTTCTTTATTTCATTAAAAGACATAAACTTATCTTTATCACTTGTCATATGTTTTGAGCATCCAATGTCAATGTACCACAAATTTTCTTGATCTCCTACATATAGATCTAGGTTATGGTTCTCAGATTCCATGGTCTTATTTTTCCATACCTTAGACGGTTTTTCCTTTTGCTCATTATGAAGTGTTGATCGCATTTTGATCCCGCATTCAGATTATTTATTCCAAAATTTATTGCAATAAGAACATTTAGTTTCATCTTGAAGAGGTGAGAAAGTAATTTAAGAGCATTTCTTTACCCCAATCTCATTATTTTTCTTTCTTGCTTCTTTAGTCATGATAGTTTTGCAAGTAACACATAGAGCAACCTTAAGAGAAAATTATGACAAGTGAAGCATTGACCATTAAAGTAGAAGTTTCTAGGAGTATAGGACCTTCTTGTGTATTTTTCCCTTTGATTGTAGTAAGGGAGATTTACGTGTTAATAATTTAAGCCTGTATTCTTTTGTTGATAGTTTGAGCTTTGTTGACTACATGGTTTTACTGCATTGAGATAGCTTCATGTACTTGTTTCAGAAGGCTTTACAAACTTTGATGATTCTCCAGTGTATCTAAGACCTATTTTTATGAGGGTAGATCGTTGTACTTTGATAAGTTCATCTAAGGTTTCAAATCCTTTAGCAAACCAAATATTTAAACCTTTTTTTTCTCAAGTTCCTTCCTTCAACTTACTATTTCTAGTTCTAACTTTTAATTATGCTTCTCCTTTTGTAGGATTTGTTCCTTCAGAGCTTCTTTCGCTAATTTTGCTTCTTCTAAAAAAAATTTAAGTTGAGTTATTTTTTCAATGAAATTATCCTTTTCTTATATAGCATCCATAAAAACATCATCAGACTCATCAATACATTTATCTTCTGAAGGACCTTCTTTGATACCAACTGTTAGGAAAAATATTGATATGGGGGTGAATTAGTACTTTAAAAACTTACTTAACCTTTTCATTTTCTATTCATATTTTTATACAAGACTTTAATCATGGAAACTTGCATATGTACGCCTTCGTTTTGAAGACAACTAGTGTATATCCAGTTAACTAGTTTTTCAATTAATTCTTCATTTTTTTAACTTGAACCAGTGTATCAGTACTTCATTAAGCATTAATTAAACGGTAATCAAGTGTAGTAAGAACAAAATAAATCATCACACACAATCAACACATATTAACACGGGGATTTTAAGGTGGAAATCCAATGTGGGAAAAAACCACCGTTGTTGTCATCTCTACCTTCTTATTTTAGTTAAGAAAGATATTTTTTACAATCTTTTACTGGTGCATGCCAGTATGTATGCACCCGCTTGCAGAAGGATGCAACCTTCTCTCATTCTTCAGCACATACTAGAAGGGAGCTAAAACCCCCTTATCTTCAATTCTTTATGGATCACATTTCAAAATGTTTCAAATTGGATCCACCTAATCAACACATTACAACCTATAGGTCACCTTTCATCAAATTTTCATATTTGACCCACTATAATCATCAAATCAGTAAATCTGCAAACCAATCACTAAATCTCAGTTAACCACTACAACTAATCAAACTAAACCAGAACATATCATGTCAATGATTTTTCAATCACCAATACATACACTGTTATCCATCACTAAAAGAAACTATTGGCCACTTAAAAACCTAATAAAAAATATGTCAAAAAGTATTGGATATTGTTATGAATAATAACTGTGTATAGACACGATTTTCATTAAGAAAACCTGCGTACATATCTTAAAACATAGAACCCTCAGACTGAATCAATGCACTACTAAAATCAATCACAGAAACACATTCCTTCATCACAGATCTTTGAACCACTTATGTATCTATACATACTAGCATCGATGAAATTTAATATTTCGTCGACAAACCATTCAACTTAATGAGAACTATCACATATAGTAAGTCACAAATAATACATCATCGACTGACAGCAATAATCACAGCTATACTGATTAGACATCATTAATTTCAAAAAACAACTAGCATATATATGCGCTTCTCATGAGGTACTTCTGCGTATGTACATGCTTATCAAGAAACATGTCAGTGTATAGATATTTCCATACTATATAAATGATTCCTAACTTAAAAAAATAGGATTCGTGTATGCATGTGATATTCCTGAAACAAATATGTGTATATATTTGCAATTATTGACTCATATCTTTGTTGCACAACAAAACTTTAGTCAAACCTAGATATGGACACATAGTGTAAAAGGCACACATCATAACATCATTATCACTGACCTATCAAACCATAATCATATTATTCAATGTGTAGTCATTTCATATCTATATGATGTGGTCCATCATCACACTCCCGAGTACACACTTATTTCATATCATCAACAATTAATCAATAACCCATAACATGCACACTAAGCACTTTGATATCCATCTCCTTATATAGCTTACGCCCTAGCAAATACCTTGGGTTAAACCCATACTTATGTCGATGTTATTATTTTACGGGATCAAATATTTTTTTTTGGGCTAAATACTATGGGCCAATACCATGTTAAAGACCCTTCTTACTTAGAATACCATGGTGTGAAAATTGTACGCATTTTCTCTTCTCCATACCCACGTATGTACGTGGATTTTATTCATAGAACCCACGTGTACTTCTCAAGACATCACCTTCATTATTCCTCTATCTCTGAACTTCTATTTCTTTGCCAACCTCACTGTCATATCTATACTTATATGTAGACTCGTCTTGTTATCCCCAGGTTGATATCTTCATCAAGTAGGTTTCCATGAAGGAAAACATATTTTTCATATTTCCAACATTTGAATGACAGAGAAAAGAAATGAAGTTACATTTTTTATTGATTAAGGGATTAAACCCTTTATGTATTCAAAATAGAAAATCAGTAAATAATATCACTAGAAGGAATTCGAGATTAATCAAAAGGTCAAATATGAACCTTTTTATAAATAAAAAGGAGAACAATATTGGAGGACTAAAGTTTTCAAACCTTAGTCAATATAATAAACCCTTATAAATTATCAATTAAATACTCTACATAAAATATGGTTTTTACAAAATAACATAGTTGTTATCCAAAATGGTCAAAACACGGTTGAAAATACATTCGAGACAAAATGTAATATAAATGTTTCCTACTAACCAAAGGTTTCGAGCATGGCCAATTTAAATAATTACAATGGAGGAACATTTTCCTTTAAACCGTAAATTTCCTTTAAGGGTAATTTATTATATATCATCCTCAGTAAATAAATTAAAAACAAAACCATGGTAAGTAAATTGAAAATAGAACCTTGGTGTTTTTTTCCTCGAAAAAAGAGTCAACCGCATACATAAGAAGCAACCAGGAGCTTAGGAGCACCCACCCTGAAGGGGAGGATCTAAAAAAAGGACTAGAACGACCCCATAACAAGTGTAAAGGAAAAGCTTTCAAAATATTCCAAAGCATGATTGTACATGAGAACTTCTAGTTGTTGAAATTTACAATGAGAAACAGTGAAATTGGCATCCAGAAACAACATGCACACTAGTGTGGGATCACACGTTACATAGTGATGGATCCTAGTGACACATGAGTGTGCAACCAATTTTTAAATAAATTGGAAAATTAATTGTAATTTTATCTCATAACAACTTGTAATATTTAACTAAGTGTGATAGACTTAGTTAGCTCAAGAATTTCGAGTTTAGGGTCAAAGGATAGGCATGTATATTGATTCTATTATTAACAGGGTCCAGTTGTAGTTGTAGCACTAGTGCAGTGTGAGTGGGATCAGTTAAATCACATTAATTTAGTTAGAATCAGTTTAACTAGTTCTTATTGTTTGATGAGCTAGTGGAATACCAAGTGAATTAAAATATATTTAATTCACAATTAGTGATCTACCAAGTAACTGATGATTCACTATTAATAGTTGCATGCATGTCAATTTTGATGGAGGCCTAGTTGAAAGAAAGGTTTAATGAACTGCCCAGGTGTAGTTATAAGGTCAGAGGAAGGCTCCATAGGAATTGTGTAGTCAAGGAAGGCTAACTATCCTATTTAATAGGGATTAATTTCCTAGGGATTGTGTGAGCAAGGCTGGGCTAAGGAAGGGTTGAGAATTGGCTAAGTGTTGGTCAATTTTTCCTAATAATTTCTAGACAGTTTTGAGCAAGATCAGAGTGAGACAATCAGGATAGTGTAGGATTTTCTCGGTGTGAGAAACAATTGTATTGTTTCATGATTCTTTGACTATGTACAATATATGATAGAGGATTTTTTAGCAGGCTATTTCGCCAATAACATCTTCTATTGTGTGATTGATAATTTACTTTCTCTTACTTTCATGTGATTGAGATATCGTGTTTTATATTCTACAAATATTGTAGAAGGAAGTAGTATCTTGCTTTAGTACATTGCATGATCGTATTGAATCCATTGATATAATTTCTAAATGGTACGAGAGAAGAAACTTTTTGGGTGGCGAGTTTGCAGAGAATACGTGAAAAATTGATGCAACATTTTAAAAAAAAATGGATTCCTTGCGAAAAAATACCTAAAATTAAAAAACAAATCGATCGAATCAGAGCTCAGATGAGGGAGATATTGTCGATTTAAAGTCACCTCTTTTAAAATAAAAAATTGCGATGGCGAGACAATTACAATGTGTGTGAGTAAAAAAAGGAAAGAAAGCCAAGGGAAAGAAGTCCCAAGGAAAATAGGGCAAGAGAGACTTGTCCAATATCAGATGTTTTCATTGTCGCGAGTATGGGCACAATGCTTCGAATTTCCACAGAAGAAGGAAAGTAGGAAGGAGCCTGCAGTTGTAGTGGGTGAAGCATTGGCTTCACGGTTCGAGCTTAATTTTACACTCATTATATGCATGGCCAGCACTATAATGGGATGCATGTGGTATCTATACATTGGTGCCTCATTACATATGACAGGGAATAGAGATATGTTTAGTGACTTGCAGTAGAAGGACCTCCAGCATAAAATAGAGTTTGGAGATGATGGGAGGTACACTAGGATAGGTACAACTGCCTTTCAGAGGGAGCCTAACTCCCCTCTTAGACTAGCATATGTTTTTTATGTTCCAGACCTAAGGCAAAATCTTGTCTCCGTAGCGGTATTGGAAGACCGTAGTTATGAGGTGATGTTTAGAAAAATAAAGGTGTTCCTCAAAAACATAGCCATGGGACAGGTGAAGTAGATCGGTTCAAGAGTCAAGAACCTGTATGCTCTCAAGGTTGAGGATGCATTCAAGGATTTGAGGAGAAACGTAGTGGTTAATGACTTGGTGGTTGAGAGGGAGAAATTATCTCTCAACACACAGCCTCAAAAGAAGTCTCAGAAGGTTGTGGATCAGGCACAGTTAGAAAAGTAGAGAGGAGACCAAGTGGAAGATTCCACTCAAGAAGAGACCTCCAAGAGGGGGAAATTTCGAGCCAGAAGGGCAGGGGGAGTACATGCAGTTATACCTCCACGTGTGAGGTGGAGCGATGTGCATATATGATCCCAAGAAGAAATTTGGGTAGGGTTCATTGAGATGGTGTGTCTCATGGATCGAACCTAGCTATGAGAAGCCCCTAGTACAGCAGTAGTAGGAAGGATTGGTTAGACTGATGCAATCAGATGTCAGGAGGAAAGAAATCAGTGGGATAGGTGCCAAATACTGGAGTTCATATCAGAGTTGGCAGCAGTGCAAAGTCCATGGATGCAGATGGCAGTAGCGCAGGAAGTCCAGTAGACATGTGCAGTAGCTATCAACAGTCATAATAATTTGACGACAGATGCATTATACTAATTCAGTATTTTGGAGGCTATTTAGTTTCAGGAGAGTTGCATGTGCAAACAACACTAGGAAGTGTTGCATGCAAAAACATTTCAAAGGTATCAGATCGGGACATAATGATTCCTTTCTTGTTGAGAGGGTGTTGAAATTTGCAACAAAAAACAGTGAAATTGGCTTCCAGACACAACACACACACTAGTGAGGGATCATAGGTCACACAGTGACGGATCCTTGCAACACATTAGTGTGCAACCAATTTTTTAAATAAATTGGAAAATTAATTGTAATCTTATCTCATAACAACTTGTAATAGTTAACTAAGTGTGATAGACTTAGTTAGCTCAAAAATTACAATTTTAGGGTCAAAGGATATGCATGTACAGTGATTACATTATTAACAGGGTCCAGTTCCAGTTGTAGCACTAGTTTAGTGTGAGTGGTATCATTTAACTCACATTAATTGAGTTAAAATTAGTTTAACTAGTTCTTATTGTTTAATGACCTAGTGGAAGAACAAGTGAATTAAAATAGATTTAATTCACCAGTAGTGATCGACCAAGTAACTGATGATTCATTATTAATAGCTGCATGCATGTCAATTCTGATGGAGACCCAGTTGAGACAAAGGTTCCAGACAAGTAAACTATTAGTTGTATTTTTGGCGAACTGCCCAGGTGCAATTATAAAGTCAAAGGAAGGATCTATAGGGTTTTTGTAGTCAATTAAGGCTAGTTATCCTATTTAATAAGGATTAATTTCCTAGGGATTGTGTGAGAAATGCTGGGCTAAGAATTGGCTAAGTGTTGGTCAATTTTGCCTAAGAATTTCTAGACAGTTTTGAGCAGGTTCAGAGTGAGACAGTCAGGATAATGCAGGATTTTCTCAGTGTGATAAAGCATTGTATTGTTTCATGATTCTTTGATTATGTGCAATATATGATAGAGGGGATTTGAGAAGGTACATTCCCCAAGAACATATTTTTTTGTGTGATTGATAATTTCTTTTCTCTTACTTGCATGTGATTGAGCGATCATGTTTTATATTCTATAAATATTTTAGAAGGATTCAGTATCTTGATTTAGAATATTGCATTATCGGATTGAATCCATTTATATAATTTCTACATGGTATTATAGTTTTTTTAGATATTTTCTACACCAATATAATAAAAATATAAGTGGAAATTGGTAAAAAGGAAATAACTTTAACTAGGGAAATAAGAAAATAATTGTTACCCAATTTACTTGAGAAAAATCCATGTCCAAGCACCCTACATGCAATAGTATATAAATTTTTTTTAAAATTTTTAAAATGAAATACCCAAACTAACAAGTCCATGTACCTTTAAACCTTACAATTGTGTAAATTATTAAATAAGTAAAAGAGACATAACACAAAATTTTAAATCACGGCCATAACTAAAATGGTTCATCCAAGGTTTAACCATGGATAAATAAGCCATGGTATGTTAGGGTTTAGGTTTTGAAACCCTCACAAAAACAATGACAAAGAAATAACCAATTAATGCAATATGAAAATAAATGACTTTCTCTTTGAAAGAAAAAATAAGAAACTTACCTTGTCGAAGAATAGACTCTTTCCGACAGAAGGTCGAATGTGGAAGTATAGTCTTTTTGAGAGAAGGATGGAGGTGCCTCCACATTTCCAAATTAATTCTAATTACAAAGGAGAGAGGGTGAGTTTAAAAACCTAGTTTGCACATCAAATACAAACATATTATATAAAAGAAAAATAAATTAAGCAAGAATGAGATAATACTTGGATTAAAAGAGAAATGAATACAATCCCCCACAAAAATGTTAAATTAAAATTCAAGTTTGCTAAGGAGTATTTTTTCTTGCAACAAAGACCAAGCAAAGTCTCGACATATTTTCTACCAATCGTGAAAACTCCAAGTAGAGAAAATAATGGATTAAAATAATAAAATAAGTAAATGAAAATAGAAAAATAGAAAAACTATGGAGACGACTTCATATTCTACGTCTTACCAAAAACATATGAAATTCATAAGGTATCTTAGTTGAAGTGAAAGAATTGATTTTGGAGAATGACAAATATTACAGATCTTCAAGTTAACAATTAATGGTAGAATTAGAAATTAGGTCACAATGTATACAAGAGCTTTGTCAAACACAAAAAAAAAATTGTAATGGCCAAATGAGCCAACGAAGGGAAGATGGTACGACCAAAAACAAAACCCTAATGTTTTTCATCATTGATCTACCACTATGAGATATTTTCCATTGATTCCAATTTTACGCCTTTCCATGCAAATACATCTCATCCCATGTGGGAAGTCGCATCCTCGACCAATAAAATGTCTCCATATAATAAACATGGTCCATAAATTAAACGCATACTTTACCTCAAGAATAAAATAAAACAGTTTTGGAATACAATGAGATCATTCCATGTGGCACGTTGGTTATACATAATGATGTGAATATTTAAGTATATTTTAGTGGACCTAACGGTTAAGAGCATGTGTTTCCTCCTAAGAGGTCATAATTTCAAAACCAGAGGATGGTAACTGTTTGGTCAATTTAGTGTGTCCTAAATTGCTACATTAATTTATCAATCCGGGATTCGTAAACTGATGAAGTGTGGTGCACTATATGTGCAAGATAACCTATTTCTTACCTTTTTGTCGTTTTTGGTTTTCTAATGTGAGATGGAAATTCTAAAATAAAAACAAGTATGGTTATGATTGTTCAAGGAAATGATATCCTTTATAATGATTTACCAACTTCAAACTTCAAAAGAAATTTGAAACATACAATGACAAAACTTGAAAGGAAATGAAAGTGTGCTGCTAGCATAATAAATCAAACATTGAACTATTGAGCATGAAAACCAAACTATCCTTGCTGCTGTCTAAACACAAAAGAAACTATGCTTAAAGAAATCCAAGAATTGCAACAAAGTAAATCTAAATCAAATTACATCAACTTATATTATGATCCCTCGCCATTAGTCCAGCTATGGATTTCGGAGGTAACCATAAACAACTTGAGCAACCTGATATCTAATTTGCAGAAAAAGAAACTAATATCAAAATACACACTCATACTTCAATCCCTCACCATCAGTCCAGCTGTGGCTTTCGGAGGTAACTGAAAATGACATGAGCAATTTAATATATCTAACTTGCAGAAAGTAAACTAATATCAAACTACACACTCATACTTTAATCCCTCACCATCAGTCCAGCTGTGGCTTTCGGAGGTAACTGAAAATGACATGAGCAATTTAATATATCTAACTTGCAGAAAGTAAACTAATATCAAACTACACACTCATACTTCAATCCTTCACCATCAGTCCAGCTGTGGCTTTCGGAGGTAACTGAAAATGACATGAGCAATTTAATATATCTAACTTGCAGAAAGTAAACTAATATCAAACTACACACTCATACTTCAATCCCTCACCATTAGTCCAGTTATGGCTTTCGGAGGTAACTAAAAATGACATGAGCAATTTAATATATCTAAATCTAACTACTGAAGCAAATGTGCAAGACTGAAATAAACAAAGCAGTACTGGAATTAAACAAAAACTAAGAAAAATAAATTAGCAGCAGAACAATATTGATTCCATGTCATTAGTCAAAAGATATGCAAATGCTCGGGCTGCCTATTTGTAATCTGAAACAAGAACACTGATCACTTAACAACAACATAAAACATGAAAGATTATGGATAGAAGTAAAATGTAAAGCATGAAAGATTATGAACAGAGATGCAGCATAAATACCATGAAAGATGTAATGTATAAACACGTGAATGACTTATGGCACAATGAACTTAAAGAAATAAAACAAGAAACTATACAGTAATGCACAAAACCTCAGCGTGTGCAGGGGCCCTCTGCACCAGCCTCGGGCAACAGCCTTCAAATACGAATTACGCTTGGAAACAGAGTCTTCTTATATATTAAAATGAAGTCATAACAGAGAAATGACATTACAGCACAGTGGCAACGCAATTACATTACAGAGCTATATGGAGGCTAACTATTATGCGTATGAAAACGCGTTATTTATAACAAAGGTGATATAACTAATTCCCTAAAGTTTGTGTTGATAGAGACACGTGAACCATCACGTCCAGAGATCCAGCATCATGGCCGCGGTGAGGAGTAAATCTATGAAGAGTGGATGTTGGATTCGGCTTATAGAGCCGTGTACAGGTGTTGATGTGTCTCCCGTAAATTAGAAACGGTCATACAAATCTTCACGTGATGAGAAACAGAGTCCTGTCACCGTGGGACTCTACGGTTGACTTCCACTTGGCCACCTTTGACCACAGCCTCCTTAGGTGAATTTGCCTGAGCCAATAGGACACGATCCATGTCCACATAATTTCTGACTTGCCCTTGTGGCTCGAATTGCCTGAAGACACCTGTAACATAGACTTTCACAAAATGGCTGCGGAAAGTTGCAACAGCTGCGGAAAGTGGCAAGATTCCGCAGCTAAATGAGCAAAAATCTAAATCAAACAGTAGACACAAAACATAGTTAAAAACCATTTTAGATGCTCTTTTACAATTGATATGCAATGATATTGACAACTTAGAAGGTTCAGGTGAATGAAAAAGGTCTAGAAAGGTGTATAGGAAAGATGCAGATTTGAGACTCAACAGTAACGTATGCATGCCTTCGTAGACTTAGCAGTCAAATCGTTGTGCGGAGGTGGGTCCCTTGTCCCACAAAAAATGGGGTCTCATACACCAATTTGGTGTTTGGCTTGGCTGTGACCTTAAAATTGGATAATAATAATAATCTATAATAATGATGTCTAGGTTCGAATCACCATGGTGTTATATTAGTAATATAACCATTATTTTTAACCTTAGACTATAGAATGCATCGAAACATATAACAAGTGAAGAATAAACTATGGGGTGTATTAAGCAAATAACTTATATATATATATATATATATATATATATATATATATATATATATATATATGTGTGTGTGTGTTTGTGTGTGTGAATATAACCTTGTTTTAAATAAGAGAAGGAAAGTAGGTAAAATCCCATAATAATTTATTGTAACTTTGTACAAAACAAATGTCAAACCAAAACTTTGTGTAAGAAAATTCGAGTAAATTTTGTATAAGTTCTATAAGAAGACACAAGAAAATCATAAGATTAGTTACTTGCGAATAGAACAATAAATAAGTTAAAAAATAATGATGGTTAAAAAGACCCCTTTTAGAACTTGAAAGAAGTTGTATTGTAATAATACATCAAGATGAGCTAACCTTATGATTAGACTTAGTGTTCAATGTGTGATATAAACATCACAAAGAGAGATTTGGTCAGTAAACAATCTTGTATCAAAGTATTAGATTATAATCCCTTAGAGTACTATTTGAGTACTGAAATTTAGGCAACGACAAGAAAAAAAATAGGTGTATTTTTGGGGTTCATTACATGTGGTATCAGAGTTGTAGGTTACTAAACAGAGCCTTGATGGGTCTTAACTAAAAATATTGTTTTCTTTGTAACATACAGAAACATAAACTACTACCTGAAAGAAAACTCAGGTATGGTTAAAGATAATAATATGTAGATTTTTGTAGGATCACCTGAAAAAGGTAGAGAGCATGATTTTGAGTTGAAGGATGAGGGGAGAAACTAGAAATCAAAATAACCATGAATATAATATTTTTCAAGTGGTCCATAATGTTATCACTGGAAAATTGGACAAGCAAAGATGACATTATTTAATGTCAGGCAGAAGGATTTACAGGGCTAAGAGACATTAGATAATCTGAAGTATTTAAAAATATCTAAGGTCTAACAAGAAAATAAAATTGGGCACTGAAGGAACCAGTAAATGCATCTTTACGTGCATAATTATTAAATAAGCATACCTTTGCATAGCTTTTCCTCAAAAATCCGCACCGACCTGAGAGTGGTGGAAGTCATTTTCTGAAACCACAAGGCACACTCCAAGACATTAATCCCACACTTGAGGCCACCTAAAGACAGCCACCCAAGCCTCCTTGGGACCTCAAGGGAGCACACAATGGAATAAATGTGGCACACATTTGAATCACCCTCCTCTCTTGGGTCACCATCCACAATGTACCAAGAGAGGGAAGGAGAGTTTGAATTCTCCTACAAAAGTCCACCAAGAGATGAAAAATATGAGAACACATTATTATGATGGCCAGAATTGTCCCAAGAAATACCAACAGTGTGTGATCCAGAGCAGAGATAGAGGGGACTTAGTTGTTGGTCATCCATCACCTCCAGTCCACCATAGTAGAGAGAGGGAGACTTTCCGCCAAGGTAGCTCGGAAGTAAAGACACCCTTGCATTAGGACTTGGAACTAACTAGTTCTAAGGGCCCCTTGGCAAGTTGGTAAAATTTTCATCCTTTATTCCTACCAGCACTCAATAAGAGGGGACGTAAGTGCCATTGTTTGGATTATTGAATTTGTTTGACTCTATTTAGAGCTTTTGTATTGTTTGTTTTATTTTAGTTTTTATGTTTTGAATATGCATGCTATTTCTCTATCTAGTATGTTTATGTCTTAGCATGTTTCACTAACTTGCTTGGCTCCATTTATTTTCTGCTTGTGACCAATAACTTAAGAGGTAAAAAACACTCCTCTTAAGTGGGTGTGATTTGGTACATTTGTGTGCCAAACACACATACACACATAGTTTAAAAGCAAATTTAGATAGTGTTAAAGCTAATTAGCAGAAATTGTCTAAAGAAATGGATGAAAAAGAAGTGGCATAAATGAGTACATAATCAATAGGTTAGAATAAAATAGAGGCAATATGAAAGTTGAGAGATATCATAATAAAGGTTTAGAAGTGAGTCTCCAAACAAAATTTAACTTATAACTTCTAATCAGAGTCAAACACCCAATTTTAGCAATGAAATGGAAGAACAAAAGTAAGGGAGTGTTGCTTCTGTGCCTAAGAAGAAAAGAACTCTATCCCAATTACAGGGTGAATTTAAAAAGACTAGACCTCCAAATTTTGATGGATAATTTGAAGAAGGGGCAGAAGCTTGGCTTTTGAACATGTCAAAATATTTTGAATTCTATAATTTCCCTAATAATTTGAAGGCTATATTGGCTACATATCAGTTGACTGAAAAAACAACTTTGTAGTGGGAAGAAAACAAAGCAATAAAGAAAATTGCAGGGAAAAACTTGACCTCGAAAGTTTTCAAGAAGGAAGTCAAGAAGAAGTACTTAACAGAGATGTACTATGATCAAAATGGTATGAAATTTCATGTGACTAAGATGGCTCAATTAACATTGGATTAATTTGTGAATAAATTCATGAGCATGTTGTGGTATGTGTGATATCTTAAAGAAGAAAACGAAAAAATTCAAAGGTTTATCACTTTTTAACCTTTTTTATTACGAAGAAAGGATTGAATTTGATAATCCGAAAATAATAGATGAAACAATAAGAAAAGAAAAACAGTGCTACACCCAAAACAAGCAGAAAATTCATAGTTCTAAGAGTTGGTTGGTAAGGAAGAATAAAAAATTAAATGCTAAAAAGAAGAAATTTAAGAAACCTACATTTTCCGATACTTATAAAAATTTTTAGGGGTGAATTACAGTAGGAATGTGAATCAACAAAGAAATATAAATTGGGCAAGTGGACTAGTAATAGGAACTAGGAATCGAAAACTTGGATAACCTTCAAGGCCACCAATTAAATTTTAGCATGGATATTTCCATAGTCAATAAATTATTGTTGATGAGGACTTCTCGAGAACTATGTGTTACGATCATTATTATGCCCAACGTTTCAAGTAAATCCTTCACCTATCTTCATGGACCAGAAGCCTACTCATGATGTGAAAAGTGATGGACCTCTATGAATAGAAGATAGTGATGGAATATAAACATTAGAATAATTATAGTCATTATAGGAGGAAAATAATAACAATAGAAAAATATTTTATCAAAACACAAAAAATAGATAAATAAAGAATTAAATAAAATTAGAATAGTTGAAAAGGTAAAAATATTAATATTTTATTGTTAATTAAAATTGTTTATTATTTTATTACTGATAAAAAAAAAAATTTGTTAAAAAGAAAAGAAAAATTGGTCATAAAGAAATCAATGAAGTTTTTAAAAATATTTTGAATCACTCGACTATAATAATAAGGAGAATAATATTGGTAAATCTTGATTAAAAGGAAATTCAAAGAATTGATTCTAGGTCAAAAGAATCATTATAATTAATCATATTTAAAGGAAAACAGAATATTAAAATATTACATAAAATTTGGTTAAAGGGAATTAATGAAGATTTGAAAAATATTTAGGAAAAATTGATTATAATAAGCATTGAAAATGTAATAATGAGACAATAAAGATTGGTATAATTAGATAAATTAAGGAATTAAAATAATTTATGTTAGGTCCAAATAATTTTACTTTATTGTAAGTTTTTAAATACTAATAAGGGAAGGAAAGTTAATTAAATAATATAATTATTAAAAACTAAAATTAAAAGGAGATAACTTAAATTAAAATTAAATTGAAAGTTTTATTTAATTAAAAAATAAAAATAAATAAATTAAAAATTAAAAAATTAAAATTAAAATTAAAATGAAACACGAGATACAAAGGGTGGGTGGGGGTTAACAGGGGTTAGAACATGAGACAAGGCAACCATGTTTAGTGGAAAATAAATTAAGCATGGGATTCTAGGATTGGTTGATTTAGGAATGACTTCTAGCTACGAGAGTTGTTAGACATGAAATATATTAGATCAAGTGTGTCACCCTAGGGTGTGTTAGAGTCGGTATCTTCATCCCTCCATCAGAGATCAAATTTCTCTTGTCGCATTTCATTTTAGGCGTCTCATTCATTTCAGTCAGCTGCATTCCATTAGGAGCATGGATCATCTAACGGAAAGGTCTTGTCACTCATATCCCTCATGTCTTGTACTTGTTGGCCTAGTTTTGTTCATCAAAATCATTTATAGTCATATTTGGTCTCCTGGTTGGCAAACAGTCATTTTAGGGTTTTTAGTCTCATTAGGTCTAGGGTTTTATTAATCTGGTCTCAAATTGTCTAATAATGGCCAGCAGGCACATGAGGAAGCTTCAAATAAGGTATCAGTGCAAAAAATTTCATCATCATAATGCTTGATAATGATTTTTCTTCAAAACTCTGTTTTGAAGAAAAATTGTCTATTTTATCCTTATGTAATAAATCTAATGTAATTTTTAAGTTTTTTAGTTGTAATAATGCTCCATTCGCAGCCCTGGTCACCTCTGCCAAAAATCCATGCCATTCATTCCCTGCAAAATACGCAACAAGCTCATTATTCAATCCAAGAATCAAAAGCAAGCAAAACAGAGTTCATTTAAAAAGTGTCAAAGTTTTACAAACATTACAAAGTGGGTTTTTCAAATGAAAAATTAAAATCTTTGGTATATATAATATATTTCCAAATTCAAAACTCCATTTGTGTGCCAATAGATAGCATTGAGCAAAGGAGGAATCGTGGAGGGCGAAACAAGTGATTTGGTGGTAGATTGTTTAGAAGTTTTAGAGCGCGACGCACTGGGCAGTTTTCGCGACGCATCAGAGGTGCGTGGCGCATTGAGCCGCTGATTGTGTGTAAATTTGAACCAGCGTGCCGAATAGGAGGGGCGTGGCGCACTGGGTTGGCTGCGCGGCACATTGGGCCGAAACACAAGAATTTTGCCATTCCTCTCAAAAATCAAATTTGCTCGGTTGCTCCTTGTTTGAAGTAAGTCAAAGCCACTCCTCTATTTCTCATAACTCATGCCTGGTGTTGCTTGAGATTGATTATGAGAATTTAAATGCCAAAACTCAAACCCTCTTATCTTGATGAGAATTGCTCCCTTAGGGTTTTGAAGTTGGAGTTTTAAAATTGGTTTTGGAGCCAAACTTTTCCATTCCTCACCTTGTTTATTCCTACCTCTCACTGTTACCTTATCATTACAGTCCATCCCCTATCCCCTTACATCCCTAAAGCCACTCATACCCCTCTCATTCCCATTATCCCTATTCCATTTGCAAAATTTACCCAAATCCCAAGTTTATCCCAAAAAATCAAGTGGCTGTCCCTTGTCCCTAAATTTATCAAATCAGAAGATTTCAAAAGGAAAATATCACTTGATTAAACCCCATTATCCCCACTGCCCTATTCCTCCACAATCCCTCCCATACTACCATACATTTGGAACTAAAACAAAAGCACCAAAAATCTCATTTTCATCTATCTAATTCAATATAGACCTTGCATCAACCTTGAATACCATGGAGATAGACACTGATACATCATATGACTGAGATAGTGATTCCACCACTGAGATACATGCACCTACAAGGTCTCATAAAAGTGGTAGACATGTGAGAGAAGAGCCCACCTTATTGGCTGAATTGCAGGCTTGCCCACTTGCCATGGTATGTTTCCAAGAACAATCATGCCATCGGTTTTGTGAAATGATTGCTAGGATTCATTATCATCAGGAGTTGGCTCGTTTGTGTGTATTGCATTTACATGATGTTTAGGTCACCCTTTCCGGTGTAACTTTCACTTTGACATCGGAAACTATCTCTCAAGCAACCGGAATACTGAATGTGGGTGAACAGTGGAAAAAAAGACAACAGGTGGACATAGTGCATTATGAACCATATATTAGGCCTAGCTTTGTGAGACAACTCAGCGGAGTGCTCCCATTCCAGTTCCTAAAGGAATCCTATGCACCTCTAATGAAACTCATTATCAGATACTTCAGTTGTGAGGGCCGGTTTTCATGCCTCTATGCCTACCATATCAGGTTATTGATGCATTTCACCAGGGTAAGGATGATGAACCTCCCTTATATCATGTGCCGGAACATCGAGAGAATGATCACTCTTGTGCAAACGAAAACTCTCGAGAGCAGTACAACAATATTTATCACTATGAACTCATTAAGATCGTGGTTGTACATCAGCTCAGCTTGCAGGGTATTTCATGGGAGGATTTCATTTCCCATGGTTTCTTCACAGCCCCTCAGGTTCCTCCGGAGGTTTTTCATGATGCAGGTGAACCTTCACATCAGTATGGAGGTTAGGAGGCAGAGACTACTAGTGTGTCGACATATGTCACTTATCAGAGAGGCACTAGAGGATTATTTGCAACAGCCTGGCGAGTACTATCTCCACCTGGGGTGGAAGGGGTCTCGCTTCCGTCATCAGAGATACAGGTACAAGAAAGAGGTAAGAGGCCTATGCAGGATGAGGGGACTTCAGGAGGCCAAGATACAGGTTTCATACTCATTGATGAGGATTTGAGCTCTTCAAGCTCAAATTTGAGAGAGACTATTCAGGAGCAGAATGCAGAGATAGACACATTGACCGTCAAGCTGCAGAGAGCCCAATGGATTATAAACTACCTGGAGCAGCGAAAAAAATATTTTGAAGATCAGCAAACAATCATGGAGTTGCGAAACATCCGTGAGAACTGACAAGCTGCCCAAAGAAGCCAAACCGAGATGACATCCATTGAGTGAGATATTGAGGTCGATAGAGAGACTTGTCTTGAGAGGGTCAATATTCATCTTGAGAAGCTATTGGAGAAGGCCAAAAAGGAAAATAACATGCTTAATTTTTGTTTAATTTTCCATGTTTTCAACTGTCTGAAGAGGATTCCTGAAAGCCTTTTTCCCTCTTCAACTTCTCACCGTCTGATCTATCCATTTCATTCAATTTCTAAGAATCAAAACAATTTCCCTCCTTGCCCCATTCAGCTCTATGCAAAACTGATCATTTCTCGGACCCAAAATTTTCCTTTCCCTTTGATTCCAACAAAAAACCCTAAAATAAAATCAAAACATTTCACATATATACCTAGCCTAAAATCGGCCTTTATTTCAAGTCATCTCAAGCCTCACTGATTATTTTTTGTTGAGATTGACTCGGAGAGAGCCCTCTCCCGATCTGGTAGGGCTAGCTACCAGATTAAGTGTGGTTTGATGTTACCCTAGATTCTGCCTTCCTTTAGCCTGAGGTATATTTAGGCTATAACATAGTGGCGACCATACTGGGGAAAAATGGTTTGCTTGTTAGTGTTATTTGTTTTATAAGCTATAGACGGAGCCTGAAGTTATGTCAGGTAGCCTTCAAAACGCTCTTGCTATGCATTAGCGAAAGTAGCTAAACGCTGCTTCAGTCAATCTCCGGTCTAGTTTGTAAACGTAACATTTGACTTGTAAATTGCCCCCAGTACATCTGATCATTCTAGACTTTGGATGATGAGTTTAGAATTTGATAGGCTGAACAAGTTGGTTTTGTCCCTTTGATTTTCGAAAATAATCCAACACATTGGCTTCAAGACGACATACCAGAGAAAATCTAGATCCCGATCCACCTCCTGTGTATGAAAATCCCAATCTTATTTTGATAATCCTTCGTCGAGAAATTCCTATGATTCCTCTGTTTAAATCTCATTCATGTCCCGTTGTTTTTTAGTACCTTGAAGATCTTGAGTTTGACGAACAATTTGAGTTGTCATTTTTTGAGATGAAGTCTGAAAGTGCTATTGGTTCTACTGTCGTAAATCCAAATTTTATCAAGTACCTTGAAATTGAACAGGCTAATAGATCCATTGACAGTTATATTTTGAACATTCAGAATTCCATTGTGGCAACAAATATTCTTGAGTTCATAGAATCTGCATCCGCAACTCTTGGGTCATTTGCAGTTACATCTGGTTCACAAATTGATACTGAGCCTCCTTTCACTCCTACCATTCCCGTGCAACCATCTATCTCTGATCAACAATCTGCAGTAGTATCGCCTCCATCCACACCACATACACCTCATACATCAACTTCTCTGACTCCCCCTATATCCCCAAGACCGGTTGTGAATCCACCCAGACCAATGGCTGCCCGATTTGCGCCTCTCATGTTGCCTCAAAACTTAGATGACATGCTCGCAGATTATCAAAGCAAAATTCCATTGTTTGATGGCACTCCTCAAAGTGTCATTGCTCAGCAACATGTGGATAGAATGGCAAATTTCTTTGACCTTCATGAGATTGATGCAGAAAATGTAACAATGAGATTTTTTGTTCAAACCTTTGGAGGAGAAGTCAGAAAGTGGTTCAGAGCTTTCCCGCCTAGAAGTATTGCTACATTGGCTAATCTTGAGAAACAATTCTTGGATTGATGGGAAGTGCAGAAAGATCCTCTTTCAATCCTTTTCGAATATGACAATATCAAGCGAAATGTTGGTGAGTCTTTCCAAGACTATTGTATTAGATTCAATAGCGTTTATAATGCAATTCGTGCTGATATAAAGTCACCTAGGGGTTCTACTTTGATTAATTTTCCGGATGGATTCGATCCTGACATGGCTTATCAATTAAGAGAAAGAAGTCCGGCTACATTAGAAGATATGCAGAAAATTGCAGTCAGTGTTGAAGCTAATTTGAATGCCAGGAGAGCTAGAATGAGAGCTGAAAAGAAAGTAGCAATAAAGGAAGAGGTTTCTACGTCAGATCAAATGCTTCGGAAGATGGAAAAGATGTTTAAAATATTAACACTTGATAATCCTGAATCGCAGATCAGAAATCCTAACTTCTGTGGCCAGCAGCAACCACAATTTAGAATCAAGCAAAGAGAGTAGCGAGCACAAGAAACGACAGCACAACAACAAGTCAAGACACCCTTATAGCAGAATTTTGTTGGTCCAGAATCAGATGATGAAGATAATGCAATAGGAGAAGAGAATCATTTCTTTACACCTGATGATATGCCAATTTACCTCACTAAAGATGAGGAGTATGCAGAAAATTCAGTTGTACAAAAAGACGAGGATTTCATCTTAGCAAATGAGATAGCTCTTGAAGAAGAGTCTGATGAGTATCAGAGGGGATATAAGAATGCCTTGAAAGCCCAACAGTGACAATATTCACTCAGAAACAGAGATGTGCCTGTTAATCCAATTCTAAAAACAAAGGAAGTTTCAGCACCAAAGAATGATTCACCTGTTGCGCAGAAGAAGGGAAAAGAGATATCTGATCCCACTACTAGCAAATCCCCATCAGCAAATGAAAGATCCAATCAGCCGATTGTATCAAAGGAGAAAACTGAAAAGAAGGATGTTCCAGCTAAAGAGGTAGATAAAATTTCGGTTTTTAACTTAGAAAATGAAATTGCTAAGTTAAAAGTATCTATTCCTTTAACTGAGTTGATGAAGAACAGCAGCTATAAGGGTCAAGTGTCAAAAATACTGAATTTAGATCCATTGTCTGATATGGTGAATGTGGAAGATGATCAACCTGAGTTGATTTTTGGTCCAGCATTGGATGGTGAGTCTCCATATAGTGATGTGCCTCCTTTTTATATCAGCCTTATATTGCATGATTTTGTGTTACACAAGGCTATGTTTGATTCTAGAGCATCTCATAATCTCATGCCGAGGGAAATCATGGAGAAATTGGGATTGGATATCACTAGAAAGTATCATGATATTTACTCTTTTGATTCCAGTAGAGTAATATGCATTGGGCTTATCAAATATTTGGTGGTCAATTTGGATCAGATTCCGACTAAAAATGTTTTGATGGATGTGGTTGTGGCGGATATTCCTCCTAGATTTGGCATGCTTCTTTCCAGATCTTGGGGAGAAAAATTAAAAGAAACATTGCAACTTGATTTCTCTTATGCTACTATTCCTGTGTTTGGTCAGATGAGGAAATTACATCGGGAGCGAAAGATGAAGTATATGATCACTAGCAAGGAGAAATAGGTAAATCATCCAATCAATTATGTACATACATATTTAGAATCATTTGTTTTGTATTCAGATAGTTTTAATGACGTAAATATCCAATTAGTTGAAGTAGAAGACATTTCGGAAATCACCGAGAATTTCAGAGAGGTCTTAAAGAAAGAGATACAAAAGCTTAAAAGTTCCACTGAGCAATCAGCCTTCCGACAGCAACAAAAAATTGATGGACAACAAGCAGAAATAATAGAGCAAACAAAATTTCAGCACTTGGAAGAAGATTAAGATGGTTTGTGGACCATGGAATTTGATGGTGCAGTAGGAAGTGATGGTGCTGGAATTGGAATTTGGGTACTCATCCCTTTTTCCGCCCCAAAAAAGGTACCGAGTAATGTAAGGGTCTATTCTTATAAATTGGCTTTTGATTGTTCAAATAATGAGGCTGAATACGAAGCTTTAATTGCTAGTTTAAAAATTCTTAGAAAGTTAAATAATAATAGGATTACAGTGTATGGCGACTCCGAGTTTGTTATCAAGCAAGTGAAAGGTGAAAACTAAGCTAAGCATCCTCAAATGCGGGCTTACCGAAATGCAATTCTTGATATCTTGAGATTGTTTTCAGACTATAATTTGACTTGTGTTCCTTGTATTCAGAATGGTATTGCAGATGCACTTGCAAAGGCAGCAAGTAATTTGAAAATTCTGATGAACTCAAGTAACAAATTTGAAATTCATGTGAAGTATCGTCCGACTATCCCGGAAAATCAAAGGTATTGGCAAGTATTTCAAGATGACGAAGAGATTGATGAATTTCCTCAAAATGAAGGCAAATTCAAAGACACTTATATTGATATGGAGCATGATGATAGTGGGGCTAATGTGCAAATAAATCAGATGGAAGTATTGCAGCTGAAGGATAATGTCATCCCTAAAGGTCTAATACCTTTAGAGGAGCTTTTCGATCAAGATGACGTGGCTCGAAAACCAACCTTGCAGCCAAACGAAAAGGGAGTTGACGATGTGAACATTGGATCAGCTGAGAATCCAAAGATGGTGAAATTGTCCAAAGCATTGCCACCAAAGGTAAAAGAAAAAATATATCATTTTTTTGTCTTCTTTTGCTGATGTATTTGCTTGGGACTATTCAGATTTGAAGACATATGATACAAACATAATTCAGCACACCATTCCGATCAAGCCAAATCAAAATCCCTTCAGGTAGAAGTTGAGAAGAATAAATCCAAAGTTTCTGCCCTCAATTGAGAAAGAAGTGAATCGATTGTACAAGGCTAGTATCATTGTTCCTATAAGGTTTTCAAATTGGATTTCTAATTTGGTGCCCGTCCACAAGAAAACAGGTGAGATTTGTTTGTGCATTGATTTTAGGAATCTTAATAAGGTTTCTTTGAAAGATAATTATCCATTTCCCAAAATGGACCACATACTTTAGTGAGTAGTTGGAGCATCTCGTATGTCGCTACTTGATGGTTATTCCGGTTATAACCAAATTCTAGTCCATGAGGATGATAGAGACAAAACAGCGTTCACCACTCCGTGGGGAACTTTCCATTATGCTAAAATGCCTTTCGGTTTGAAGAATGTTGGGGCGACCTTTTAGTGAGAAATGGATATGGAATTTTCAAATGAGAAGGATTTTTTTTTAGTTCTGTATCTTGATGATTTGACAGTCTTTTCAAATTTAAATGAAGAGCACCTTTACCATTTGAAGACTGTTTTTCAGTGGTGTAGAAATTATGGTGTGTCACTCAATCCGAAGAAGATTTTATTTGCCATGGATGAGGGCAAACTTCTTGGTCATATTATCCCAAAAGATGGCATCCGCATTGACCCAGCTCGAGTAGAATCTATTCAGCAAATTGATCTTCCCCGAAACAAAAAGGAGATCCAATCATTTAATGGTAAGATGAATTTCTTACGCCATTTTGTGCCTAATCTAGCAAAACATCTAAGGGATATTACAAACATGCTTAAGAAAGATAGCATAGTGAAGTGGACTAAGGAGGTTGTAAAGTCTTTCAATTTAGTGAAGTTGGCTCTTTCTTCAGCTCTGGTTTTGATCAGCCCGGATTATACTCAGGATTTTATTTTGTTTTCATTTGCTTCAGAGCATACTATGGTAGCAGTATTGATGCAGAAATGAGATCATCATGCAAAACCAATTGCTTTTTTCAGCCGAACCATAAGAGATGCAGCCTTAAAGTATAACATTATCGAAAATCAAGCTCTTGCTTTAGTGAAAGCATTGGAAGACTTTCGAGTATATATTCTGCATTATCATATTCTTGCTTATGTTCCTAATGCTGTTGTTAAGGATTTTTTAGTGCAAATAGATCCGGAGGGGAGACAAGGAAAATGGATTGCTGCCTTGTTGGAGTATGATGTGGAGATAAAGCCTACAAATTTTATCAAAGGACAAGGGCTAGCTAAGCTAATGGCTGAGTCAAATTTACATGCCTTGGACATTAATCTCATTGCTGCTATGTCCGAGGAAAACGAAAAAAGTTCGCTAATTCAGGTATCAGAAATCTTTGTTTATTCTCCTTGGTATTTATATATTATATATGTACTCCAAAATTTGTCACCACCACCAGGCATGGCTAAAAACAAAAGTAGAACTCTGAAATTGAAGGCTGCTAAGTTTTGTATTTTGAACAATGCACTCTATTGGAAAGATCCTGGTGGTGTTTTGCTAAATTGTTTGGTGGAAGAAGAAGCAAAGCAGGTTATGGAGGATTTTCATAAGGGAGACTGCGGAGGTCACCTTTTCTGGAAAATGACAGCAAAAAAAAATTTGAGAGCAGGATATTATTAGCTGACTCTATTTGTTGATGTGTATAAGACTGTTAAAGGCTGTCATGAATGTCAGATTTTTGAAGGGAGGAAGAAATTGCAGCCTTTGCCGCTTAAGCCCATTGAAGTAAGTGCTCCTTTTCAGCAATTGGGTTTGGATTTCATCAGCGAAATCCATCCTGCTTCTTCAGCTTAGCATAAGTGGATCCTCACAGTGACAGATTATTTCACGAAATGGATTGAAGAAATTCCCACCAAGCAAGCCACAGATTCGGTAATAATCTCATTTCTTGAGAATAATATTTTGTCTTGTTTTAGTTGCCCAAATAAGTTAATTAATGATAATGTAGCAGCTTTCAAATCAAAAATAATGGTTTAGTTTTGTAACAAGTATCACATCACTTTGGGACACTCAACCGCTTATCACCCACAAGGCAATGGATTGGCCGAGTCTTCAAATAAATATTTAGTCAACATTATTAAAAATTTGTTGGAAATTAATAAGAAAAGTTGGCATAAGAAGTTGGTCAATGCACTTTGGGCAGACCGAGTGAGTCAGAAAAAATCCATTGGTATGTCCCCCTTTGAGCTAGTATATGGATTTGACACGGTATTTCCTACCTCTCTCGCAGTTCCAGTGGTCAAACTTCTGCAGGAAGCTGGCAGTGAAGATGATAATATGCAAAGGAGAATAAATCAAATGATCCATTTGCAGCAAACTAGAGAAGAAGTTTTCCAAAACACGTTCAAGATGCAGGAGAGAATTAAGAAAATATATGACAGAAAAGTAAAAGCGGACAAGTTTCAATTGGAAGAAGTGGTGCTGAAATGGGATGCAAGAAATGAGGAAAAGGGTAAGCATGGTAAGTTCAATTATCTCTGGAAAGGACCCTTTAAAATTGTTGCATATCAGGGTCAGAATGCTTTTCTTCTGAAAGAGATGAACGAGGAAGATTGTCCAGGAGGGCCGGTTAATGGTCGACTGCTCAAGTGGTATCATTTCTGAAATGTTTTCTGTTGTTGTACATTCTCACTGTACACACCAAATTATTTCAATTTCATTGCAAGTGTGTGTTGTGATATTTTCTTCAGTTTGGGGCCCGAGGTGAAGGCTATAACTCTGAAGATTGATTTCAGCTTTGGTTTGAGCTTGTCGAGTCGGGTCTTTCAGTCATTTTTGGTTTCAAAATTGAGTCAGTTTGAGTCAATTTTCAGTCAATAAAATTGAGTCAAGAGTCTTGTGTTGGTTTTTCAAAGTTATGGACTCCATAGCCCAATGGACAAAGGCACTGCCTACTCTCCCAGAATCTGTAGTTCTTGGCACCTCCAAGGAGCTACCATCCCCATTGGAGCCAATGTTAGAGTCGGTATCTTCATCCCTCCATCAGAGATCAAATTTATGTTGTTGTATTTCATTTTAGGCGTCTCATTCAGTTCAGTCAGCTGCATTCCATTAGGAGCATGGATCATCTAACGGAAAGGTCTTGTCACTCATATCCCTTATGTCTTGTACTTCTTGGCCCAGTTCTGTTCATCAAAATCATTTACAGTGACTTTTGGTCTCCTGGTTGGCAAACAGTCATTTTAGGGTTTTTAGCCTCATTAGGTCTAGGGTTTTATTAATCTAGTCTCAAATTGTCTAATAATGGCCAGCAGGCACATGAGGAAGCTTCAAATAAGGTAATAGTGCAAAAAATTTCATCATCATAATGCTTGATAATGATTTTTCTTCAAAACTTTGTTTTGAATAAAAATTGTCTATTTTATCCTTATGTAATAAATGCAATGTAATTTTTAAGTTTTTCAGTTGTAATAATGCTCCATTCACAACCCTGGTCACCTTTACCAAAACTCCATGCCATTCATTCCCTGCAAAACAGGCAAGAAACTCATCATTCAGTCCAAGAATCAAAAGCAAGCAAAACAGACTTCATTTAAAAAGTGTCAAAGTTTTACAAACATTACAAAGTGGGTTTTTCAAATGAAAAATTAAAATCTTTGGTATATATAAGATATTTCCAAATTCAAAATTCCACTTGTGTGCCAAGAGATAGCATTGAGGAAAGGAGGAATCGTGGAGGGCGAAACAAGTGATTTGGGGATAGATTGTTTAGAAGTTGCAGAGCGTGGCGCACTGGGTAGTTGTCGTGACGCATCAAAGGTGCACAACACATAGAGCCAGCTGACTGTGTGTAAATTTGAACTAGCGCGGCGCATAGGAGGGGCGTGGTGCACTGGGTTGGCTGCGCGGCGCATTGGGCCGAAACACAAGAATTTTGCCATTCCTCGCAAACATCAAATTTGCTCGGTTGCTCCTTGTTCGAAGTAAGTCAAAGCCACTCCTCCATTTCTCATAGCTCGTGCTTGGTGTTGTTTTATATTGATTATGAGAATTTAAATGCCAAAACTCAAACCCTATTATCTTGTTGAGAATTGCTCCCTTAGGGTTTTGAAGTTGGAGTTTTAAAATTGGTTTTTGTGACAAACTTTTCCATTCCTCACCTTGTTTATTCCTCCCTCTCACTGTTATCTTATCATTACATTCCATCCCCTATCCCCTTACATCCCTAAAGCCACTCATACTCCTCTCATTTCCATTATCCCTCTCCCATTTGCAAAATTTCCCCAAATCCCAAGTTTATCCCAAAAAATCTAGTGGTTGTCCCTTGTCCCTAAATTTATCAATTCAGAAGATTTAAAAAGGAAAATATCACTTGATTCAACCCCATTATCCCCACTTCCCTATTCCTCTACAGTCTCTCCCATACTACAATACATTTGGCACTAAAAAAAAAGCACCAAAAATCCCATTTTCATCTATCTAATTCAATATAGACCTTGCATCAACCTTGAGCATGATGGAGACAGACACTGATACATCATATGACTGAGATAGTGATTCCACCACTGAGCTACATGCACCTAGAAGGTCTCATAAAATTGGTAGACATTTGAGAGAAGAGCCCACCTCATTGGCTGAATTGCAGGCTTGCCCACTTGCCATGGTATGTTTCCAACAACAGTCATGCTATCAATTTTGTGAAATGATTGCTAGGATTCATTATCATCAGGAGTTGGCTCCTTTTTTTGTATTGCATTTACATGATGGTCAGGTCACCCTTGCCGGTGTAACTATAACTTTGACACTGGAAACTATCTCTCAAGCAACCGGAATACCGAATGTGGGTGAACAGTGGAACAAAAGACAGCAGGTGGACAGAGTGAATTATGAACCATATATCAGGCCTAGCTTTGTGAGACAACTCAGTAGAGTGTTCCCATTTCGGTTCCTAAAGGAATATTATGCGCCTCTGATGAAACTCATTATCAAATACTTCAGTTGTGAGGGCCGGTTTTCACGCCTCTATGCCTACCATATCAGGTTATTGATTCATTTCACCAGGGTGAGGATGACGAACATCCCTTATTTCATGTGCCGGAACATCGAGATAATGACCACTCTTGTGCAGAGGAAAACTCCCGAGCAACAGTACAACAGTATTTATCACTATGCACTCATTAAGATCGTGGTTTTACATCAGCTCAGCTTGCAGGGTATTTCATGGGAAGATTTCATTTCCAATGATTTCTTCACAGCTCCTCAGGTTCCTCCGGAGGTTGTTCATGATGCAGGTGAACCTTCACATCATTATGGAGGTCAGGAGGCAGAGACTATTAGTGTGCCTATGTGTATCACTTATCAGAGAGGCACTAGAGGATTATTTGCAGCAGCTCAGCGAGTACTATCTCCACCTGGGGTGGAAGGGGTCTCGTTGCCATCATTAGTAGCACAGGTACAGGTACAGGATAGAGGTAAGAGGCCTATGCAAGATGAGGGGCCTTCAGGAGGCCAAGATACAGGTTTCATATTGATTGATGAGGATTTGAGCTCTCCAAGCTCAAAGTTGAGAGAGAGCATTCAGGAGCAGAAGGCAGAGATAGACACATTGACCGTCAAATTGCAAAGAGCCCAATGGATCATAAACTACCTGGAGTAGTGAAACAAATAGTTTGAATATCAGCAAACAATCATGGAGTTGCAAAACATCCGTGAGAATCGGCAAGCTGCCCAAAGAAGTCAAACTGAGATGACATCCATTGAGTGAGAGATTGAGGCTGATAGAGAGACTTGGCTTGAGAGGGTCAATATTCATCTAGAGAAGCTGTTGGAGAATGCCAACAAGGAAAAGAACATGCTTAGGCACACTAAGAATCATTATTGGGCGAGGAATCATGTTTGCAAGGCGCGAATCAAGATCCTAAAGGCAAAGTTAAAGAGGGCATTAAAGCATCGCAAAAAGCATGGTAGACTCCAAATTTTGGCCAAAGCTTCTTTGGCCCAGCATAGCGCTTGATGGTGGAAATTCAGCCCAAATTTCAAGAAATTTGGGAAACGTTTTGTCAATTTTGAATTTTTTGGCCTTAACACAGATTTTCCTGCCCGACGCGTCGCGCCACTTGGCGCATGCTTATAATTGGCAGTTCCTATTGAAGAAAACTTTGTATTTATGGATTTTTCATCAAAATTTATGCATGCCTACCCATTACCTAAGGATTTTGACAAGTTTTGGGCTCTCCCAAGGGTCAAACACTTTTAAAAATGGCATTTCACTTTTGACACATAGGAAGCGTTGTTGGGAGATTGGAATATTGCTAGGGGGGAATGGCAACCAAATTCTGAAATTCTACTAGGGTTGGAAAGTAGATAGGAAGATCTTTCTAACGAGCTATCCTACACTCAATTTGGACTCCGGGAAGGCCCTCAAAATCATCTCCAAAGTGGCGCAACACATAGAGATTTCAGGCGCGGTGCATTGGGAAATTTGGCCTAGTTTTCACTCAGTAACTCAGTTTTTCGCCTACTTGGGCCAGTTTGACTTTTTTATCTTCATATGTATAGCTCTTGATGTAACTTGATGTAATTTCATGACTTTGATGTAATTTTGGCACATTTTTACTCATGTAAGTAGATTCATTCATCAAAAGGTGAATTATAACTGAATGAATCAGTTTCCTATCTTATAGAGGCAAGTTGTTCCACTGCCTATTTTCCAGTTCTTAGTTTAGATATTGTTGAAAAAACTCCTAAACTAGTGAGCTTGACCCCTAGAGGCATGGGGATGAGTTATGCTTGTCTATATCTTGTAGTTTCTCAATAATTTTCAGGGTTGGACACTTAGGATTGCTTTGAGCTTCAATGTACATTTCATCTCTGCATTTTGGCAAAGGAATAGACCAGGGTTTGCAGCACTCCTTGGGATCCATGTGGCTCTATGTTTTGATGGTGTGTTTTTCTCTGCTATTTTAAGTTTACTAATGTTTCATGTGTATCATTTCCCCTCTCCTTTCTTCTTAAGTTAAACAAACAAGTATTAAAGGTGGAATTCATTAGATTTGTAGTGCTCTGCCTTGATTTTTGTTTAATTTTTCATGTTTTCAACTGTCTGAAGAGGATTCCTGAAAGCCTCTTTCCCTCTTCAACTCCTCACCGGTCTGATCTATCCATTTCATTCAATTTCGAAGCATCAAAACAATTTCCTTCCTTTCCCCATTCAGCTCTATGCAAAACTGATCATTTCTCGGACCCAAAGTTTGACTTTCCCTTTGATTCCAACAAAAACCCCCAAAATAAAAAAAACCCTTTCACTTATATACCTAGCCTAAAATTAGCCTTTATTTTAAGTCATCTCAAGCCTCACTGAATATTTTTGCTGAGATTGACAAGGAGAGAGCCCTCTCCCGATCTGGTAGGGCTAGCTACCGGATTAAGCGTGGTTTGATGTTACCCTAGACTCTGCCTTCCTTTAGCCTGAGGTGGATTTAGGTAATAACAGGGCCCATAGTTTTGGCGCTTCATCTCCTAGGGTTAGGGTTTTGGCTGTTTAGGATTTCCCATTAGTTTATAATAAATAGGCCCTCGAGCCTCATTGTAACTCAGTTCAGAGGCCTGTAGCCACCACATCTCTTCTCAAAGATAGCTACCAGTGCCCTAGCTAGTGTTATTTCCATTTTGTCTATAAGCAAATTTCAATTCTTTGATATTAATGAAATGAAGTGTTATTTCCGCTGCATCTTTGTATTTATGGTTATATGTTTATTCTGTTGTGTTCCTGCATAAATCCGGATCATATACCAACACCCATATCTTTACCTATACCAACACCCATACCTGTACCTGTACCAACACCTGTATTTGTACCTATACTCTGTTGTAACCTATGCACAATCTCCATATATTTGTTATCCTGTTGATCTGCCTGCAAGATCCTATCACGTAAGTCCATCCCATAGGAGATCATCGATGCTAAGTGGTTTACTTGTACCCTCCTGCTAAGAGCATCTGCGACCCTTTTCTCCTTTCCTTTGATGTACCTAATCTCGAAGCCAAACTTTTTGATCATGCCTAATCATCTAGCCTACCTGCCATTCAAATTTGGCTGGTTTAACAAGTACCTAAACCCAATGTGGTTAGTAATTAATACAAATCGCCTGCCAAGAAGATAGTGCCTCCACATCTTTAATGCATGAATGATCGCTGCTAGCTCAAGATCATGTGTTGGGTAGTTATGCTCATGTTCATTTAACTTCTATGACTCATAGCATACCAGTTTTCCATCCTCCAAAAGGACCCCACCAAGTCCTTTCTTGCAAGAATCTATACACACTACAAACTACTTGTCAAGATCTGCAATATTTAGAACTGGAGCATATGTCAACAACTACTTAAGCTGATCAAAACTAGCCTCACACTCCTCTATCCATTCAAAATTCTTACCTTTCCTATATAATGATGTAATAGGGTTTCTGCATGCTCCAGTATTCAATCTAAAACAGGTGTAGGAAAATCATCATACGCATATCTTCATGTATTAGATTTTAATTTTGTAAAAGGTGACGAAACTTGAACGAACTTTAGTTTCTCGTGTAGCATTTTCAGGGTTGAAGGTTGAAAAAGTGACATGTGGTATCCCATACAAGTTTGTTCTACTAACTATTCCATAATCAAGCCATTGTGATATATTTGGCATTACTTTACCTTGAAGAATCCAATATCAGTCCGACTTGTGGAATTATAAAGAATACTCAGAGGGCTACCACAAGACAAAATTTTAGACCTTGGAGAGCCGAATTACAAAGATAAAACAATTTCAAGATTTAGCTCTTGAAAGCAAGAAAATATGTATTTTTTAAAATTTTGCTAGAAAAAATCAGTTTGAAGTGATTCAAAGGGCACATTGAAGCATATATATCATTATTTGCTTCTAAAATTCCTCGAAACAAAAATTTGACAAACCTAGCAAGCCAATAGAAAGCTCTAGTATGACGCCTGAAGAAGAGGAAGAACTGCAATATGATATATCAAAACTACGACACCAAGTGCAACAAATTTTGATGATGAATATTATGGTGGATGGTTTAAAAGGGGACTTGGATGGTATACAAAGGGACATGGAAGGTTTGAAGGATGGTTTAAAAGAAAAAAATGAAAGGTTTGACGAAAGGTTTAACAAAGTTGCTACAAGAAATGCTTCCTAATGGCAACAAGGTATTCCATGAAACTCATGATGAGAACAAAAGGAATGTGAATCATGATTTCAGAGACTCTAACTTTGGGTTTGATACCAAGCACATTCCAAAGATCGATATGAGGAAGTTTGATGGTAAGGATCCAATAACATAGATACTAGAGATGGAGCATTTCTTTGATCTACACGATGTGCAACGCACACAAAATGTATGCATTGCATATTTATATTTAGAACCCAATCAATTTGTATGGTATAAATGGCTTTGCTCTTGTAAAGCACTACTTGGACAATTTTTACAGAGAAATTGATAGCAAATTATGAGCATACAAAGAGAAATACCTTCATTAGCCAAATGATAAATCTCAAACAAAAGAGTTCAGTTGGGGAGAACATTGAGGACATCCAAGGATTGAATATCAAGGTAAATGATATTTCATAGGAGCATCTCTTTGATTTTTTTCCTAGGGACTTTAAAGGATAACATCCAACACGAGGCTCACCTTTGGGAACCTGAGTCATTGGAGAATGCAATTAGGGTGGGAAAAAAAAAAATTAAAACAAAATTATGGCAACAAGGAGGTCTACCACTCACAATTATAAAGATGGAAGTGTTGTCGCTCTTAGCCGCCCACAATCTACAATTTTGACACCACAA